>OZ010789.1:416594215-417194215 GCA_963932465.1 Maratus speciosus | reverse complement strand
GCCAAACATGTGTAATTTATTCTCATATAACCTACTATGTCTGTCGACCATGTATCAATCAGCTAAACAGTTTACCAGATACAAAATTCACCTAAAACTGCACTATCCTTTAATTGTTTTGAGCAGTGTATATGCAATATTTCTTATTATGTTAACAAGTGCTTAATAAAAGTAAAGCAATAGCAAAGTAGAAAAAAGAATAAACTACCTGAATTTTAATTTTGAAATTAAGTACCTTTTACATATATCACAAATGTTTGAAACAATGTTTTGTTTGTCCCAGTTTCGATTGCCTTTGCTTTGAAGCTCTAGCACGGAGTTCTTAATATTATTAGTTCACCAATATCACAGTTTTCTGCTGCTCCTGTCATGCCAAACCTTTTGCAAAACATTCAAAAGCTTCAGAATTGCTAATTAGTTCGTTTTCTTCATTCCACTCCGCAGTTTACGGGAGCTCGAGTTAAATTCAAAGAAACTCTAAGAAAGGGGATTGAAAATACTTATATATACTCATAGTTCAAAAAGGACCACTTGCACAAAAGGAATATGATAAAAAAAAAATCTTTGAAAATGGATTTTTGACACAAGGAATGTAATAACCGATAGAAAAAGCTTTAAAAATGGATTTCGGTTAACCGAGAGATTCGGTTAAAAGAGTTTCGGATAAAAGAGGTTCTACTGTAATAAATTTTCGACAATACCAAGCTACAATTATTTAAAATATTAGGCGACTCTACCTCCTGCAAGCTACGATCACCAACCTCCAAATAATCTGACGAGAACAGGAAAAGGATTAAATAAGTATTAAAAATGCAATATAATTTTAAATTGATAAAGATAAAAGAAAATATCCACTATAATAAAGTAATTATAAATGGATGTTTGACAAAATATGCAATGTTATAAAAATACAATATGAACACAATAGAATGTAAAATGGAATGTAAAATTCCAATAGATATTAAAACTACATCAGATGTTGGACAATAATTGAAAAACTTTCATCAGCATATGGGGCCCCCTGAAAATCAGGGCCAGATAAAAGTAATCAAGAATTTAAAAATATCGTATTCTTGACTGTCGTCTAATTATCTATCAGTTAAATTTTCTGAAAGAACATAAATTGAATTGACATTTCTAATACTTTGAAAGTCTTAATTAGAAACTTTTAATTTTTAAACTACCGATAATCTCCTAATGCAAATAAATAAATATTAAGTTATTACCTTGCGAGGGGGAAAAGTGTTAATCCGGGATCACCAAAACTTCTTAAAATCATGTCGTATCTCAACCCCCCCCCCGCATAATTTTGGTGACATGCCAGATTTTTCAATGTAACGTCAGACAATTGTTTATTTTATAACTCAACGAATTTAAATTGCTTCCGTGGTATTTTTTCAAGCCATTTAAATTATTAGTTACAATTGTTTTTAAGAATTAATATTTAATTTTTTTTCAACTTCATGTGACGGAAAAAATTAAATTTCATACACACATAATAAATGCAACAAAATTTTGCTATCAAACTTCCAAATATTGTAGAAACTTTCTATGTTACAAAGGGTTTTGAAATTATAATATCTCTATTCTAAAAAAGCGTAACTAACACTGTTGCCGCCGCCAACGTAAATGAATTTTTTTATGATTAAGATTAGCCTTAAAGAGCTTTTTAAAAAAAAGTCCTACGGAATGCATTTTTATGGGAGTTACACTATTAGTTAGATAACTTATGCAAAATAAAAAAGTATAAATTATATGTAAAACTTCCATTCCGAATTACAAAACTTGTATTCTACGTGAGGGGAGCCACAGGCAAAAGCAATTAATAGTACAAAAGTAACAAACATCACATTTATATATCTCTATTCTAAAAAAAAGTAACTAACGTTGTCATCGCCGCTGTAAATGAATTTTTTGAGACCGAGGGAGGGGAGTGTCTTTCTTCGCCAATATTAAGAAAACTGCTGCACACAAAAATGTGTAATTTAGTAATATTATAGATAAATGTTTGATAAACACGCTGAAGTAGACAGTTTTTAAATTGTAGAATTATTTTAAGAGATATTTAATTTTAAAGTTTGTCAAAATCGTTGCGTTAAAAAAGTTTTATGGGAGCAAAAACTATACAGGGTGTCCATTCTCAACGGTGTCCAATGGCTAATTCCTAAACCATTATTCATAGACATATAGTTCCAATTTCAAAAATGTTTTAAATGAGTTAAATAAGTATTTAAAAAAGGTTTGGGTAAAAAAAAAAACATAAAAAAAATACGAAATTTAAATTTTTATACGGTTCCCCGGTTCTATAAGTTATATTTAGTAAAATTTTCTTATTACACTGACAAATAAGACAAAAAAAAGTCCCGTTCGTATAACACTAAAATTGACCGAGTTATTAAACTTTAAAAATGCATGACTTATGCCACTTTTCTGCATCTGAACACAAATGAGTTCGGCTATGCTTTAAGGGGTCATATGCCAAGTGCTTAAAGTATTCGAAGAATTATTTCATATGTATCTGCACTTTGAAAAAAATCGTACAAGTATTAGGATTGAGTTAACTTTTCTTAAGTTTCAGATTGTCTAAAATAATTGTATTTTAACATATGTTTTAGTTTGCAAGGATCTGATTTCTTTTTTGAAAAATTATGATTTTTTTCGAAGTTTTTATTTAATTTCAACGATCGTATGTATGTTTTTCCAGTTCAAAATGTGTACTCGAACTTTAACTCACTTTCAAATATCCGATCGAGATTAAATTTTACATACTGGCGTAATTCCAATGACAATCTAATATTATTATGATTTTCGGTGGTTACCATTTATACTTATTTTACAGGATAATACAAAAAAATTTGGATAGATTACCGCCAAGAAGTTTAAGAAAAAGTTTTAGATTAGATAACACAAGACTGCGATGGTTCTGTTTTTTAACTTCTATGTATTTTTGAGCACTGAATCGTTAAAATTACCTAGATTTTTAACCATCATGTGAGGATTTTTCGCAAATCATAAATTGTCAAAGTAAAAAAAAACAAAAATAGGATACTATAAGTATATATATCTCTCTGTATATATATATATATATATATATATTTATATATATATACATATGTTACCGTGAAAGACCGAAATTGGAGAATGTCGACTTTCACCGGTGAATGTCAACACATACCAAATACGTCGGTGGCAGACCGAATATTTGATTATATTCTTGTATATTCGGACTATCACCAGCGAATGTCGACAAGCACAGATATGCTGTGGTAGAAGTCGAAAAGAGAAGCGGTGTTCAACAGAGAGGCTACAGTCTGCCGCCAAATTCCTTGGAGTCAGTCAGCTTTGTCAGTTTTATGCAGGGTTTGATGGTGCGCACAACGTTTTCTTAAATTTTATTTTTTTATTTAATATATAATTTACATTGAATGGATATTGCAGTAAGCCGTGATCTTTTTATCTTCTTTTTTTTTCAGAAAAATTAAATACATTAATTGTAAGTAAACGCAAGTGAGTAAACGAGGAAACGATTTTTTTTTTTTTTTTCAAGAACAGTACTTTAAAATACTTTCTGTAGTGGTTTCTGCTGAAACTAAGTGCAACAGAGTTTCTATAAGATAGTTAATAAGAACTAAGTTCGGATAACAGACGATTAAAGCGTTTTTATGTTTTAAAAATTAATGATCGCGCCTGAAATACTGAGAAGTACATGCAAATTTCCGACATATTCAATATTCACCATTAGTGCATGGTGAATGTCGACATTTGCCGGTGAAAGTCAGAAATAAGGATATTTAGCAAATATTTCGGAAATACACCAAGCGTGTATGTGAATGTTGACATTCACCGGTGTAAGTCGACATTCTCCGGATATCGGTCTTTCACGGTAACATATATATATAATGCAAATGGGAATTTAGTCCCGACTGCTTATAACTTGAATTTTGCTTAATGGATTTCTATGGGACTTGAACTGTTAGTCAAATAAATTTTCACGGAAAGTTTCAGTATACTGCATATTGTTCTATGTTGCTTAGCTATAGAATTAGGGGGAAAGATTAAATAATCAGTTGAATCCGATTATGAAAAATTAGTCTTTTTAAAATGTTCTACCTGACGGATTTTTTAGAGATTTGCATTCTTAGTTAGATAATTTTTCAGGTGTGGTTTTAGTACATTGTATATTGTTCTAAGGTGCTTAGTTATAGAATTAAAGGGTGAAATTCTATAATTAGGTGAACCCCATTGTGAAAGATTAGGCTTTTTAAAAATTTCTATTGGATGGATTTTGATGAGACTTGCATTGTTATTTAGATATTTTTTCAGGGATAATTTTAGTATATTGCATATCATTGTAGCGTTCTTTACCAAATGCTACGGCAAATGGGTAACTAAAACAGTTGATCCTTAACAATCTAAATTTTGCTGACGCACTAGAAAATATAGGCAATGGCATTCCTATAGTTTCAGCAATGCTGGAGGACATTCCAAATAATGTTCCAAATTGCTTTAAGGGGGGAAATCCCTTTAGACGCCTCAAAATCAGTCATTTTTCATTAATTTTTTTAAAGGTGATAAAATAACATAACTTAATTACATCTTTGTAAAGTACAATTTTTTTTTCTATACAAAAATGGTGGCTTAGCAAAATTTTTCTTTGGGCGTCTCATGCGCGAGGCCTAAAAGTGCTGCACTCGTCATTCTTTTTCTATTAATCTGAAAAAAATATATATATATATATTCTTTTTCTAACATATAGACAGGAACGATAAACCTATAAAACTATAAAGTATAAAGTAAAAAAATAGATACGGTTTTTAATAAAATGTTCGGATTTTGTACTATTTTTTCGACATTTATCATCTCTAAAAAATTGTTTATTTACAGGAAATCTTTTAAACTTTAGATACATCCTTCCAGTAATAATATAAAGAAAAGCCTCACCAAAAATCAGCCAAATCTACCGATAACTTTTCGAGTTACAGCACGAGTAGTTTTTGAAAACATAGTTTCGAGATAGTCGCGTTTAAAGTTTCAGTACGATAAAATTACTGGTTTTAGTGACTTACCGATCAATCAGAGATCCCAGGTGCATATAATAAACTATCGAATTCCTCGAAAAGCTGGTTTTCTTCGAGTTGCTGCTGTTTTCGGGCTGTACGAGCTGCTTTTGTCTGAAAAAAAAAAAAAAAAAAAACACTCCTCCGGTTCTGTCTCGTTATTCGTGACTCATCGGCGTTGTCGACAAAAACTTTGGTATAGGTGACAACAACAACATTTAAATTATCCACAACTCTAAGAACGGAAGTGTAGTCTTCATTAAATATCCCAGCAGCGATGTATGCTGAAATTTCAGCAATTTGTTGTCCAGAATGCAGATGTTTTGAAGATAACCGCCAAACTATTGCGTTAAAACTTTCGTTAGCGTTCTGGGTATGGTCACCCAAGCATCTTTGGAGTAAGTCATCTCTAGATAAAACTTGGTAGATTGGTAGGAGATGCTCTTGAAGTTCTTGAGGAAGTAAGGGAGGAAGATCTTCGTTTAATCTTCGCTAGCACAGCATGCGGGCTCTGGCGCGCTCGGCTAAAAGTGGGATAACTCTATTAATATTGAATATTTTGAATTTTCCTCTTACCAATATATTCTCGAGATATTATATTTTCGAAATATGGGAAAAAATCGATTTTTTGAAATTTCCAAAGGGACTTCTCCCCTTAAGAATTCGTCGACACCATTTCGTTAGATTCAAGGTTCGTTTAGAAAAAAACGACAGGTGTAGCGGACGAAGCCTGCTATTAGACAGATAAAATGTTAATATATATATATATATATTTATACTTGCTATATATATATATATATATAGCAAAAATGTAAAAATAGTCATGTTTAGTTATGGGAAAGATCTACTTTGCCCAATTGCTGCGAAGCCAAATATTATATAATATGACGTAGATATAATAAGCAATAAAAATATTATATTAATTTTTTTTTCAAAAGACATTTTTATGTTACCATAGAAAAGCGCTTCTTTGATAATCTTATCGACCGTAGTCTTTTTACAACCTCCAAGTCAGTACTAAACCAAAATGCTTTAAATTAAAGTTTTGAAGGAATAAAAATAGATTTTACCATAGCATGTGCATTTCACTTCCATTGCACTTAAAAATTATTCATGCAAGTCCGCCTACAAATTTAGACACTTATACTCAGTCATATTTTAAGAAGAACTATGTTGCGTGAAGATAAAACATTACATTTGCGTACCATATTTCTTCGTATTTTATAAAAATTTAACTAATGCATTAAATTTAGTTACTTTTTCTGTAAAACTTTTGCAAAAAGAATTTTGAAATAAGGCGTAACAAAATGATTGACTGAGAAAAAAAAAGAAAGTATCTTTCATAAATGTCGAAGACAAAAATCTTTTTTAAACTACGAGATTGAAAATAAAATTTTCCACTTCCCCTTTTCATTATTTTACTTTTTATCTTCTTCGATTTATTTACTTTATGAATAGAATTTTTAGAATAAAATTAAATTAAAGCAGTAGTTTTTAAGCACGGAAAAATTTCTTACTTTATTCAATAAAAAAATATGTATCTATTAAAATTTTGGAAACAAAATATGTATATCCTAAAAGGTTTAATTTAAAACTCGTTCAACTAATATGCAAATTTTGGAAAAATTTAGCAGATTTTTTTTGCTTAATCTCTCATTGCCATAGAAACCGTATTAAAATCAAATATTAAAATTCTTTTAAGGTTAACAAGAAAGAAAAATTGTGTGTCAAGCATAGATTATGAAACACTTTTCAACACTTCCAAAATACTTCAACAAAACTTCGTCGTTTAATAACCCAAATCAGGGCCCGATTAACCCCTGAATCCAAAGGAAGCACGGTATCATTTCGAGGCCCCCTTTCATTTGGCAAAAGTTTTTTTAATTCTTTATACATGAAAACAACTCATCAATGATACTTATATTATTCTCTGGAGAGGATTAGCAGATATTTCATTTAATGGCTTTTATATACTCTCTATATGATATACAGTCGGACCTCTATTTAACGAAGTCGCTAAATCCCGAAAAAAAGTTCGTTATATGGAAAATTCGTTAAATAGAGAGTCACCCTTTAAAATACTTTAAACTACGTAAAACACATTTTAAGTCCATAAACACTAAATATTATTAAAAAAAGTAATTAGTCGCACTTTTTTTATAAATTATATCTATTTGTTTTACCTATTTTACTCATGAAAAAGAAATCTGCAAGGGAAATAAGAATGAAACAAAACATTGTCTAGAAATACATTGTATTTTCAATTTAAAAAAAAATTACATTAAAATCACGATTTTTTATTATGGTTGATAAGCTGTTTGGAGGAATACCAAATTTTAAAGCAGTATTCTTTTTCTTCATGCCTTTATCCACCTCATCAAGATTTTTTTTTTCTTTGATGCTCAAGCACTTTTGCTTCGACATTTTAGAGCTACAAGAACTGAAATTACCAACACGATTGATCATGATCAACAATCTAGAAAACGGGAAACTATAGTTTAAGGACACGGGGCAACTCCATTGAGGGTTAAAAAGGGATATTGAAAGTTTGCTCTTCTTGGACGGAAAGCAAACAATCACAACGATTTTACTGCTCTCGGTGAATTAGGTGCCTGGTAAGGCCGGTTCATGGTCATTGATCATCATAAAATGTGTTAAAAGAAAGAATAAGTTTGAAATGTCCAGTAATATTTTAAGAAATAGGGAGAAAAAAATTTCGATCCCAAGGAAAAGTTCGTTAAATAGAAAATACACTTCGCTATTTGGAGGTTATTTTACGAAGAAATTTGCAAAATGTTCTTGGTTCCAAGTAAAAGTTCGCAAAATAGAGGTTCGTTAAATAGAGGTTCGACTGTATTTAGTACATATAGGCAGTACTCTCAATTACACGGATAGTTTCTAATCTGCACATCAGGATGCTATATGATTGGTTAACATCATATTGATCACATTCATATTTTTCGGTTAAAAAAAATCCTTGCTTAGTGTATGGATTTCCTCTTGCATTAGACAAACATTTCCTTCCAAAAAAATTAAAAATGCAATAAAAAAATGGAAATTAGAGGACCCATTGCACAGTCATTTTGGGGTCCTCTTAAATTTTTAGAGGGGAAGCATGTGTTTCAGGTGCCTTTTGGATAATCAGGCCCTGAGCCAACATTTTTAGAAAAAAACATAGCACATTTAAAAATCAGATTTCAGTAATTATTACTGATAGTTGGAAAAGTGCCTTAATTCTTTTGCGCAGCTCTCAATATGATCTATAGATAAGTATATATTTTACATAGTATTCTCAAATTTAGCATAGTAAGAAAACACATAACACGGTTAAAATTTCGCAACAGCAATTTCAACCAATAGACGGAAACATATTTGAATTATTTTGTACAGCCCTGTATATTACTTATAGACTTTTATATACGTCACACATTAAGTTTAAATTTAATTCAGACAAAAACACGTTTAAAACTACTGAAATCATACTCCTAAAAATTATCATCGATAGGCGGCCATGTATACAGTTCTTTGCCTCTCCCTGTATATGATTTTATGTAAATTCTACAAACATCTCTTAGAATATTAAATGTAGTTGAGCTTGAAAATGCATATCACAAATTAAAAAAATTCTTTAAGCAATTCACACTCATTTTCAGTATTGCTTACAAATTCTTTTGTATAACCTTGTATATGGTCTATAAAATTTATACATACTACGTAGTATGCAAAAATTTAGTAAAATTTAAAAACGCATACCATAACTGCAATATTCTCTAACAGACAATATTTCAAATATAACATTGTATGATCCGAAATCTTTTATGTGTCCCTGCAAATCAACGATAAATGTGATGCACATAATATTCTACTGCAAGAATCTTTTAGGAAACCATCAGCGATGTATATCAATTTCACAGTGCAACATAATTAAATGCAAATAGTTTTCCCCTTAAAACCAGTACATAAACAAACTCTTTGTGTGACCCTGTAAGAATGATAAATGCTTTGCACCCCATACTCTAAAGAAAGCATGTTTTAGTGCACCTCAGCAATTCATACTAATTTCATTATATTTGTACAGAGTAACATCATTAAAATACGACGCAAACAATTTTTCTTCATAGAATAATGGGAAAACTTTGGAGTTTCCCTGTATACATACTGTAAATGCTAAAATTAATATATTCAATTGTAATCATCTTCTAGTGGACCTCAATAATGTATACAAACTTCATTATGTTTAAAGTAGTGTAATATCGTAAAAATACACGGCAAATGATTTTTCCCCATAGACTAGTGGTTCTCAACGTGGAGCGCACATTTGATTCTTTAGGAGGGGGGGGGGGGGGGTGATTTCAAATTTGTAACTCACCCATTCGCTCTCCCTTTTTTTTTTTATAGAAAAGTAAGGTTTTAGACTAAAAATAAATAATGCAAATTAAAAAATAAATAAGTTTTTTGTTGAATTTTAAAAAAGCTGAAAATCAAAATGGAAAAATGGAAAAAATACCAGAATAATTATATGAACAATTTTTTTAATAAATACTTCAGCATCACCTTCTCTCCTTTTCTTATGTCTAAAAATTTCTATAAATTTTCTGTAGTTCCCGAGCCAGGTGCAAGTTTCGTCAGTTATTTCCTCTCGGCCGATAATTTGTAAAATGCTTCAGAGAGTTGTATCATGAAGCTCCGTGAACGTCAGCTGCGGTTCCGTGGGTGGGTTGAGCAGCGGTAGCCTCCCAAACATGTAAAAAAAAAATTAGTCATTTCCTCTCGGTTGAAAATTTGTTAAATTATAGCTAACCCACTATCTTGAAGGGAAAAAAAAAGTCAGCTGATTATAAAGTGGTGGTTAATACGTCAGTTGGTCACACGAACATGAAAAAAATATACAGAGTGCAAAGGAAAGTCCCTTTAACCTGAAAATACGTACGAACGGTGAGAGCTACAGCTATGAAAGTGAGGTAACGGTATAGGGGAGAGTAGCCAAATTTGGACCACTTCACTTATTTTCAGGTGTAACTCACTTAACTTTTGGAATATCTATAAAAGATCATTACACAGGGTCAATCTATTCATCTACTAACTAAATAAATATTTAGATCAATTTCTTTGTGAAAATTTTAAATTTTATTTTAATTTGAAAAATTTGTCAAAAGTGGTCCAAATTCAGCAACTGGTCACCTAAGTTGGACCCCCAGTCTCCTAAATTGGACCATATAATATAAAGCTGTTTTAATGACTAGGGAATATAACTAATTTTATTAAAAGCTAAGTTTGCGATCAATGAAACAATCAAACAAAATAACAGCAATGAAATAGAATGAAATCAAATATCTGAAAGTAAGAGTAATTGTTTTAAATCAAAATGTATTCAAAATATAAATCAAAATTATCAGTAATTAAGAATAGAAATTATGGAACTAATTGTCACTTAACTTGAATATCATATAAAAAGTGATGCAAAGCTTATACATGAATTTTGTTTATTGGTTTTGTTTTTCAGCGCACACAACATGGAACCGTATATGGAAATCTGAACACTGAATCATTTCTGCTATTTTATTTTTCTTACATATTAGGCAAAACCAATCATCACTGTCTAGATTATTCTCTTTAGATTCTGAATTATCAGACTTTTTTTTTTTTTTTTTTTTTTTTTTTTTTTTTTGCAACAGAAGCTTTCTTTACATTATGTTTGTAGTTCTTCTCTTCCATCATTTTCTTGCTAATTACAGTATGCTTTTTTTTTTAACTCGATATTCCAATTGCTTTTGTGCTGTAAAAGCTTCTTTTTTATCTTTTTTTTAAAAATCCATTTCAAGGTTTAGTTTATATGGCGATGATGTTAACACAACTGTTTTTTGGCTCCCTCTGTGCTCTGATTTAACTGAATTTAGCATGAGAAATAATATTTCTAATGATTTTTTTTTGCTTTTGGGGAGGATTTGTAGCTGCAGCCTTGTTGCAGGTCAATTTCTTCACAACTTACTGTTTGCTTTTTGTTTCTTATATCTTTAACAGCTTTTGCTGCCACGGGTGTTTTTCTTCCAAACAGTTTGTCTATGTCTTTTTCAAAATTTTAATCAAGGATTGAAATTTTATGCCCTTTAATGGCAAAAAAGTTTAATTCCACCCTCCAGAACTGTAAAATGTCTTCCATCACAAATATCCTGCAGGAGGAAAATGTTTGACTTGAACTCTGTGAATCAAATATGCCGTAAGAATAAAGAATTCAAAGAAAATAAATACAATTATATGCAAGATAAAAGACATTGCAAACAAAATTTATTGCATAGACATATAAAAATATTTTTATGTTTATATAGGCCTAAACTGTATAAAAAAATTAATCACGATATACAAAAAAATCTTGCATGGCGATAGTAATCCATTATAAAATATAAAAAAAGTAGTGTACAAAGCGTAACGTTCTCGAAATTCATTACTTACTTTTCAAATTTATGATCGCATATCTGGTCCAATTTAAGCAACTTACATTGGCCCAATTACGGCAACCGCGCCATTTTTTAAAACAGTTAATTTCAAGACTAAGAACATAAACGAAATCAAACAAATCCGCGTGAAAAATATGCGCAATAAACAGATGAATTCATATATGTATTTGAAAACATAGCAACTTACCTTAGTTTAAAAATATTAACTTACGTTTAGTAAGAAAAAAATAGATCAAAACATCTAACTTTAGGTTTTTTTTAAATTGTCTAAAAACAGCACGTGGTAGGCGTCTGCTTCTTCTAATCATGAGTGACGTCATTCTGATGAGTAGGATTTCAGCGGTAGATGGAATCTCTTCCTGTAATTAACGGCAGAGTGAGAACGGTCCAATTAAAGCTGCGGTCCAAATATGGCTACTCTCCACTAGTAAAGTGACTACGCCCGATTTCATGCAAACAACGGCAGCGCTCCCTAGTGGCGAAATTTGGAAGATAGTTATTGAATATCGTAAACGAAAAGAAATAGAGCAAAATTTCCAGTTAGAAAGTTTTAGAGCATCAATTAATTAGTACGAAACGACATTTGGTTCACACGGATAAGATAAATCGTCGCCCGTATACTCAAAAATGCCCGAAATCTATGAGCGAGGATTCTACTTTGCATATTCACATTCCGTAAATATAGCAGTGCACAATTTCAGATTGTGACGTTGTACTGTGCTGTAATGTCTGTAAAAATCTAATTTCCAATGCATTTAAAATTTTAGATTAATCCTTTCAGGGGCAGAAGAATTATGTTCGTAAACTGATGAAATAATTTACGGACACCAGAATATTCAAACGAATTTCTTAGAAAATAAAAACCCGCTAATTTTCCCTTTCATTACAAAAACAAAATTTTATTAAAATAGTTTTGCTGCCATTTATCAGTTTTTGAATTAAAATTAGGTGGCTAGACCGTCTAGCGACCGCCCTTGACAGGGTTAAATCTATGTCGTCGTATTGAAGAGGCTAGGAATAGACGTCCCATGCTGAGAAATTAGGAATGTAGAATTGCTCTCACGAATACAAACGTGTATCGTGAGCAATGGCGAACTTTTTGAACATACTGCATATTAACTTTTTATCACTGTGAGACAGTTTGTCTTTTTTGTTTTTTGTGTGATGTTATCAAATGTATTGAGATAAGCACGTATTTATAACATAAATTGTGCGTATTTCTTCATACTTCTGGCTATTCCATTCAAACGTTTACCTAAAATAGAGTGCATCGATTTTGGACATTTTTGGGTATACAGGCGAAGATTTATCTTATCCATGTAAACCAAATGTCGTTTCGTACTAATTAATTAATGCTCTAAAACTTTCTAACTGGAAATTTTGCCCTATCTCTTTTCGTTTTCGATTTGCAATGGCTATCTTCCAAATTTCGCCACTAGGTGGCGCTGTCACCGTTTGCATTAAATCAGGCGTAGTCACTTTACTATACCGTTACCTCACTTCTATAACTGTAGCTCTCTCCGTTCGCAAGTATTTTCAGGTTAAAGGGACTTTCCTTTGCACCCTGTATATTTTTTTCATGTTCGTGTGACCAGCTGACGTATTAACTACCACTTTATAATCAGCTGACTTTTTTTTTCTTCAAGATATTGGTATAGCTATAATTTGACGAATTTTCAACCGGGAGGAAATGACAATTTTTTTTATATATTATTTACGTGTTTGGGAGGCTACCGCTGCTCAACCCACCCACGGAACCGCAACTGAAGTTCACGGAGCTTCATGATACAACTCTCTGAAGCATTTTACAAATTATCGGCCGAGAGAAAATTGGTCATCAAAATCTGTTGTTGGCTTGCGGACTACTGGTTACTAATGTATTTTACAATTTTTCTAAATTATTTATCGAATGATCTATTTTTAGCTCACAGGCTATCAAAGCCTGAGAGCTAATGTGCCCGCCCGTTCTGTATGTATATATGTATGTATGTATGTATGTATGTACGTAACGCGATAACTCTTGATAGAAACATCCGATTTGCTCCAATTTCCAAAAAATTTTTCTAGGTTCATTGTGATAAGGCGCTTCCCTGATTAGTTTTGGGAGTTCATTGGTTAAGGATAAAGGGGGAAAAACGGGGTTAGTTCATCCCCTTAATTCAGATAAATGGGTTTTTCATGCAGAATCATTCGATTTGCTCCGAATTGGGTATACTGGTTTATTATGTTAAGGAACTTCTATGATTCGTTTTGGGGGTTCATTGGTTAAGGAGAAAGGGGGGGTTAGTCCACCCTTTTAATTCAGATAAATGGGTTTTTCATGAAGAATCATTCGATTTGCTCCAAATTTGGTATACCGGTTTATTATGTTAAGGAACTTCCCTGATTAGTTGTGGGAGTTTATTGATTAAGGATAAAAGAGGGAAAACGGGGTTAGTCGTCCACCCCTCTTAATTCAGATAAATGGGTTTTTCATGCAGAATCATTCGATTTGCTCCGAATTTGGTATACCGATTTGTTATGTTAAGGAACTTCCCTGATTAGTTTTGGGGGTTCATTGGTTAAGGATAAAGGGGGAAAAGGATGGTTAGTCCTCCACTTTTAATTCAGATAAATGGGCTTTTCATGCAGAATGATTCGATTTGCTCCGAATTTGGTATACCGGTTTATTATGTTAAGGAACTTCCCTGATTAGTTTTGGGTTTCACTGGTTAAGGATAAAGGGGGAAAAGGGAGGTTAGCCTGCCCCTCTTAATTTAGATAAATACGTTTTTCATGCAGACTGATTCGATTTGCTCCGAAGTTGGTATACCCGTTTATTATGTTAAGGAACTTCCCTGATTAGTTTTGGGGGTTCATTGGTTAAGGATAAAGGGGGAAGGGGGCTAGTCCACCCCCCTTAATTTATAAAAACGGTTTTTTCATGCAGAATTATTCGCTTTGCTCCAAATTTGGTATACCGGTTTATTATGTTAAGGAGCTTCCGTGATTCGTTTTGGGGATTCATTGGTTAAGGATAAAGGGGATCTAGTCCACCCCCTTAATTTAGATAAATGTTTTTTTTGCAGGATTATTGGATTTGCTCCAAATTTGGTATACCGGTTTATTATGATATGGAGCTTCCCTGATTAGATTTGGAGGTTCACTGGTTAAGTATAAAGGGGGAAACAGTGGCTAATTCCCCTTCACTTATTTTTTTGAGGGGCATTATTCTTTAAAATAAGAGTATAATATACAATTAGTGTGAATAGCCTGTGAGCTCAATGCCATCAGTTTAGCTAGGCACTTTTCTTTTTTATTATCTATTCATTCTGCTGTATGAGACATAAAGAAACGTCTACACTTGAAATTACTTAAGAGTATACCTAAAATCTTATTGTCTTTAAAATATTTAATCTAAAAAATATTTGAAATAACTAAATGTGGTACTAACAACTTTATAAAAATTTTAAATTTTTAATAGCATAAATAAGGAAATGGATAAATTGTTAATAACTATGGCTGTAGTGCAGGCCTCCTACACGATAATTGAATGTATAACATGTAGAATTTAAATCTGAAAATGCGATAGTACATGGCAGTTAATTAACGATAATTGCGGATGGAAGAATATAAATGTGTTTTTATAGGGAATAACGACTACTTAAACTTGATAAAGGTCAGAATCTTGAAATGCTTCTTGTGTAATCCATAGAAAGGAAATTTGGTGTCCAAAGATTTTCCAACAACTCTCAATAAGTTACAAAAATTTAATGTAAAATGTGTCATCTTTTTCAATTTCAATACTAAATATTAGAGTCTCTTTAGTCATCTTGGGACAAAAAAAAAAAAAAAAAAAAAAAACAGGCATATAACACTTTTGTTAAACATTCAGGTAAGATGGGAAGGCACAAAAAATCTATTTCAAATGAAAAAGATTTGTTGTGATGACTCTGTGGAACAATTTCCAAGTATTAACACGAAATCTATTTTGGCATAAAAGTGAAGATTTATAGCCTTCATTCCATTTATAAAATTATACTAAAAACACATTTGTAGAATAAAATTGAGCTCTATGATAAGTTAAGAAATTTAAAATGAGTAGTTATCGTTAAAGCTCTGTTAGGTTTCCTTCAGGTGAATACAATTCGATTTTCAATTAATAAGGGATATATTAAAATAGCAAAGCCTTTGTGCAGGGACATTAAAAAGCAGAAAACCAACGTTTAGAAAGGCAAAATTAATACGTGAAAAGCAACAAACAGCTGTTTCGAATCTGCTAGCGAGATTCTTCTTCAGTGCAAGATAGAGCAAGACACAGCGTGCTAGAAAAAGCAGGCTGAGCTTCGAAACAGCTGTTTGTTGCTTTTCACGTATTATTTGTGCATTTTTAAATGTTGGTTTTTTGCTTTTTAATAAGAGATATAAGTTACAGAATATGTGTGTGAGGAGGGGGAGGACATCGTGATTTTTCAGATGCTTCGGTGAGGCGTGGGCAATAAAAGGTTGGGAAACACTGCCATAGACCATAATGTAAGGAAATATTTTTGAGTGTTCTTTTATGAATGATTACCGCTACATACTTCATTTTCAATACTGAACATGGCATGGTAAACCTAAATAACGTATATCTATTACATGGCAATCTGAATATATTTACGCAAGTTAGAGCCCAAACAGACAGATGGTCAGACAGACAGGAGAAAAAACAGACAGACGGACAGACAAACTCAATTCATAAATATTTTCAAGTATGTTGGAAAGTGTTAAAAATTAGAAAAAAAATCATCATTAAAGCAAGGCAGCATTAAAATTTTATCATGTTATTTACAGACTGCAAAAAAAGAAACAAAAAAAAAAAAAAAAAACAAGAACATTGAGCATCTGACTGTTATCAACGTAAAATAAAGCAAATGCGGAGTGAATTATGATTTTGATCTGAACTTTATTTATTGAGAACAAATAGTTAAAAAAGTATTTGTAATTTTTTTTCTATCAAATCGTATGTAATGAGTTAAGCCTACACTCATTTTGAATATTGACAGTGAATTTTGAGTTGTTTGATTATAGCCGCTTGCTGTATTTATGCTTGGGAATTCAAGGCTCTTATTCAATAGGATATTGATTTAAATTGAACTGATTTGTTGTCTGAATGCATTTGTGATCTCTATGTTTAATTAGAGGCACAGTTTCTTAACACAGGAATCCAGCATCACAGACTGTGAATTTGTATGGAAAATTGTAACAAATTTGGTTCTTTAGACATGCAATTTCAAAGAAACACATCCCACCAGTAGCAGAAAGTTTCTGCTTTCAAAGCTGGTAGACGGAGCGTTCGACTCCATTCGCGTCTGAGGCCCCACCAGTGGCCGAGAGGTTCTGCTCTCGAAGCTGGTAGACGGGAGGTGCTGGGTTCAAATCCAATCGTTCCCGTCGGCCTAATCGTTAGGAGTTTTCGTGGTTTTCTTCGAACAGTGGATTTCCATGAGTAAATACGGGTTAGGTTCCCTTAGAAAGACCCCCACAGAGGGCACTCCCCCTCTTAGGGCCTATATACCTCGTGTTGATAATTGGCCGTCCTAAACACAACCAACCAACCATTCGCATCTGGCGGCCTAATAGTTCTAATTTTTTCTTGGTTTTCTTCGAAGCTTGGATAAGCTTGCGTAAATACGGATTAGGCTCCCGTAGAAAGTCTTCCACGAAGTCCGCACCAACCTAGGTCTATATCGTAGTCAAAACGGCCATAATAAACCACACCCTACACCATCAATCAAACACATAAACGAAAACTTTGTCCCCGGACCCTGCGCTTGATAATACATAAACATGTTTCGTTATGGACAATGAACTTGTACGTAAGGTTTGAGAAAAATTCTTTCGTTAGATATTTTATTTATATCAAACACTTAAAAAAATTCCCCCTGGAATATGCCTTTGATGAGGTACGGCCCTGAAAATGTTTGAACATTGCTTTGTCATCGACAGCGAATTTGTCTGAAAAATTTGAGCAAAATCAGTCCGTTGGAAATTTTTTTGTAATTAAACACGTAAAATAATGTTTTTGCTCGTGAAACTTTTCTCCGATAATGTACGGCCTGAAAATACATAAATATTATATTGTCATCAACAGTGAATTTGTTCGCAAAGTTTGAGCAAAATTGGTTAGTCAGATATTTTATTTTAACCAAACGCGTAAAAGAATGTACCTGAAACCTGCCTCTGATGAAGTACATTCCTCAAAATACTTAAATAGTGCACTATCATAGACAGTTTCTTTGTCAAATTTTAGCAAAGTCGTTGCGTTAAGTATTCTATCTTAACAACAACGTAAAAGAATGTTTTTGCGATCCTAAGAAAAATTGAATATTGCAGTGTCATCAACAGTGAACTTCTCTGCAACATCATTCCGTTAGGTGGTTTATTTCAACCAAAAACGAATAAGAATGATTTTTTTTTCTCCTGGAACCGGCTTCTGATGAGTTCCAGTACTGAAAGTACTTTATTGCATATGGCAGTGAACTTGTTTTTAAAATTTGAGCAAAATCGGCCTGTTGGATGTTTTTCTCAACCCAATACGCAAAAGAATGTCTTTGCACCCAGACCCCCCCTTGTTGAGATACGGTTCTGATAACACCTGAATATTTCAGCGAGGCTGCACGTATGTAACGTTGTAAACTTTTCGCAATTTTCAACCCATTCCCCCTTAACGATATCATACGTTATCATACCTCAAACCTCCCTTCTCTCTCTTAACGGTATCGTTATCAATGTCTAAAAATTCTTTTTATTTTTACTTTTTTCCTTCCTTTTTAAACATTTGCAGCGATATACAGATATATTTATACATTTATTATTTGCAAACTTTACTGATTCAATTGGAGAGAATAAGTTAATAAAATATACCTATTATACAGTAGAACCTCTTTTATCCGAAACTCTTTTAACCGAAACTCTCGATTAACCGAAATCCATTTTTAAATCTTTTTTTTTTTTTTAACTATCACATTCCTTGTGTGTAAAATCCATTTTGAAAGCTTTATTTTTTTATTCTTATTATTTTTTAACTACCATATTCCTTGTGTGCAAGCGGTCCTTTCCGAACTATGAGTACATATAAATATTTTCGATCCCCTTTCTTAGAATTCCTTTGAATTTAACTTGAGCTCCCGTAAGCTGCGGAGTGGAACGAAGAAAACCAACAAATCAGAAATTCTGAACCTTTTAAATGTTTTGCAAAAGATTTGGCATGGCTGGAGCAGCTGAAAGACGGTGATACTGGTGAAATAATAACATTTAAAAACTCCGTGATAGAGCTTCAAAACAAAAAGACAATCGAAACTGCGATAAACAAAACATTTTTTCATACTCTTGTGATATATGTAAAAGGTACTTAATTTCAAAATTAAAATTCAGGTAATTTATTCTTATTTCTATTTTGCTATTGCTTTATTTTTATTAAGCACTTGTTACCATAATACGAATAATTGCATGCATTTCTCCTTAATCTTAAAATTGAAGCATTCTCGATTATCCGAAAATTTCGATTTTCCGAAAGAGGTTCGGCCCCAATTACTTCGGATAATCGAGGTTCTACTGTGCTTAAAATTTCCTCCAACAGCAGACTAAATACGCATATGGCAGACCAATAGGATTGCTGAACGTTGGGGGTATTCTATATTTCTGAATGATTTGATTTTATAATATTTTATTGGACTGGCTTTAATAATAACATTGTGTTTTCATAAGAATAAATAACTGACTAAAAAAAATTATAACAAATTACTTTGAGGTAAAGAAAAGGCTACAAAAAAGAAGAAAAAAGGTTTGATTAGATAAAAAATGATAACGATATCAAAAGATAACGCCCCCCCCCCCTTCCCTATACATATCTTACGATATTAAGTGCCATCCAACCCCCCCCCCCCCCAAAGGGATAACGTTATATATTCATAGCCCCACTGCCATCAGCACAATGAACTCGTTTGGAATATTTGAGGAAAATCGACTTGACGGAAGTGGATCAAAAGTCCATTGCAATATTTAGCCCAGACACACCAACAAACGGATCGAAATAAAATCGTGTAAAAGGGAAAAACATCATGCATGATACATCAGCTTTACAGTCATCATAAATCTTGCATTTTTTTATAGTTTAGTTTAGCCTTTGTCACTTTTGAGTCATCAGAATAGAAATTGAAATTCAAAAAAAGAAAAAAAAACATAAATATTTGAGCTGCAAATTTATTTAAAGATTAAAATAAGACTTCCAATAAAAAAAAATCTAAATAAAAATTTTACATAATCATTTAATGAGTTACCTCATCCTTACACTCATCACAAAGTGACCAAGTGTTTTCTGACCATAACATTTTCAAAGTACTGAAAACAATAGCACTAAACTAATGCTAATAATAAATATTTTTTTGCAGTATCATCAATTATTTTAAAAGCTAGCTTGATTAAATAACTCTTGTCTTAGAGTTATTATTCAGGTTTAAAAATAAACATATTAAGCTGGGATTTTGTGCTTAGTAAGTTTTTTTATATTTATGTCGGTATGGCTAAAAAAACACGAAGAATTTAATTTTGTGTTCATAGAAAAATGTATACGTAGAAGAAATATTTTCGAAAAATGAAAGGTTGTGTTGCAGTGAAACTAAAATTATCTCGGAATCATGATTGCTAAAATATGAAGGAGTTAAGGTAAGTAGTTATGTTAGAAAAAGAAAGAAAGAAAAGTAAAGGCGATCGATTTATTTCAGGGACTCATATAAATATTTTCTTTCTAATATAAAAGTCAGTATCAGCTTCTAGAATTATTTTTTCTGCTATACTCTCCCCCTAAATTAGGTATATTTAATTTTTAAGAAAGTTTGTGGACACATTAAATATAACCAATTAATTTCGAAATTATTATTAATAGTAATAATAATTATTATTGTTATTTATTTTTTACTTTTTAATTCCTAAGCATCATAATTTTAGTAATTTATTTATTTATATTTAATTATATATTTATTTAAGATATTATGCAATATTGTCACAGTAATTTAAATATTGATGTGTTATAGTGAGATACATTTATTTATGTGAAAAGTTAATTAATGAATCATCAATATCACCATTTTACATATTATTTTTATTTAATATATCATTTATTTATTTCTTCTAATATAATGGTATAAATGTATTAACATATTTTTAATTATAATTTATATCTCTCTTGACAGTACTTGCTTTAAAGCTTAATCCAATAATATATATAAATGATTTTTATTATATATTAGTTTTTATTTCAAAACAATATATTTTACTAATAAATTCTAAAGATGGTAGCATTTCATTTATTCCTTGGATAACATGGTGGAACTCATTTTTAAATGATCTATACAGGGCGCTGGTCACATATATTGAGGTATGTACATGACTATACTGTACATTATTACTTCTTGGTCCATCATCATTTAAAAAACGTTTTTGGCGACATGCGCAAATAACCTCTTATATACTTGTTTTTATTGCTGTCTAATTCTTGGTTAGAAAGCCTTTCAAATTGGTAATGTGTTTTTTTATTTCTCAACCCTTTTTAATCGTGTTTTATTTTTAACTTATTTGTTTTTTCGATATTTTATTTCTTTATTTATTGGGTATGGTAGTTCCAAATTCGTATTTTTAAACTTTTTTATGGCTAATACGAAGATGAAACCACACACATTATTTGTGGAACTTTTGCTTCTACAAACTCTTCTTTCTTTCTTTTCTTTTCTTTTCTTTTCTTTTTTTTTTTTTAAACTGTGTTTTTAAAATGTATGTTGAAAATGTTAAGTTGAGCAGTTTTATTGTCATCGAGTAAATTTCTTTTTATTTATAATTTCCCAATTTTTGTGGGTAATTTGTAATGGTTTTTAATGGTTTTATATATATTGTGATTTTTGCTATTTTTATAACATATAATTTTGAAATTTTGGCCATGAACATTATGTGTTATCTGTCATTCATATATCGTCAATTTGCATTTTAAATTAATTGCTCTGCTAATTATGTAAGAGCTTTTTTATTTTATTTTTTATTTATTATTATTTTTTTGTTGTTGTTGTTTAGTTAAAATAATAAAATGATTGAGTTTCTTTCAGTTTAAAGGTATGTTATTATTTTATTTAGACACCAAGTGGAGAATATTCATTTTTATGTAAATAATGTACATTTATAATTTTGTAATCAAGAATTTATATATGCTATTATTTATGATTTAAACAATTACTAACCAAGATAATAAATGCTAATTACACAATTTTAATATTATTTAATATATTTAAAAAATAATTATTATCTTTATTTATTTAATATAATTTCATTTATATTTTATATATATTGTCTTAATTTTTATGTGATATACAAATCTCATGATGGTTAGTTATAGTAAAGAATTAACGACTGGCAATCTAGGCTTTATTTATATTAGCAGGTCTAATGCTCGGTACAGAGAAATTGGCAGGGATTTCTTTGGATCGTCAAACAGTTATCTGACTTATTGCTCCACTATTGATCTTAAATTTAAAAAGTTTTCATCACTTAGATGCTTAACTTGCCCACATGCAGATGCGCAACAAACTGTCCCCAGTACTGACTCCAACAATAATATATTTTTCTGTAAAGCTTATAATATTATTTATTCGATTAACTGCAATTTATGTCAGTTGGAATATTTGGTCAAACCTGTAATCCACTGCATATTAGAATTAATCAACACAGACAGGATATTATAAAAAAATAATTCAATAAATGTAGAACACTTGCACTTTAGACACCACAATTTACAAAATATTACAATTAAGATACTGAGTTTGCACAAAAATCTCAATGATAGATTACTATATGAATCTATTTATATCAAATCTCACAACTCCTTATATTCATATGGTCTCAATTAAAGGTATTTAATCGTACTAACATTGTTTACACTATTACAAATAACTATGAACATTATTGTAGTACGTATGCTAATTTAAATCATTCTGCCAGTGCAAAAACTACATGCACAAAAAGGGGAAAAAATAGTTCTAGTGCAGTATATATTTCAAGAAATTATATTAAACAGAAATTTTCTAATATGGAAATTGAATTCAATAATTCATACAGCTGGTTTAATATTAGGAAACACATTTTTTCGATCAAAAAGAAAAATATATGTTATCTTTAAATTTTTTTTCTCATTTTAGTGATTTTTGTTTTCATCTATTACTATTTAAAATTAATCAACTTATTGTAAAAATTTCAAATAACACTTACAAAAAAACTAACAACACTCATCTAACAATTTCTTTTACAAATAATATACTCAATAAAATAAATTTACATAATGTAATTAACAATAAAAATAACAATTTTCCCATAAAAATTTTTACAATACATAAATCGTATAAATACAATATTCCACTGGGAAGAAGGATATTCAATTACAATAAATTTGCTAAATTATTAACTTCAAATAATAACCCTTCATGCTTATGTAACGATCATTGTTATAATAAATATTACACAGAGAATGGACACATTATTACAGGGATATCAACATTGTAGATAATGGTTTTTTTTTTTTTTTTTTTTTTTTTTTTTTTTTACGAAAATTAATAGCAAATGGAACTAAATTTCGTATACCTTCGTGCTGTACAATTCATTATATTTTAAAACAATTTAATTTAGATCTTGAATTATTTATATATAAAATTTCGATTAACTATAATAAACCTCTGGCATATTTCAATCAATGGAAATTGAATGTTTTAGATAAATTAAATTTTGAACTTTATTGAAATATTGACAATTATAATTTTAAGTTTAAACAGTTAAATAGTGAAATATTTAATTTACAAAATAAATTTATTATAACATATGTTGATAAATCACTCAACAACTATGCTTTCATCTGCAAATATTATTACTCACAGTCAATCTCTAATGCTATAAATACAAGTCCATTTAAAAAAAAAATAATAATCTTGATAGAATCATAAATAATCGACATTTAGTTCAATATTATAAATTACTAAAAATTAAAAATTATAACTATAATTACCCATTTCTTGTAGTTATACCTAAATTCCACAAAACTCCTTTAAAATTTAGAACTATAACTATTGGTTGTAATACATATAACAAAAATGCTGGTAACTATCTATTAACTATTCTCACTAAACTACTTGATATAACAAAACAAAAGGGTAATTTATGTAGTATAAAAAATAGTTATCAACTAATAAATAATATAAAAAATTTGAATAACATAAAATATATGAAAACGTATGACTTTAATGATTTATTTAATAACATTAACATCACAGATATGTTCAGAATTATCAATTTACTATTCAAAGAATATAGGAATTCTCTAAATTTAATAAATAATATTTCTTTATCGTACTTTAAAACATTAACTAGATTTATTCTTTATTTTAATTATATTATCTTTAATGATACTATATATCAACAGAAATGCGGTCTACCACAGGGCGGAATCGTCTCCTCTATTCTAGCTGAATTGTACAATCAATTTAATTTTGCTAGGAAAATTAATAAAGAATAGTATTGTTTTATGAGCATTTTCATAAACATACAGGAAATCCTTTAGTCACTCAGAGGGCTAAAAATCCAGGTTTAGGCCATTTATTTAGAAAAACACGCACAGATTTTAGAACAGGTTACAATATATAGGTTTCAGAACAAATCTAAATTCGTTTTCACATTTTTTCTCAAAAGAATTATTTTGGAAAGTTATTTTCGATCAGTTTTTATTGGGAAATAGTAAAAGATAATGAGAAAAATCTAATTAAGTTTTCTTAAAGTTGTGCATTTAAAACGAGTTGAGGAAAACTAATATAGAATGAAATCCTACTTATAATGACCTACATTCTAAATTATTTCAAACTGAATTTTTTTAATCCATTTTATTCATTAACGTGTTTGATATTAAGTTTTCATGCAGTATTCAGCATTTTAAAATCTCACCTTTAAAAAAATTTTCTAATCTTGAAGCTTCTAAATAAGTTTTTAAAAAATCTTTCCCATTTAATGACTTCAAGAAACTTTTTTTCTATTGCTCCAACATCAAGTTCTTCATTTCTGCTTTTAATAGCCTTTTTATCATTCAAAATAGCTTAAAGAAAAACAGAAAATAAAAATCATGGGTGATGCATAAATTATGAAACACTTTCCAAAACTACCTGATTATTTCGACGAATATTTTATCTTTTGATACGGTGAAAAGATATATCTATATAAACAATTTAAAAAACATACAGCACAGTGGAAAATTCGCTTTTCAGCGACAACTGCGCATAGACGGTAATGTAACCAATTTCTTTTTTGAAGGTCTCTACAAAATTTAGAAGCTCCGCATAATACAGAGTGTTTCAAAATTCGATCGACAGATTATGAAGGGTGCTAGAAGGGTGATTATCATCAAGAGGATGAAAAATTGCCATAGATTATGGGGTCGAAAACCACTGATTTAGTCTCAAATACGTGGTGTTTTATCCTAACTGAACTCGGGGAAACAATTTTGTGAAAAATAAAAACATTTCAATGAAAATGCAGAGATGTGTGCCTTGTTTTGTGTGAAATGTTATAACATTATGAAAAATTATGGGAAAACAGGGTGTTCACGCAATCGTTGATACCGTGAGGGCTGATAATCACAGTCCAAAATGTGGATCGTCAAGTGCATACTGATGGCGCGTATAATGCAAACTTCTACCACTTTTTTGGTGTTGTGTTATTTATAACAAAACTGAGCATGTTTACTAAAAGTTTCATTATAATATATTTCAGTTTTCTGAAAGTTATTACTGTCAATTCAAATTGAGTTAGGGTAGAACACACTGTTTATTATTATTATTATTATTATTATTATTAAATACGTGGTTTGCGACTCCATTTTCTATGGTTAATTTTCATCTTTCTGCCTTTTATCACTTCTCTTAATTTGTCGGTCGAATTTTGAACACCCTGTATAGAATGGTATCCCGGTTCTCGTACACAGTTCGTTCAAAAGGACTGTTTGATAAGTGAATCCAATTTTGTGCTGAACATACCGGGTGTCTCAAAAATTATCGGTCTATTTAGAAACTGAATTTAAAAAATAGGGTAAGCTATAGAAATGCATCGATTGCTGCAACTTAATTGTGAAAATAGCACATTTTGAGACACAGTATAATATTTAAGTAATATGAATTTAACAAAATAATAATATGAATAAAATAATATAAATATTCAAGTAAACCCGTCATTTTGAGACAAATCGTAATTTGGGTGTTTCCACCCCTCAAGTTATCCTATGTATTTACGTGTTTAAAACAATGTACTGTGTAGTACAATATAGGAAAATATAAAAACACATAACAGTACCATACATTACATGAGACGAGAAAACTTTTATAATATAAGCATCTTAAAAAACACATAACTGCGTACAAATCAGCAATTTTTGCCTATATCCGGTAATGTGTGTAACTTCTTTCGCGTAGCCATGTATGCGATCTATAGAAATAATAAGCATTACCTAATACACTCAAAAATTACATAAGTTTAAACATGCATAGCACAGCGGAAAACGCGATTCCAGCAACTATGGATCTTAGTCAGTCCTTTAACCGAATTCTTTTGCGTAGCTCTGTAAACGAACAATAAATGCTATGCATTCCATAATCTATTGACAACATGTTGTAGTTCACTTCAGAGATTTCATTATGCTTCAACTATCATAGCAGCTTTAAAATGGGAAGGTAGAGAAAGGTCAATCCTACGGGAGACCAACGCAAGCAGAAAATTGTTGTAATGACGTATTATCATACCAAATTCCGCGTATCTGGTTTAATTTACTTCATATTACAAGAGAGTTTGGTCTCCCGGAGGATTGACCTTTCTTTACCTTCCCCTTTCTTCAGTTTAATGGATACAACTGCCTCCGGGCATTCTGAAGGGTGTTTCTGGTCAATGTGTAGCAGTGAACACCGAGCGTCGAGTTTTTTCTCAGTCAATTCTCTTCTCCTTGACAAAGGCTTAAGGTCAGCCGAAAGCGCTTGGAGTAGCTTTTTATCATTTTAATATCTAGCGTTTTTAATTTTGAAAAACATTTGTATATATTTTATCACACCCATGTAGTAATGTGTTTTTATGAAGCATTTTAAATGTTTTCGTGTTTTTTATACTAGATACTGCATTTTCAATACCGAACTTTCTATAGTAAAGTTTAATAATATAGCAAAATGTCATGCCAATTCGACTATATTTAAAAGAGTTAGAGCACGGTTAAACGGCAGACGGCACACAGACAGAAAGGCAAATAGACAAACCAAATTTATAAGCACTTTTCAACTATGTTGGAAAGTGTTAGGAATGAACTCAGTCGCTTTAGCGAAGTTTGTTTATTCAGTCGATTTGGTTACGACTGTCTCACTATTCGAAAATCGAATCAAAATTCGTTCGAATCTCTTGAGCACCGAACTGTTCAACCGAGGTTCTACTCTACCAAAATTTAGTTGTTTTTTAAAACTCGTAATATAGTTTAAAATGTAACAAAGCATTTTCGAAGGTTATTTAAAAATTCACACAAAAATTGTGACAAATTTATGTATAGTTTTGAGGAAAAGACGATAATGGCATAAAAATCAAAGAAACTTTTGAGATTTTGTATTATCTATACATTTGAAAATTTTAAGATTTTCGAAAAAAGTTGTGTCCGAAGTAAAAAAATACATATTGCGTGGAAACAAAAAATTGTGTTATTGGAATTTTTTCGGTAAGATAATGATAATGAAAATTTATTAGTAATTTTCCGAAATATTTTGATCTGTTATTTAAAAAAATAATAATGCTTTTTGCATTTTATGAAAGAATTATTTAATCAATTCAAGCATTTAAATATAAGTTATAACTATACTAACAACTTCTGATTTTTAAATTAATCTGTGCGAGTTAATCGAATTATAATGTTCGTTTTAATTTCAATTATCACTAGTCAACAAATTTGAAATTTTACTCTGTCCCAAAATAGAAATTAGTTTTTTCTATGCGGTTTTCTGTGCTGATTCCGAATCTAACTTTATATTTACTCCAACAAGTCTTGTTTTTGAGATATTTGCATATTTCGATTTATGTAATTTAGTATAGTTTAGTAAATTTTATACAATTATATGTATATTTAAGGTATAAACAATATCAGACTGGCTTTTTTGTTTTATGTTAAGATTACTGTCTAGTTTAGATCACAAAAATGCTGGTTCTGAGATTATACTGACATGTAACAGTGAAATATTGAGCTTAATTTGCATATTTTTTATGTTTTTCTAATAATGTTTCTTGACGTTTAGATATTTCTATCACATAAGTACGCTAATAACTTTTTAAACCAGTTTTTTGCGCTGATTTCAAAACTGGTACCTGTTTTCTTCTATCAAGTCTAGTTTTTGAA
Organism: Maratus speciosus; assembly: GCA_963932465.1. Taxonomy (NCBI): domain Eukaryota; kingdom Metazoa; phylum Arthropoda; class Arachnida; order Araneae; family Salticidae; genus Maratus; species Maratus speciosus. The sequence continues at coordinate 417,166,253 of OZ010789.1, read as the reverse complement.
AAAAAGGAAATTTTATGTTTTGGTCAAAAAAGCCTGAAATCACTTTTTATGCTACTTTTTGATGATTTTCTAATAGCATTTCTTGACGTTTAAATAATTCTACCAAACGAGTACGCTAATATGTTTCTAAACGAGTTTTGTTTGCGCTGATTTCAAATCTGATATCTGTTTAAAAAGTTACACCAGATTCATCCGGAATAACTCAGATGGTAGAGCATTGGCGGTTTCAGCCAAGAGATCCCTGGTCCGTACATTTTTCGCCCAGTTGGAAATTTACATCTCATAAGACGGATTATGAAAATATAATATAACCTTTTCTGTGTTATCCGCGATTTCGAAAAGCATTCTTTTCTCTTCAGAAAACTTAGAAACCAATAGATTTACGAGATTTAAAGAAGTATTTCTAAAGCAATAGTTTCTGTTGCTTCCTGCAATTTTAGAAACCCTTTCCGAATAATTTTGACAGTGTATTAATCAGTTTTCTCAAACCAGTATCGATACAATATATATATATATAGATATTAAAAATTTTTCCCCTATCAATTCTCAAGTAAATAGTTTCATGTTCAACAGCTAAACAGCGTAAAATGAACATTATTTTGTTACTATTGCATGTATAAGTTTTTCTACGCAGTTGATTACTTGGAAATTGATAACATCCAAAAAGCCAATATTTTGTGGAGATACCGGGTTGAGAAAGCTGGTTAGCACCCGGAAACATTTCGGAAAATAAAATATTGCAGAATAAACTTCTGTTTCAAAATGCTTGTTTAAATCCCGGAAATCTAGTGAATTCTGAGGTTACTGAAGGTATATGAATGCATTTTGGAATAGTTTATTATCTTTTCGTAAACCTTCTTGCTAGAAAAAAGAAGCATTTATCTTTTTTACAATATACTGAACTTTCAAATTGGTTTAACAAACGTCATTCTTTTGGATTTATTTGACATTGTGCGTGCTTTAGGTTACATGTTTTCATGAAAAGTAAATATGGTGGACACTAGATGTCAAAATGCCAGAATAATTTTTTTTTAAGAGCAGGTCAATAATACAAAAAAGAGAATAGTTGAGAACAAAGATATATAATTTGTTTTTCTTTAAGGGGTCAGGTAACCTTTGAACCAATAAAGTACATGGAAAAGTGACAACTGTAAGAATTGCAGTCATTCTTTAACTAATTAACTTTTAATTATAAAATTGAAAACACATATTAGGAACGATTTATTTTATCAATCAAAGTTGTTAGAAAAGGTATACACATATATAGTTTTTTTTTTTTTATTTATTTTTAAAGATAATACAATTTTTATGAAAGAATTATTCTTGCATGCATTGCGCGCATGATTTTTCCCATTTGAATGGCTGAAACAAGCCAAATTTTTTTAAATGAGTACAGATATAAAGTGTTTTCAAAATGACCTACAATTAAAAAAATAAAACTTGTAGATCCCGAGAAAAAAAAATTAAAGAGTAATTCGAAATATCGAGATTTTTTTTATACAAAAGTAACCGTGAATTCTAAACTTCTAACTTGAGAAACATAATAATAGGTCATTTTGTGCTTCTATACGTTTAAAACATCCACCAAAAATTTCGTGAAATTCTAGGCAACCGTTTTTCAGAAATCGTGCGCGCAATGATCAAAATCGCTGTTTTGATTAAATTGGCTTTAAAGATTTGAAAAACCCGTTGATCATATAGCTAAAGCTCAAAGTGTTTTAGACATAACTTCTCTTCTAATGCGATTTTTTGTAGGGGTTTGCTTTTAAATGTGCCCAAAGAATCATATTTAATTATAAGCTATTAAAAAAAAAATTCGATTTTTGGACGCTTCAAAGGTTACCTGACCCCTTAAGCGTATATCGAATTTATACAGACAGGAAATAGTGATTTCACAATTATGCATTCTCCAACCAGCGGAGTGATGAAATCATAGTTTTAGCCGTAAATAACAGGAAAATTTTGCTCCGTGAAGTAGTCATTTGGTCTTGGAAGAAATCGGTATGCTACGGTAATAGAAGGTGACTAAAAACGCACAGTTAGTGAGAGTGACATAGCTGGTCCAGAAACCCATTACGTAATAAAAAACAAATTTCTATTTGACGCCTTATTCAACGAATTAATTCACCTAAAGCCATGCGGCTTAAACTCCAATTAGTCACCGTCGGGTCACAATGATAATCACCATATTTAAGGTGGAAATATCTAGATGTTGAGTGTAACAAATGCATTTGTCGAAGCTCAAGAAAAGTTTGTGTAAATATTGTTAACAAGAATTAAATTTTGCACGAAAAACAATTAGCTCAGATTTTTTATCACCAGTGGGAAAATGGCATTTCATGCTCTGTTTCGAGTAGTAAACTCGGCATAGAAACTAATAAAAAGAAGTATTTGACGTGAATGTCTAACATTTTAAGGAATTCCTATGTCATGAAGTGCATTTTTGAAATATTTGGATGTTGAGTGTAACAAGTGTATTTATCCAATATTTATCGAAACGCAAAAAAAAGTTTGTCTTAGTACTATTTAGCTTAGATAAAATACTTTTTTTACGAAAACAATTAGCTCAGATTTTTCAACAACAGGGAAAAAATTCTGTTTTTCGGGTGGTAAATTCGGTTTAGAAACAAGTATTGCTAGATTTCCCGCGTAAATCGAGGATACAGATGCTCTGTACACCAGTATTTTTTAAAGTAATTTTCTTTGCGTTATCTAATGGACGAATTATCTGTGATTAAAGATGTCGAAATAAACTGTAAGAAATTAGTGGTGCCAAGATCATTTGGAGCTCTGATTTACGCGGGACACCTGGACACGCTAATAGAAACTCATAAAATGGAATATTTGGCATGATTGTCTAGTATTTTATGGGATCTTTAGTTCCTGTGCCATAAAGTGTACTTTTGACTCTGGTGACAAAAAATATTAATCATATTTTGTTGTTAAATCCTCATAATGTAAAGGGTATTTACATCAATTTTTGCTTCATTTGACCCAGTATTTATTTTTTTTTTTTTACAGTCTAGTTCTATATATGTCCACTTTACTTATGCTTCCATGTTGTGTAACTTTTTGTTGAGTTTTATTTTTCTGTAAATTAGTGTAACTTGTTTTAACCAGTTTTCCTCTCCCACATTTAAATCTTTAGTGCTCTATATGAAATAATAATCGTTAAGAACAATTTGATGCGAACATCTGTTGAAAGTTAACTATCAAAATTCCGATCAACTGGATTCCTGTAAATCTATAAACCACTCATTTCCTGGAATTTCGTTTTTTTTTCTATTTCTGTTCTTTATTTTATTCATATATTCCTAAAATCAATAGGACTTTTTGTCAAGTAACTATTTTCTATCTTAAAAACAGAAATGTTATTAGAAATATCTTATCATGCCAGTATGAAATTTAAGGTAATCTCTTGTTTACTTGGCCAAATTCTCGGACTTAAGATTATTGAAGAAATACTTCTGTAAAAATAAAGATCATTGCTCGTATGGTAATATTCGAAAGAATTTCTTACTAGAAATGTAAATAATACTTCTGAAATATTTAACGATATAAGTTTGGCCATATGTTTGAGAAAGACAAATATTTTGGAGTGCCCTGAAGGAATATCCAGCTTATAACCAATATATTATTGCGGTTATATTTTTAAGGGAAAACTGAAACAACTCATGCCCTGAAAATTGTTTAATGTAATATTTTAAAATATTTTCAGTTGCAATACATAAGTATTATTTTATTTGGAAATATTTGGGATAATTGTCTATTAGAAACTGTTGTGTTATAAAAAGCCATAGAATTATTCCGAATGATAATAAAAATAATAATAATAAGGCATAGAAGTAGTTGCTAGTACATTCGTAATTATCACTTGTTCCCATTGACAATGCTACTCTTCAAATTTGAAGCGTTGCCATTGACGGTAAGCATTGGTCATCTGGGGCTTCTGATCACCATCTTTCTATCGTATTAAATAGTTCTTCTAATGTTTATTATACATATATTTGACTTTGTGGGATTTGTTGGAAATTTACATGTTTCAAATCTTGATATCTAAACAAATTAACAAATATTAAATATTGAAGCTATATTTATAAACTGTTTTATAAAACGTAAAAAGACCAAACAAGTGATACCTCAAACGACATGCTTACATAACGGAAGCTGTAGCAAGACTAAACAGATTTAGACTAACAGATTAGACTCAACTAGCAGCAAGACCAAGCTTATTTTTGTGACCAAATATTATACCGCACTTATATCTTCTGATGACGTCAGAGCGAAGTCAATAAATACCTAAATATGCTTTGTTAAATGTTCTTCCAAATGCAACATCATGCATACATATACACTGTAAAAAAAGGAGTATTATTACAGTTTGTGTTTATAAAATGCCAAATGAAATTTATATATAAACTTCTTTTCGTATCAGCACCCAATTAAGTGTTATCATACGCTCGGAATGGTGTAAGTGTGCTCTTTAAGAGGTTACTTCAGTCAAATGAAAAGACCCGTTCGCTAATGCTAATCCTATGGAAGACATTTATAAAGGTATCTCGGTTGCATTTCGATATTTTTAAATGATTTTTTTTTGCATTGGATTGCCGGGATCGATCTGTACAAAGGCCGTTTTTCACTTTTTCGATTTCGATTGCAGATTTTTTTTATGAGGATGCTTTCAGTTTCGAAACCGGTTTCGAAATTCAAAGTGTCCTCATTAAAAATATCTGTAAACAAAATTGAAAAATTAAAAAACGGCCTTCGTACAGATCGATCTCAGCTATCCATTGCAAAATAAATCATTCAAAAATATTGAAATGCAAAAGAGATATCTTTATAAATTTCTTCCATAGGATTAGCATTAGCGAACGGGTCTTTTCACTTGACTGAAGTAGCCTCTTAATAGAGATTCTGGAAGCCAAACACCGAATTCGACGTCGAAATCCGCTTCATGTTGGGATACCAGTCGGTGAGGTCAGGAGACAACGGGAGCCATTTTAATCTACAGGAGGTATTTAATCTCCTTTGGAAGTTTTGATTTTCTGTTAAAACAACAAACATAAGGTAAACAAAGTAATTATTCTTTGTAGATTTAACAGATAAGACTAAATACTGTTTGCATATGCTTTTTAAAATAAAATCAAACTTTTAACCAACATACTGCCATCTAAAAACAATGGCTGCATGGTTGAATAACGCGAGATAATGTCTTTTGTATACCGTTGCAGTCAATTTTTTTAATGCAGCTTTGTTTATTTATCAGCTGCTATAGTTTAAGAACTTTATATTATGAATTAAATTGATTTTATTGATCCAAGTGAAAAAGTTTTCCTTCAAATTACTAACAATTTATACTGCCTTAAGAATTTTGATGACTTTAAACTGTACTAATTTACCCGGATGTATTTTAATTCTCGTTTAGCTCAGTTTCATTTTGTCAACCCTTTTGCTACTGTCGTCCTTGATCAAGGTCATACTTTTTAGAATCCTTTTTAAGACGTTTCATTTAATTTAAAATAGTTTTACGAATTTCGTCTGTATTTTTAAACATTTCGTATCAAAAGCAAAAATATTTAGAAATCAAACCAATATTTCCGAAGAAAAACTTCATCGAGAAATTTTGGAATCAAAATGGACGCTCTCGTTTAGGCACGAGTTATTAAAATTATATAATTCTGGTGTAATTTAATATCAGATGTAGCTTATATTTGTTATTTTGTTAAAACTAGAAACTTTGATTTTAACTGATCGTGATAGTTATAATTAATTATAATTTTGTTAAAGAATTATATTAAAACGTGTGTCCATGACGTTTGTCCGCTCTCTAACAAAAATATTTTCATCAAGAATTCTTTGTTAGATGGTTTTTAGTTTATTAGGAACAATATTAACAGCGTGTGAAAACTTGATAATTTTTATTCTATTTTTTAAATGTTGGTACTGAAAGGATTAAAACATTAGTTCGTTTTAAGAAGTACTAATTCTATGCTAATTAATAAACACTAAATTAAATTAATTAAATTAATTAATAAGCACTAATTTAAATTAGCAGTATTTCTGTGTTTATTAAAATGGTAAAACATAATTAAAATAATCATGATGGTCACCCATTTCATTACACTTAGTGGGAAAGCAGAGCACTTCCATGTTAAAAATTTATAATAAATTTGACTGTACCAAAATGTAGAGTGCTCTAGTGCCATTCTGCCCCGCCCCCATGGCACCTATGAAAATGGTATTTTAAACATGTAAATATAGAAAATTTCGTTGTTTATACCAAATGAAATGTTTATAACGTCTGTTATAATAAATTATCTCTATTATATAAAAGTTTACCAATCTCTCTGCGTAAAACTATTTATTTTAAATTATGGCTGTATTGGTAAAAAGTAATGTTTTAAATTATTTTTAATTTTGGTGTTATAGAACACAAAATAAGCGGTGGTGTTTCTTTACACCAGTTCATCTATGGTCTTTATTACACCAATTTACTGTTGGTGTTTCCTTGCACTACAAATGGTGGCACTGACTTTAAATGGTGGCAACTGAGTTGCCATCATTTTTGGTGTAAAGTGACACCTGTATTTTTTACATTGTATCATTAATAATAGCTTTAGTGGTATTACGTTTTTGCTGATCGACCATTATCACACTCACGAAAAATACTTCTATTCGTTAAATGATGAAATGATTGAATGATGCCATAATTTGCAAAAAAAATTATTTGAAAATAAGTAAAAGTTTTTCTTCGCGTACTTGGATCAACCCGACCGGAGTACCAATTGTTAGGTTTCTGTATAATATACTCTAGCGGAAAGTACCCCGCTAGCATTCATTTGACCAATTGACTCAGGAATTGTCCCCAATCCGCTTATATAAACTAATAAGGTAACAAAATGAGCATTTAATCTTGCCCCAAAACTACCGGGTGTCCTAAAAAGGACTGACGGATTTTAAAATTCAATAACTTGTAAACGGTGACAGATATTTAAAAAATTCTTGCAGGAGGGTTATGCATGTGGTCAAAAATTTTTTTACAGTGATTTTTGATTTCAGTTCGACTTACAAACAATAGATGGCGTTGCGATCAATATACGCTAAATTCAGGCTCAATTTTTGGTACTTCGTGGCCTGCTCAATACATTTCCATCTCCTTTTTCCGCATGAAAGAAGAGATCCGCCAAAAAATCGAGCCTGTTTTTAGCACCTATTGCTTACAGCGCCATCTATTGTTTGTAATTCGAACTAAAATCTAAAATCACTGTAAAAAAACTTTTGACCTTATGCATAACCCCCCTGCAAGATTTTTTAAAATATCTGTCCCCGATTGCAAGTTATTGAATTTTAAAATCAGTCAGTCCTTTTTAGGACACCCGGTATATTACAAAAGAAATGGTAAAATTGCGGGAAATATGCGAGCTCGGCGATAAATACAAAATCCTACAATACAAACCCTCCAGAATACACATTCAAAGATAAAAATTATAGTAACTGACCATACTAAAGCATAATCTAGTACGTAATACGTTAATAGATTAACAAATACATCGTTATTCTTCATGTTTCCAAAGGAAAATTTTCATACAAAAATTCCGGTGCCAATGTGGCATTTAGGGATTAAAGTTACGTGGCTTGAAAATGAATCACTGCCCTTCAAGGGTTTAAGCGTGACACCCTGGTTTCGAAATGTGAGACGTATTCTACGTCAGAAAAGTGTAAAACTTCAGTGTTCATTATGTAAAAAAGCTCTGTCTCACTCCTTTTAAAATGTTGTTTGAAAAACAAAGCAAGTTAGTGTATGACAATATATGTTTTAAAGAGATGAAATAATGATATACTTTCCACAAGGTATTAAAGAGGAGAATTTTTTCTAACAAAGATTTACTTTTTCATTTAACTGCAGTTCCGTAAAACTTTCATACTTAAAAATGATAACTTTCATTACAGTGGACTTTAAATAGTCCAAGTTTCAGGGAACACGTAAAGTAATCACATTAACAATTACAGGAATTTTAACATACTAATGCATGCATTTATTTAAATGGATAAAAAACATATGCATTTAAACATTATTATCAACAACATATAAAGCTCAACTTGAAAATACTCTTGAATTAATCACAAAACTACAAAACGAATCTTATGTAATGTTTAGAAGCATTATAATTATAATAACATTAAGAGTTATAAGTATTTTTGTGATAATTTAAACTTCGAACTCCTTACCAAAAAAAAGTTTTTTCGGAAAATGTTTTAGTTTAGATCCATAAGCAGAAATTATTTGAGGAAATCTTCACTCGTTCAGAACAGATTTTTTTCCCAAAGGTTTTCACAAATGAAATTTATTAAATGAAAATTATTGAAATTTATATGAAGTTTATATGTAATATCCATATGCGTAGTTTGTTGGTTTGTTGTTTTTCAGTAGAACCTTATGTGAAGCTTTCATGCATGAAATTGTTAAAATTCAGGAAACAACAATACGAACAAAATTCGGGTAAAATTTAACATATCGTAAGGGTAAAACAGCCTGTCATCTATATTAATAAAAGAAGGTTTTGCTCTCTCTGTGTGTGTTTGAGAGTCTGTCTGTTCGCCATTGCTAGCAAAATCTTCGGCACGTACGAGGTTGAAAATTTGTGAGAGATAAGTCCAGGGCTCTCCTGGTGCACCTGGGACTCAGAAATTAATATTTCTAATAATTAGCTGAGTTATTAATTAAAAATTAGAAAGAACTCTCATTGAAAACTCGTCTCCGTTTTTCAGAGAAAAAAATCGCTCACGTATGCGCAGATGCGCTATTGACGCATCGGGAGGAAATGAAGACTGGAAACAAGGAGTTTTTGGGGATATTTTCTCTCATCATTTATTAACTTCCATCGGCGAAACTGCTTAGTAAAGTTGGAAACGGAAAACATATTCTAAAAGATCATACTCTTACGTCTCAAATGCCGCAATCAATTACATATATATATCGCAGTTAACCCTTTGATTTTTTTTTCAAAAAAATTTGCTTTTCCGAAAAACATTTTTTCCACTTACGGCAACGCCCCTCCAGGACGCAATTTTAGAGGTACCGATAAAACAAAAATATGCTTTTAAAGCTGAAACCTTCTTCTAATCAATAGTGAAATCGAGTTTTAAAAATATGAATTTTAGCCTTTCAAATATAACTGAGAATGCAGGGCACTTCGCGCTTCACGGAGACGATAATTTTTCTACGCTAAAAGTAACTAAACGCCCGTATTTTAACACAATATTTTTAGAGCATCTCGATAGACTAGATTTACATCACCTACAAAAATTTTGAAACGTTCGGACGGGTAAAAATATTTTTTTTTTTCAAAACGAAATGTGTGAACATGTCTACGAAATCCGTAAAAACCTGAGTGTTTCGTCGCGGTTTCTCTCCCTTATGTTACGCATAGTCTCCAAAAATCAAATTACATAGAAAATAAAATACCAAATTGCATATATTTTTACTTCAATATGTTTTCGAGATTTTTTTTTATTTAAAAAAATAAATTCAGACAATATGGAGTTAAAGATATGAAATCATGCAAATTTGAGGTTCATTTAAAGTTATTATCACGGGCCCGGACAACGACGGACCCGCTAGTAGCTTTCAGCTAGTATTTAATTCAATAGGTTTACAATTGTAAATTTATATTAATAAAATAAAGTTTTTATCCGTGTGTCTCTGTATCTCTAAAATATTTATCTAACTTTTCTGGGTCCCCTGGTTTCACATCTTCCTGAAGTTTTTGTCGCTGTGATCTGGTGGAGATGAGAAGCGAATTGAAGTTACTTTTTAATATTCGTACATTCAAACGCCGTAATTTAAGCCGCTATAAAGTTTAATCTTCCAAAGGGACGAAAAACTATTAAAACTTTAGGTTGATTTCGTAATAAGTACTAAATATTATATTCTCTCCTATGTTGGAATTTCTGATATTTTTTGGCAGATATACACCGATCATGACCGCTAGGATACAAAACCACCCACAGTTCAAAACTTTATCTATCTATCTATCTATATACCATTTTTTTATGGACACGATAACTTCCATAATTCTACACAAATCTCTTCAAAACTGATACATAAAATCAAGGGGCAGAAAATCTCGGTCAAGTGCGTTAATGGGCAAAATCAGACCAAGGGGATGGGAATAGGGAGAGATTTTATGAAAACAAAAAAAAAACCCCTACAACTTCTTAACTATAATACATATCAAATCAGTTTTAAGTTATTATTACTTCTAGAAAAAGGGACCAAAAATTTATGTGCGACAGTTAGGGTTTTAGGGAGAAACAATTTCATAACTTCGTCAATTCTCAAGATATCAAATCCAATTAAACTTATTATGAATCTTCTTAATATCATCTACAACTTTTATATTGACAAGTGGTATATAAATGGTAAGTGACAAGTGGTATATATATTTTGGTATGACCAATACTTACAGCAAAACAAATTAAAAATACACAGCGGTTGAAGAAAAAAAATTATCGTATTAAGGGTGTACTCAAATCCAAACTGCTTATTTTCTGACTCATTTTTAACTTCATTTTTGCTCTCAAACGCATCTATTTGGCAGGTTCCCTTGTTCAGAAACTATATAATGTGCCGCATTAGTCATTTTTTGGTAAAGGCAGAAGATATTTTTAAAAATGTTGTGAAAGTGGGCATTTTGAACCGAATTTCCTGAAGCGATAGTGCTGGAAACGAAAAAAAAAAAAACGGTTTTACTGAGGAAATAATTGTTTGTAAACCAAGTTCTAATTAATTAAACAAAAAATAAAAACACAGGACACTTATAAATCTCTTCGAAAAATTACGTCAACAAATTTCATGTTTTTACTTTTAAAAATGGGTCTGAATATGTGTCCGAAAATTTCGAGTTATTGAGAGAGGAAAAATCTTTTTTTTTTTTTAATATTTCCGTAACATGATTCTGATAAAACCATACCTTAGAGAAAAATAAAATTAAAAACTCGTCAAAAACGGCCAGATAAAATTGTTAAACAGGGTTTATCTTTAATCTTGATTTAGTTTTTGTTGGTGAAATTAGTACTCAACTTTGAAATCTACTTGCGCCTGTAGGCCGAGCCGAAAGGATTTTTTTTTTTTTTTTTTTTTTTTTTTTTTTTTTTTTTTTTTTTTTTAAGGGGACGGTGGAGCTTAAAATCCTTAAAAATATTTTTTTTTTATTTTTGTAAATTTCAACTTAAATATTATTCAAGGGTACATTATATACATTATGGCATGCATTTATCACAAAAAAATTAAAAAAAAATTTCTTTTTGAGAAAAATTGGAATTTTACGCGTCGTCTTAGAAATCTTCGAAATGCCCCATGCGTCTTCAATGTCAATGAAAATCCCCAATATTTTTTTTATAAAAGTTTGGTTTATATATATAAATAAAATAGAGCATCGAATTTTATATATTTAAATTTAAAGGTAAAAAAAAAAAAAGTCAAAATTTCAAAATTTCAAAATTTTTTTGAAAAAATTTCAAAATTTTTCACAAAAGAATTTTTTAAACCTTTAAATTCAAATATATAAAATTCGATGCTCTGTTTTATTTATATATATAAACCAAACTTTTATAAAAAATATTAGGGATTTTCATTGATATGGAAGACGCATGGGGCATTTCGAAGATTTCTATCACGACGCGTAAAATTCCATTTTTTTCTCAAAAATAGATTCTTTTAAAAATTTTTTTGGGATAAATGCATGTTATAATGTATATAATGTACCCTTGAATAATATTTAAGTTGAAATTTACAAAAATAAAAAAAATTATTTTTAAGGATTTTAAACTCCACCGTCCCCCTTAATAAACTTGAAATCGTCTATGATAGCTGGCTGATTATTGAGATCCAGAAATGTAAGATGATTATTCTGAAAGTTAAAATTGTGCTTAATGTAAATAGTTTTGTATCTTATATAAACAGAAAATTTTTAAATATTGAACTGTTTTCCTGAAATTCTAAAAAGGCAAGTAAAATATTTCGTTTTTGCTTCCGAACACTTGTAATACGTGAAATAGAGTGAATTGAAAAGAAAATGTTCTCCTACTTGCGTGGTTAGTCTTACTTGATCAACACTTATTTATCTTGATCTTTTAACAAATTAAGGACTAAAGTTACCGTATGGTCACAGCATAGCTGTCAACCTTTTTTCTGTTTGAATACCAGTAATTTAGAACAAAAATTTCCACTTTCTTTAATGACCAAAACTCTGCTATAAAATATGATAAATATTGCTTTTCTGAAAAAGTAGTACGAAAGGCCAGTTTTGTATTTTAAAAAGAAAAAATAATTCCGTCTTTAATGGGTTAATAACGTGAACAGTCACGGAAATTAGTTTAATCTCGATATTACGAAGATTAGCTCTAGTAAACTTTATTGTGAATTTCGTGAATTATCTATTATTCGAAGAGAACGAATATTTTTTCCCAACTGGATTAAATCATATTCAGTGCTAGTGCAGCATAGATGAATTTTATTCCTACAGAGATAAAAATGTCCAGACCAGGAATCGAACTTGGATACTTGGCGTGCCGTGCCAAAGCTTTACCTGTTAAGCTATCCGGACGATACCTAGATGACTAGCACTGCAGTTCAGTTCGCAGCCCTGTCCAACAAATAAGAGTGAATTATGTCAGCGCCAGGTATCTCCGAATAGCTTAACAGGTAAAGCATTGGCACGGCACGCCAAGTATCCAGGTTCGATTCCTGGTCTGGTCATTTTCTCTCTGTTGGAATAAAATTCAACTGTGCTACCCCAGCCTTGAATAAGAATATATCTATTTTCAATTTTCTTGAATTTCTAAATTTTTTTAAATTAATAAAGAAAGTAAGGGCATCTACTTTACCCTGAAATGTAAAGAAAAAAGCGATTAAATATATATATATATCCGAAATAGGTTTGCTAAGCATACATTTTTATCCCAAATTTCTTCTCATGACCAGGTGACTTCGCAGTCAGGAACTCCTTTTTCTTTTTTGCATTCGGACCGTGCAGTTTGTTCGAAAAAACAGACTACCGTAATAAAATCGAAATATATTACATGCATAAAGAATATAAGTGAAAGAATATAAGTACTAATTGCTCCTTTTTTATAAGATTTTAAAAATTTTATTCTTATGTTATTTTTATTTATTTATTTATATATTCATTTTTTATTTATTAACCATTTGGAAAAATGGTTATTGTTCTCGGTCAGGGTAGGAAATCAAAAACATATCTGAAGCGTTTTAATAGTTGAATCCCGCATTTTATTCATTTTCTGATTGGTCTATACAGTAATCTGTATTCTCCCTTTACTTTCAACAGAGATAGATAAAACTACAAAAAACTACAAAAAAATAATAATAACTCAGAAAGAAATTGAGATACAGCTTTCAAACAAATTGCATTTAAAAGTACATTTTTTTCTCTATACGACGGTGTAAAAAGTAATATTGTGGGATGTTTAGAAGTTTAAGAATGAAATTTCATTAAAATTGGTTCAGGAATATTAATGTTTAATCCATGGCGTACGTAATGTATGACCAGCTCCGTAGAGGTTCAAAAATTTACAGTACTGAAAATTGTAAAACTGAAATTTCTTTTAAAATTTGTTCATGATGGGTCCAGGAATGTTAAAGTTTAATCCATGGCGTACGTAATGTATGATCAACTCCGTGCGATTTTTTATGTCTTAAATTTTAATCTTTGAAAAAATCATTTTCCAAATGGTCGTTGTAATTTGTTAAATTGCTTTTTTTTCTTTATTTTTTTTTTAATTATTTGGAAAAATGGTTATTGTCCTCGGTCAGGGTAAGAAATCAAAAATATATCTGAAGCGTTTTATTAGTTGAATCCCGCACTTTATTCGTGTTCTCATTGGTCTATACAGTAATCTGTATTTTCCCTTTACTTTCAACAGAGATGGATACTTCTGTTGCCACTATGACAAAAAAGTAATAAAAACTACAAAAAACAAAAAAAAAATCATAACTTAGAAACAAATTGAGATACAACTTTCAAACAAATTGCCTTTAAAAGTACATTTTTTTTCTCTATACGACGGTGTAAAAAGTAATATTGTGGGATGTTTAGAAGTTTAATAAGGAAATTTCATTTAAAATTGCTCCAGGAATATTAATGCTTAATCCATGGCGTACGTAATGTATGACCAACTGCGTAGAAGTTTAAAAATTTACAGTATCGAAAATTGTAAAACTGAAATTTCTCTTAAAATTTGTTCATGATGGGTCCAGGAATGTTAAGGTTTAATCCATGGCGTACGTAGTGTATGATCAACTCCGTGCGATTTTTTATGTCTTAAATTTTAGTCTTTGAAAAAATCATTTTCCAAATGGTCGTTGTAATTTGTTAAATTGCTTTTTTTTATAATTATTATTGTAATTTATATATATATATTCATTTATTTTTGCAAGAATACCAACATATTTTTCTCAAACTTGTACTTTTTAGAATTATTTGTGTGATGAGCTACTGTAAATTCAAATAAAGAAAATTACTACATGATATTAAATTAAATTAAATTTATTGTTTATTGTAACTTAGATAAACGTCAATCTTATAATAATTTCGCTAATTTATTTCAGGTAAGCTTTAAGTTTTATGTGCGACATATAACAACCCATGTAAGATCAACACTATTTAGCCATTGAGAAATCATCGGATATATTTTTAATATAGAGCCACATTCAGTCAATATTGAGGTTTCATTGAAAATAATATCAGTGTAAGACAAGTATTATACAACAATTAATTATTTCACTTTGCAAACATAGCAATTATTTCTGAACATCATTTACGGAATTCGTACTGTTTTGAAAGCAATACAGAAATATTCCGTAAAATTCATAGAAAACTTACTGGATTTATACGCATATATAATCTCATAATGTCATTTACGGAAATTGAACTGTTTTCTTAGAAAAATGAAAGTATTTCGTAAAAATTTTACGGAAAAATTTGTGTATATTGACGGATTTTTTTTACAGTGTGCACTTTTCGGATGCGTGATTAACAATATTTTAAAACGTGTATTTGTGCACCTTATATAATGGACAAAGATTTTTTACTATTATCTTTATTTTTTAATGGATTAACACTTTTTACTACATCCTTTATTTAAAATGTCGTCGGAGTAGTTTCATCAATTCATATTTAAAATACATAATAATTTGCTTCGAAATTTGTCTTCGAAATCATTTTAGGTTTCTTATCAGCGATGATAAAATATACACCTGTAACATCTACACTTAACCTTTATAACGTGAAAAAATTATTACTACATAAAATAAACTGAATCTTTGATTGAACACTTGATTTAAACAACCGCATTCTTTGTACTTATATATGTAATCAAAATTTCAATATCAGTGATAGATTTATTATGTTTGGACAAATATTTGCTATTGGGTCAAATTACTCATATCTTTTAAGGTAATAATTATTATGCAATTTGGAAACGGTATTCGAAAATTATAATGGAATGTCATGTCCTCGTGTAATATTTAGTTTGAGGTTTATACAAACATTTTCTGTAAGCAAGTCATCCGTATTGTTTACTGCTCTAAGGTTATTACTATTGATTTATATAGTATGAAACTAAACTCAACTATTTTGTCATCAACAGTAAATAGAAATCAATACTTCAAGCAGAAAATCCTAACAAAATTCAATTTTTTCTAAAATAATTAGTTACAATAAATAAATTTCAGGTAATAAATAAACGTAATGCTAAAAGTAAAGTTTTCGTCTAGCAATATTGCATCTGATTTCTCCAAAATATTAAATTATCTTCTGCAAATTGCTATGCATATTTCAATATCTCTTTCAGAGGAACATGTCTAGGATGTTGTTGAACATTATATTTTGTAAGTGCGTGCCAACTAAGGATAGACCAAAGCAGGTTTTTAAAAACTAAAATGAAACCGAAACCGAATTTCGGTAATCTTATTTTCGGTCGAAAAGGAAAACGAAAATGCCGCATTTTTTAAAAGTAATTAATACATGAATATATATATATATATATATATAATTGTTAATTAATTATGCGTGTAATGATATATGTGGCCAAAGTAGGCTCTCTGTGGCTCTGATAAAAACTGTTTATTTTCATATTAAATAAAATGTTAAAAATTCAACGACGACACAGAAAGTTGGCTTTCTAATTATACGAATTTCGTCTAATTAAAAAAAAAGAAAATTAGTATACATACCTCGATTTGTCTTTTATAATTTTTTTTGTTGTAAAATATTTGTATTACTGTTCAGTATGCAGCTTTTAATGAGAACATGAAAAGCGTCTTCAAAGTTTAGCCATATATGCATTGCTTGCCGTGTAATTTGCACTCACGTCTTGAGTCAGTATTGACTGATAATTATAAGCAGTGAACTTTAATTCGATGTAAATGAAGAGTGTCTCATTTGAGCCGATACACCTCAAATCAATGAGTAACGTTGAAAATTTCCGAAGGAAGAAACGAGATTTTTGGAACACAAATAGTTTCAGTTTTGTTCCAGCCCGGCTGAAGTTTTGGGCAACGTTTTCGCCAAAACTCCTATTTGGGGAAAAAAACGAAAATGAAACCGAATTTTCAGTCTATCTCTAATGCCATCAATATAATTAGTTATATTTGCTTTATTTAACTACATTATCAATTACTACTTATAACGCCAAAATCACTTAATCATAAATTTCAAGTTAGAACGTTGCGCCTCCTCGTTCTTACCTTATAGTGACATAACTTGAATAATAAAATTTGGATACTAATGTCGTATTACAAATACACTCATTTAATCTAGTTTTGGCTATTTCGAATTAAATATATATATATACTTAATGTATATTTTTAACGCCTGTTTCGACAGAATCAAATTTTTTTTTTGTAAATGTAAATGTTTTAGTAATTCAAGTAAAAATGATGTCACTAAAATTTTTCTGCGATTTTTATCAATTTGTAACAATCATTATTAGTGAAAAGATAGTATTTTTATGCTATAGTGATAATCCATTTTTAGTAATCTAGGATGATGGATCAAAATATATAAATTCTGAAATTAACATTCGAAATAAATGATAAACGGAAGGTACACAGAACCCTTAAAAAAAAAAAAAAAAAAATCACAAAAGGTATTCGGCGTATACCACTGTATACCTTCCATAACAGACATCATGACATTTCTTTATTATTAACAGTGCATTTTTTTCAGGAAAGAAGGCAAGCATTTTTTCTAGGCAAGAAGGATGGAACTTTGGTTTAAAAACAAGTGCATCATTTCAAAACAATAAGAGGGAAATTTTGTGGTCGAGAGCCAAGATAGAAAGCAGCACCCCACACCATTCTTATAAGTTGAGCACTTATATGGGGCATTCTCACAATCTTCTGACTTTCGGGAATAAAAATCTGGTGAAATTAAACTTGCTAAAATAACATTTTAATCTGACAGACGAATGCTTTAATAATTCAAAATAAAGAAAAAAATGGTCAGCAGCGAAATTTTTTTTATTTAACTGAGGTTTAAGTTAAACTTGCGAGATTAATTTTCATTACCATTTTACCACTATAACTTTCTGTTTTCTTCTAAATTTTTACTTATAATGAATTTGCATAGTACTCACAAAACATTCAAATAAGAAATAATAAAAATGTTGTATTTTTAGTACAAAACTTTGGTATCACATTGACTTAAAGGGGTGTTAAAGAAGGGACGGAAGGAAAAAAATGGGGACGGTATAGTAAGAAAGGAACGATAATGGAAAAAAAGGGATGGTAAGGATGGGACGGTAAGGAGAATTACCACTATTTTTAGGAAAATCATGTTAAGACCAAGTGATAGCCACAATGTTAATTGATTTTTAGAAACAGTTATTTACATTGGATTGAATTAAAAAAAAAATAATTTACCTCAAAAAGTGCAGGACTAAACCTTGGGACGGTAAGACTACCAATAAAGCCATGATGCTTGAAATTGATATTTAAATGCTGATTTAAATTCTGCAGTACATTTCCTGTCAAAGAATTTTAGACATTCTTTCTCTAGCATACTTCTGCATGAGAAAAAAATTGAAAAAAAATCTGTGGCTGCATCTGAAATGATTTTCTGCATAAGTTTAGTTAGAGGGATGGTAAGGAATCTAAAACTAAGGGACAGAGTTCAAAAAGTAATATCAACCTTAAAAATGTGTGCAGGTTAATTTTTTGCTACATATTTATACAAAACAATTGTCCCAGTTTTGGAAAAAAAATTACATCGATTTACTTTTATTGAAACAATTTTATACGGACAGCTCCAAACTTAAAAATCAGCATCAGGGACACGGGACGGTATTATAGGAGTTTTCCTGGTATTTGGATCCCCAACATCGTCCAAAACTTATTTATCTCGTTAATATTGTTATACAACCATGCAATAGGATGTTCCCAGTATATGAAATTTAAAAAAAAAAACACAAGAATATGTACTAAAATAAAAATTATTATTCAGGGACTTAAAAGTCAAGAGATTATGAGAATGCCCCATATATCTTTATGAGACAAAGTTCGAAAAAAGACGATGTTGGGCCAATAAAGGTGTTGAAAGACTCGTGTTCGAGAGTTAATGTAAATTTATATATTACAACATAAATAATATAAAATGATAATGCGAATTTAATACCTAGCATTTTTTAATCAATATTTAAAATTTCGCTGACGTATAGCTACTTGTACTCTCACTTGAAGAAAAAATAAATATTTTCAGTGACATCTTCAACATCTTCTAAATCGTCTGCACAATTGTTGATGCAACATATTATATAACAGTTACATATAATTTCTAGAACCTCAGATGATCACTATAGCATACGATAAGATAATTGTTTAAATTAATCCATCTGAGAAAAAACAAAATTCTTTTTTTATATTTATATTAAAATTTCTATAATAGACTCATTTTCATAAAGTAGGGAAGAATGTTAATTTAAAATTGGGTTAGATAATATGTTTCTTTTCAGTTTATAAATAGTATTACATTACTGGGACACGGTAGATGATAGTGATGGCCGCATACCGTGTCCGTTTCTAATATTTACTTTAAAGATTATATAAACGTTCTGTATAAATAAATCATCTGTACTGGTGTAGGCTACTATTGTTATTACACGGCATGAAATTTCGATGAAAATTCTGCCGTAAGCTACAAGTAGAAATCGATGCGACTAGCTTAAAATCAGAGTAAAGTATATTTTCTAGTAACAAAGTAGTTTTGCTTTGCAGAATATATTTTAGATGCCAAGAAAACTTAATGTTAAAATTAAATTTAAAATTAAAAATTAAAAATTTTATAAAACAAAAGTATGAAATATCGAAATTCAGGCTGATATTAGCTATGCAATACCATTATAATAATAACACAAATTTTCATATTTATTTAGAAATTAAATTTAAAAAAATAGTAAATAGAGGTAAACCGTAAATTATGGGGAAATATAAATAAGGGAAAATTTTATCTACTGTTATATTTTGTTCATAAAGAGTTGAAAGTTATGAATTTCGGAAACACATAATCAGGTTCTCTCACTGTCAGGTTTTTGCAAAATCAAATCAATTTAAAGACACCAGGTTAGGAAGATTCTTAACAATTTTTAAAAACTATGTAATGATTTTTATTAAAACATTCTAATAATATCAATATGACTCACAAGTTGATTAAAATGTAATCACGAATTGCTGGTGACTTAACATCACATTTAATCAAAAGCATACATCAAAATATTTAATAATATTATATCACATAGCATCAAAATATTTAAGCTCTAAGTATATTCTCCTGAGTAGCGCATGTAAAACTGGCCCGAATCCCCGTTGCGAGTGCACATATGCAAACAGATGCATTTATATAAACATTGTGATTCATTTGCGAATTGACCATTAAAAAAAATAAGTCAATGTGGAGGTCATTGTATAACATTTACTAAAACGAATTACAGCAATGGAAAAAAAATATATATATAAGGACAAACGAAAAGTCGCCAAATGTAGGAGCCACTTGGCTAGAAAATTATGCAAATATTTGTATGATAAAATTTATGTTGAAAATTTGAAAAATAATTAAAAGGCATGAATTTAAAAGGTTTTAATAGTTTGCTACTTGGGAAAAATATAAAGACACGCATTTTTCTTTTGAAATCGCAAACAAAATTTTGCATATTTGGTAATATGATAGGATTGTTTAAAGTAGCCTAAAACTTTTGGGCAGTAAGATTGTTCAGCTTCTCTCTTTCTTCATCCTGACAAAGAGTACAGAACTATCTGGATTTGAAAAGGGAAAAATTATTGTTTATAGAAAATGTGGAATGAGTGGATGTGAAATTTGTAAACTGATCTAAAACAGTAATTTAATTTTTTTAAAGAATCCAAAAGATTATGGCAAGAAGAAGCATACGGGTAGGCCTGTTTCTCTGACGATGTTCCAGAAATGTTAAATTGCGAGTCGAGTTTTCTTAAAAAGACAGAGTTCTATTCAAATTAACACATAAATGAATCTATCATGTACTAACCGAACAGAGCGTAATGTCCTGCAAAAGAATCCAAGTGTTACACATGCTAAACAACGGTTACGTCCACAACTTACAAAACTACGAAGGAAGCTTAGATTGGAATTTGCTAAGAAATGCGTTTCTCTTGGATCTCGCTAGAAATATGTGGCATTTTCGGACGAAAAAAAATTAATTCGTACGAACATTGTGGTTTTAGCCATTATTGGTATGACTTGCGAAAAGATAAAACTGTTTTTTCCAAACGCCAATTCGGAGAAGGTTCTGTGATAGTGTGGGCAGGTTTTTGCAGCTAATGAAACAACACCAATCGTGTCCCAGCAAAGAGGAAATTGCTGGCCAGCAGCAAGATAGGTGCTGGCAATGATGGAGAAGTGCTGGCTGATGCTCTACCACTGCATGACCACTGCTGGACAGCGTCAGTCAACTTTGCTGTTGGAAATCATCAGATAAAATTCTGGTGGACATCAATTTTATCTCATGCGCTGGCCACCACATACATGGAAGTGCACGAACTTTTGAAGTATTATTGCTGGGAACCATTACGCTAGGTGGCGCTGCGAATATCGTAGACATGAGTATTTGAACACAAATCTGAAATGAATATCTTAACACAATTTAAGCTCTGAAGCTAATTTTTTTTTTTAAATTGTAAAAAATATAGCACCACTGCCACCAACAAAATAAATAAGTAAATGAATAAATAAATAAATTCTTTATTTTAACGCACTTTTTTTCTCTCCTTAAATCTGCTTTTACTAGGTTACAAATGATTTCGGTTTTCATAATTTACGCAGTTCAGAATCAATAATAAAAAAAAGCATATAAAATACATAGGATTTCTATACAATAGAACAATTTCTATACCAGTTTAATGATTGGGAATTTAAATCACAAAAGAAACAAACTTGAAATAGTGTAATGAGAGCTTGAAAACTGCGAGCAATCGTAGCGTACGCTGAAAGCACTTGTTCATGTCTGATCACGAAAACCAAGCAGCATCAAGCGCGGTCAGTACTTGGAAGGGTGACCACATGCAGTTCAAATGTTTCTATAGACATTTCTATTATACACACTTCCACAGATGTTTCTATAGCTCTTGGTGATACTAGTTTATAGAAAAAAGAGCCATAATTATATAATACTTTGGTTTTTTGTAGAATTCTATAAGAAATTTTTGTAAGGGAAAGTGCTGGGCCAGCAAAGGAATAGCAGTGGGATAGGTGCTAGCACTGCAGGAAAAGTGCCGGATTGAAGTAATGTGATGGCATACCAATGCTGGCCTGCTGTTGGCCATCACTGATGGGCCAGCTGCATTCGGCTTTGACACTATTCGACAGGTTTAAGTAATGGCACCCTTGCACTTTACCGCTGATAGCACTGCTGGCTGCTGTCTTTTTTCCAGCTGATGGCCCACTGTTTCTTTCTTTGCTGGGGTCCATTCGAGGACGCATCAATTCTGAATCATATGTGGATATGCTTGCTGAAGAAGTATTACCTGAAGCACCCCTTATCACAGGTGGGCATTATTAGTTTCAACAAGACAATAAAAGTTGTCATGTGTCTCGTGCATCACGTTCATGGTTCGAGGCCAATTATCTGTTTAACTTTCGGATTGGCCGCGAAGAATCCCGATCTAAACACCACAGAAAATCTGTGGGGTATTTTAGCTATAGAAGTATATAAGCATAGCACACAATACGCAAATACAGACGATTTGACATCATCCATCGAATAAGCCAGGAAATACATTTCTAAACAAACTTTAACCGGACTTTCTGAGTTAATAACTCCACGATTAATTCTAGAATACCAGACATGATTTAGAACACGTGACATAGTCATAGTGTGAGAATACCATAGTCGCGATATTTACGAGCGTCTGGTATTCTAGGGTTAATAAGGGTCATTGAAAGAAAAGGTGATTATGCAGAATATTAATTTATTTCCAGACATATTTAATTATGTCCTTATAATTTTTTCCATGTTTCACGTCATATATTTCTATTAATATGTGATTTTTAAATTTTATTGTAAGTTAATTTCGTATTAAGTTTCGTATTAGGTTTTGTCGTATTAAGTTTCTAAAGTTTTCTAATTACGAGCAGTAAATTATGCTTGTTTTTGTTTTCAGTTGATGATTACTTTAATGCATATTACTCATTTTTCAACGTGTCCTTATAATTTCTTCTATGGCTGCACTTGTGAGTCTGCTTACAGAATGAACAGATAATCTCCTAGAGCAAAATTTCACACTTCACCTTGAATGTGAAATACCATAAGTGGAAAATTTAAACTTGTCTAGATAGATCATTCCTTATTTTGGAATAAGAAGGTACTAATGGCTTTAACTACCGTCAACTTGGGCTACTTTGGGCCACTTTTTCCTGATTCCACTCACATTTCCATTATTAAAAACTTTATGTGTTTTTTCAACGTCGAAATGGAGTTGTAAACAATGAAGCAAACTGTTTGGTTTTAAAGAAGAATTTTTTTATTTTTTATTTTTTAACTATTTTTAAAATTTTGGAACAAAGTAGCCCCTGCTAGGGGCTTTTTTGGTCCATTCACTTAGTTTCATATAAAATGGATACATTTCATATGTAAATGAACACATTTTTATAGAAATCCCCTTGCAATAGCATTTGCTAATAAATTAACACTACAAATCCGATAAACAAATGCCTTTTTTTAACATTTGAACAGAATAAACCAATTGTTAATATTAAAGAAACGAGAAACGGTTTTCGTCATGCTATCCTCAGCAACGGGAGCAAAAACAATTAATCCCAGCAAAGAAAGAAACAGTGGGCCATCAACTGTAAAAAAGATGGCAGCCAGCATTGCATCAGCGGTAAAGTGCAATGGTGCCATTACTTAAACCTGTCGAATAGTGTCCAAGCCGAATGCAGCTGGCCCATCAGTGATGGCCAACAGCAAGCCAGCATTGGTATGCCATCACATTACCTCAATCCGGCACTTTTCCTGCAGTGCTAGCACCTATCCCACTGCTATTCCTTTGCTGGCCCAGCACTTTCCCTTACAAAAAATTCTTATAGAATTCTATAAAAAAACAAAGTATTATAGCTCTTTTTTCTATAAGCTAGTTTCACCAAGTGCTATAGAAATATCTGTCTATAATAGAAATGTCTATAGAAATATTTGAACTTGCAACGGTTTCCATGTTGTGACCCTCCCAAGTACTAACCACGCTCGATGCTGTTTGGTTTTCGTGATCGGACATGAACAAGAACTCTCAGCGTATGCTACGACCGCTCGTAGTTTTCAAGCTCTTATTACACTATTTAAAGTTTGTTTCTTTTGTGATTTACTTTCTGAATTATTAAACTGGTATAGAAATTATTATACTGTGTAGAAATCCTATATATTTTATACGCTTTTTCTTATTATTGATTCTCAACTGTATAAATTATGAAAACCGAAATCCTTTGTAACTTAGTAAAACCAGATTTAAGGAGACAAAAAGTGCGTTGAAATAAAGAATTTATTTATTTATTCATTTACTTATTTATTTTGTTGGTGGCAGTGGTGCTATATTATTTACAGTTTAAAAAAATAGCTTCACCGCTTAAATTGTGTTAAAATATTCATTTCAGATTTGTGTTCAAATACTCAATGTCTTCGATATTTGCAACGCCACCTAGCGTAAGGCTTCCCAGCAATAATACTGCAAAAGTTCGTGCACTTCTTCTATGTAGTGGTGGGCCAGCGCATGAGATAAAACGGATGACCACCAGAATTTTATCTGATGATTTCCAACAGCAAAGTTGACTGAAGCTGTCTAGCAGTGGTCATGCAGTGGTAGACCATTAGACAGCACTTCTCCATCATTGCCAGCACCTATCTTGCTGCTGGCCAGCAATTTCCTCTTTGCTGGGATGTAACATTTTGCAACAATAACATTTAAAAAAAAGTTACTTAAAACATGTTTTAAGACATTTGGTTGCATAAAAGGTATTTGTAAGTATTCGTGGCTATCTTCGGATCAAAACAGGCCTGGTACAAAGTAGCCCTGAAATACTAGTTTTCATGCTAGCTTTATGAAAACTTAAACATTTTCTGCCAAAAGAAAAAGTTAAAGGAAAAATTATGATCAAAGATGGGTTACTAAAGGTAATAATTTGACACTTACTTTATTTGTAGCTCTTATCAAGATTGTTTCACAATAGAAAATTTGCAGAGTTAAAATCTACACACGAAAACAGTTGTTTACAAACACATTCAGTGTTGCCACTAAAAAAATTAAATTACCGCCAAACTATTCAAATACCCTATAGTAGGGTATAAATTATTTTTCAAGGGCAAAAAGTCCAAATTATCTTGTATTGTTTGTTCAATACAAAGAATATAAACTTTTTCATGGGATGGGACAATGCAAGGACTAAAGTAGCCCCGGTTGACGGAACATTGAGAAAATCGACAGAAAAATTTTATTTCTCCTAGGTAACACTGTCATCAGAATATTTCGATATTCTCACTAACATCGCGTCGGATGTCATTTAAAACTGTACAACTAAGTACGCTCCATCGCTGTCAGTAGGTGTCGTCATCACTTTTTAGCAAAATGTGTCAGTTAAAGCCATGTAATTCCAAAATCCCACAATAAAAAAGGTAGTAATATTTTCGTACAATTAATCGACAATGTTTATGACATATACATTTTTTAAAATCTCATTTGAATTTTGTTTCATAAAACTATAGAGTGCTGGAAAATAGCTTAAGATCACATGCTGATTTTGTTGTTTAGTATAAAATTCCGAAAAGAGTTATATATCTTGAATTTAGACACAAATATCTGATATAATATGTGAATTTCAAAGGAAAATCAAATTTCAAAGTCATTGCTTAAGAGGAGCAAAGGGCCAACATAGTGAAAAATATTCCATGCCGGGACTCGAACCCGGGCCATCAGTATAACGCACTGACGTTCTACCGACTAAACCACATGGAACGATACCCAGCCTGGAAAATTTCTCACTATTACATGTTGGCAAGGCTACAAACGCAGCACAAGATGGAATATTTATCGTGAGCCACTGACATAGGGCAAACATATAATAGTGAGAAATTTTCCAGGTTGGGTATCGTTCCATTTGGTTTAGTCTTTAGAACGTCAGTGCACTATACTGATAGCCCGGGTTCGAGTCCCGGCATGGAATCTTTTTCACTATGTTGGCCCTTTGCGCCTCTTAAGCAATTACTTTGAAATTTGATTTTCCTTTGAAATATTGTATGCAAGGCGAATGTTTCTCTCTGGAATAATTTCCATGTATTAATAATATATGTGAACTTAATTCAATTGTAAAAGTTAAAACTTTTTTTTTCTACAAGTGTTAAAATCTTGTAATATTAACAAATGGAAATAAGTTTAGGACCAGTATCTTCTTTTAAATCTAGCATAATGATATGACGTCATGAGTGTGATATTTTGTGCGGGACCAGTGGTGTAGTCGTAAAAAAAAAAAAAAAAAAACAGAGGGTATACGCTCGAGGCAGAGCGTATACCCGACAGTGTGTATACTATAGCTTTCTTGAGAAACAGGGTGTATACGGTGCTCCTTGAAAAATCCATAAGGTAAACGCCGTATACCCCCGTATACCCTCCACTACATCCCTGTGCGGGACTCATATGTGATGATGTTTATAGGTTAGTAGTCGCTTAGATTGGAAGTTTTGGGATATGTAACGTGGTTCGGGGGAAATCATTGACTGAAGAAAACAAGGGAAAAACAGGGGCTTTTTCGGATTGCGGACTGATTGAAAGGCGAGTTGCCCTAAAAATAAATAAATTTAAAACTGCTGTGCACAACTTTCTTTATGATTCAATGAATTATGATAGAAATAAAGGAAATGGCTATCAAAACTCTCAGCCCGGTGTAAACGTGACGTTTTTAGAATGGCGGTTCAGACTGAAAAGAATGAAGTACTAAAAAATGAGTAAATGGATGTACTCATATCGAATTGAGTATGTTTCTATCAGATGAACATATGTTTTCTCAATTTTGAAACATCACATATTATCGAACCAAAACAGAACGAAAATTTTGTACCCCGTAATGGTTTATTTCATTTATGGTGGCATAAAATATGTTCATGATGATTCAAATATTAAATTATGTACAGAGTTTTAAAATAATTTAAACGTGCTTACAAATAAACTCTTGTTACAAAAAATATTCGATTTGGGTATCTTGCTAACAATTTTGCTATGGGGGGGGGGGGGGGCAGTACGTAACGATTCATATTTGAACACAACCATGGGATCAAAAATGAGTACATGTGTTTCTTAATTTTGAATACATTTGGATAGGAGCTATTTTGAGAATGTCATGTATATAAAATTGAGTACTTTTTACTCAATTTTAAGTACCCATTTTTTTCAGTGTAAGATTGTGTTTATTCTGTTTCCTTTTTTTAGCAAATCCTTAAGACTAAGTTTATTCGGACTTGGTTCTAATGTTAAAATAAAGAAGGTAAAAATAATCTCCAAAATTATTTTATAAACATCATATTGATGCTCAAAGTTTAATACAGAATCAGAGGATAACCTCAGTAATAAATTACAATGTTCATTATCTTTGATAGTTATTCTAAATGTAAGCATAAAAATCCAAGATTTAAGAAATTCAAAAAGTTAAAAAGCTAGCAGTTAAAAAAAAGATTTTTAACTGCTTAAAGGAAGGTAAAGGAAAACTAGTTGTTTTCCGTGACTGAACTATTTTAACCATTAATTTGTAATAGCTTTTTTAGGTAATTTTGTTTAAAAAGTGTGAGGTAAAGATAATTTTTTTTTTATATCAGGATACTATTTCAAAATGTATCTTTTTTTAACTGCTAGCTTTTTAACTTTTTGAATTTC
Source organism: Maratus speciosus (assembly GCA_963932465.1). Taxonomy (NCBI): domain Eukaryota; kingdom Metazoa; phylum Arthropoda; class Arachnida; order Araneae; family Salticidae; genus Maratus; species Maratus speciosus. The sequence goes on along the minus strand of OZ010789.1, from coordinate 417,138,799 downwards.
TTAAATCTTGGATTTTTATGCTTATATTTAGAATAACTATCAAAGATAAGGAATTTCTTAGAATAGTTAATACGTAAGCAATAACTAAAAAACCAAAAATCCGAAATTAAAAAGAAATCATATTAAGATTTTAAAAGAATATTCCTTTTAAAAGTCATCAACTATTCGAAATATTTTCATAAGCAAACAAAATTAAAATAATTTATTTATTCACATATTTATATCACGTATTTTAATTTATTTCTCGTTACAAATAGTAGATTATTTATTTAAATATCTGTAAATAATTTTAAATAACAGCAAAAATTTCTAGCATGAACTATAAACTGACTACTTTTTTTCCTTTCTTTCTTTCTTTCTTTCTTTTTTTTTTCTTTTTTTTTTTGTTAAATATTAAAACATGAACAATCTCATAGTTAAAAATGTATTTATATGCTACAAAATATATATTTAAATTATATTTTTCGTAAATTTGAATTGTTATACATATTATTTTCAATTACGGTTCGAAAATAATCGATAAAAAATTTTGTTGCGAAAAACATCTCACTGGGGCTCCAACTCACAAAGAAAAATCTCAAATACAACATGGTCCCAACCATGACACTGAACCGCTTGCCAGGGAAGAAAATCTTCCTATTATCTGTAACGTAAACTTTGAGACTTATTTTCTCTAGAACCCCTGGGTTCTGCGCTTTATGGCATTCATTTATTTATATACTAACTGTACTCTATCGATACAAAAGCGTTCACCACATTCTGTGTCACCGACCTCGGAATTTCCCCTTATAAGTTTGTAGCTCCTAATGTTAAATTCACTTTTATTCGTGGCACAACAGATTGTAATGAGGGTAAATTTTAAAGCATAACTCAAACTACTTGACAGAATGGGGTATAATTTTGAATTCGCATATTTGAAGCTTCTAGAAACCAATTTAATTAACACATCCATAGGCCATTTGCGTTTTTTTAATTAATTAAATTTATATATATATATATTCAATAAAAAAAAAGAGATTTAACCTACTATTTAAAATAAACCAATTTCTAGAAGCTCCAAACATCGAAACAGAAATTTACAGATCATTCCGCAAAATAGTATTAGAATTATGTTTATAATTATACTCACATAGGAAGTAATTTTACTACAATTAAAAATAAGTTTTATAATAAGAGTTAAAAATTTTAAATCTGCTTAATTCCTGAACCATTTGTCTGAATGACTACCCGTTTGATATCCAAAGGTAAAAGACAGAAAAATCTAAATATGATGTCAAAATTAGGTATTAATTTACAAAATTTTCTAGTTTTGTACATTTTCTATAAGACGTCCATCCTTAGTAAAATTTATATTTAACATTAATCAGTAGAGTTTATTACTATCTATTTATACCAGTCACATTTTCATACGATGGATGATATGCGGCACAGTTTATATGAGGGTATATTTTTTTCCACGGCTGTACTTAAAACTTTACTGTAAATTTCGTTTCTTGAACGAATTAATTTATTTTTGTAGCAGATTATTATTATTAATCAAAAATATACCCGGATTGCACTAATCAATATATTTAGTATGTACGACATTTCGTGGTTCTCTATAATCTTATTTCTGCCTTGTTAGACTAATTCATTTTATCAAAATTGTTATTTCAGTAACCTGGCACGCTGCTATCCATAACGTTATTTGCTTCCGAAATGGACTGATCGATTGATTTTTTATAGAGAAAAGGAAAAAAAAAATATTTTGCCAGACAAGATGTTCACATGAATAGGAAGGCTTGTTTAAAAAGAAAAAAAACTATTAAAAGGAAGATTTTGTTACTTTTCCGCGACAAAGCTTTGACAGCATCTTTTTTTTTTCTTTTCTTCTTGACTTAAGATTATGATCACGAGAAAAAAAAAATGTATTTCTGTTATAGTGATTATTTTCGATAGGAAATATAAATAACTAGAGTCAGCCTTTTCTTTAACCTTTTCAGACCTGAGGTAGAGAAATGTGGTCCTCTATTTTTTTTTCGTCATAAACTTTTTGATTCTTTTACATTTTTAATTTAGAGGGAGATTTCCATTTAACGAAGTCTCATTGTCGCAAATTTCGGTTTGCGGCCGTTCAGCATAGGAGTTTAGGAGCGCTGGATGTACCTATCGTCTCAGAAGTATAAAATGATTTTTGATAATGATTTTCTAAAAAAATTTCCGTAATTTGCCGAGATTTTAACCCTTAAAGTCACGGACGTTTTGGATATACATAAAGACACGGGCGGCGTATTCTAGGCGCTATCGGCTTATAAAGCCTAAATAACAACGTTTAATAATATATTTGTTGATATATTAATACAATGCCCAGTTAATAATTCATATATTTATTGTACGGAACCCTCTGTGTACAAGTAATACTCACACTTCATCGGTCATTTATATTAACTATAACTTTCATTATTTGTTAAACTAAATAAAAGAGTGTAAAAACACTGTAAATAATAAAAATAATTTGAATAAATATTTATGGGGTTTGTTTGTTTTATTTTTTATATTAACTGTAACTTTCATTATTTGTTAAGGTAATTAAAAGAGTGTAACAACAATGCAAATAATAAAAATAATTTGAATAAATATTTATGGGGTTTGTTTTATTTATTTTTTGTTCATCATTTCATTAAACATTTATCACCAAAGCGAAAAACATTTTTGTTTAAAGTTACGACCTTATCGTTAAAATCATTAAAGCATTTCATTAATAAAACTTGTTTCATTTTAAATCTATAAATGTATTCTCGAGCAATAGGAAAAATTTCCTGCACAACGTATTATTTTATCTCTGAAACAGTTATCGTTTCTGCTTTGAAATGTAGCGCAAACATTCTTTTTTCTGCTTTTCTAAATGATGAAAAGAAAAATTATCATCAATATTTAGCATTTATTATATTTAACATGTTTGTATCTTAATGCCTTACTGTTTTTTTTTTCTCCTTTCAGCTGTAAATATATGAGATAACTAAAAGCGAACACGGTATACATTTATTTTCACAATGAAAAACAGTAATTCATTAAAGTTAAAGAATGAGTTATCTCTCTATACTAAAAAATATAACAAATGCTGCTGCTGCCAATTCCTCAAACTTAATTGAGTTTATTGTAACTGTTTGCCTTTTTCGGTTCCTGATAATAGTCGCATTAAAAAACTATCGCATATAAAGACTTGAAAACTGATAATTTTAAAGAGAAATGTATGATAAAGACGCTAAAGCAGACATTAAAAAATATGGAATAGCTAATAATGTTAAAATCGTTCCAAATAATTAAGTTAAAAAGGTTTCATAGAATCAAAAACCATGCATAGCAGTTTAACCATTTTTCACAGGCACATACTTGACTAGATTATGGTAGGGAGTAATTTTTTTTTATTTGTTTCATTTTTTAAGTTTTTTTTCTAATTTTTCGTTTACAATTTCATTATCTAAATAGAGACTGAATTCATAGTTTGAATAGACAGTTTTTACACATTGTTGCCATATTTTATGAAGTCCAGGTAATGATATTTACAAGCACTTTTCAACTGAAAAATATATTTTCACGTGGACTTAAAAAAATTAATATTATAAAATAATTAAGCTATTGGATACGAAAATTTTTAAATGGTGAAAATTACGTCACACTCTAAAAGATATAATTAAAACGTCATATTTAAAACAATGTTTTTTTAACAATATATTTAAAACCATTTTCTTATAGCGTTCCAAAGATTGTATTTTTAATATAAATGTATAGTTTCACGTGTATATTGAAAAAAGAAAGAAAATTAAATTATAAGATGCAAAAAGCATTTTATGGTGAAAATCGTGTCATGATGAAAACGATTTTCTTATAGCATCTAAAATAAAACTTTTATTCTAAATGATATATAAAAGAGAGGTAACAGCGCCGTTTTATACGTAACCATTTTATATAATCTGATTTTTAAACGTAAAAATTGATCTTTCTTAATCGGTTAGTTTGGAGAGTAAAACCTATAGAGTACTTCCAAATGACCTAGAACCTTAAAATTTGCCATGAAGGAAGACATTATAGCACATGTAAAGTAAAAAAATCCTAAAATCATTAATCTTTTAATCTATGTTTATTTGTTACGTCACAAACTCATGAATACCCATAATCGAAAACACTGATCATATATATATAAAGCGTAATATTATAAAGTAATGATTATTGATTTATTTACTTTTTCATTGCTATAAGAACTTTCTTCCAGCCGAATTTCAAGGTTCTAAGTCAACCAAAAGTACATTATAGGTATTAAGGGTAAAAACCTATACGGTACTTCCGTTTGAAACAGAACCTTGAAATACAGCATGAAGAAAGGTCTTATAGCACATGTAAAGGAAAAAATTTGAAAATCATGAATTTATAAATCTATGTCGATTTATTACGTAAAAAACTCAGGAATTTCCATAATCGGTACCAACGCAAATTAAACATTTTCGGTTACTCTTGGATCATCTGGTTACATAGAATTCAATAAAATGTTAAGGGGCATATGTCTGTTAATCTTTTTTTAATCGATTTTTCAAAAAACTTAAATATAAAATCTATATAATTCATGGAAATTTTTCTGTAGAAAATTTCACACGCCTTATGCATACAATAATATTTCAAATTTTGATTGCTTAAAATTGCACATCTTTTTACGGTGTTGTCTGTACGCCTTTTAAGCAGTTAAAATTTGAAAAATTAAATATAAAAGTTCACTGGATGAAAAGCAATACTTTCTGAACATTTTGGAAACATTCCGCACAAAGATATTTCAATAGTTACGCTAGTCATGACAGATGTTCTCAGTGAAAGCAAAGATTAAGGCAGTTCTCAAATCCAAAAGAGCTACTTTCGAAAGCCTTGTTCGGAAACGCGTGAAATTGACAGGTGTTCATATTCAGAAACTGTTTAATCGAATGTTGTTTTCCGTTTTTTTTTTCTTTTAAATAAAGGCAGAAGATCTTTCAGAAAATACTGTCAAGGATGTTGTTTTAAACCGACTTTCCGAACGCAGCAGCGAGATAAAGGAGGAAAAATCTGCCTTCGCACGTTACAACAATCGCGTATAACTCGATAAGTAATTTATTTATGAAGAAATGGAAAACAGTTTTCGATTCCAAATCTCTTCTATAATCAGGTCTGTAAATTTTATGCCTTAAGTTTAAAATGATTCAGAAAATGCGTGAAAAGGCGTTGCCAAAGGCGGGGGGGGGGGGGAATTTCTGAATTGCCAATAATACTTTAAAGTAGTTTTTCTGTAAAATGTCATTGTCTTAAGGGGATGGTGGACGTTTAAAAAAAAATTCTTTTAATTTTCATAATAGAGATTTGAAATTTTGTGCAAATATACGTTTCACCATAAGTATATAGTATACCTTAAAAATATTTCCAATCTTATTATAATTTTAAGATTTTTTAAAAAATTTAAATTTTAAAACGTAATTTTAAAATGCTCCTTGCGACTTAATTTTTTAGATTTTTTTTCTCGATTTTGGATTTTAATCACGAAAACTTTATTACAAACTAATTTGTATACCAATTTTTTAATCCTTTAAATAGTTAATTTTTTAGCGATATTTTTCTGAATTCCATACCAATTTTCATTAAAATTCTGCGTTATAATAAGTTAAAAATCAAATTTAATTGTCTTAATGAAGCTGAATTTTAAAATGCATACGCAGTTTCTTTTAAAACAATATAAGGAATTCTTTCTTATCAGTTTCACGAATTTTGATCAAAAATTAACTAGCAAGGAGCATTTCAAAAAGTAGATAAAAAAAAAAAAAAAAAAAAAAACATCAGTATCGAGAAAAACAGATTTAAGGTATATTAAACAGCCAAAAAATTGTTTGGGAACAAAATTAAAACACTTAACTTTGCGTAAAACAATCGCATCTGCATGCGGTTTTCCAGGAGAATAATAATACAGACAAAAAGAAATGTCGATTTTGGGTCGATTTTTGCTCAAATAAAGGTCCACGGTTCCCTTAATTTGACGCAAGCTTTCTCTTGACCACTTGAATTAGCTAACATTTTTACAGCTAATCGACACAGATTTTTAGATGATATCTATATCTTACAAGGAGAGGGCCAACCTTGTTAATCACAGATTTTGATTATTTTAATATATGTTGTAGGGTAGAGACCCCTTAGTGTCAGGTTCAACGGATTTTATCCAACGCTCCTTAGTTCTTGAGAAACTGGGGGTCTAATATTAGTACACAACTTAAATACTTACTTTGCAAACAAAATGATAGGTTATTCGTAGCTCAGTTGGTATGGTGTTTGCCGGCTGATACGCTGGCCCGGGTTTGATACCTGAATGCGCTACATTTGTTTTTCTCATTTTTTGTTTTATAAATATACTTGTTATTATAATTTAATAATTTCAATTAAAAATTTTAATGTCATACATTAATTATAATGTTAACAAACTTAAATTTATCATTTCTTATTTGTAAACTATTATTTCTCATCCTTTAAAGAGGTTTAAAAAGAAACTGTATCTATTATTGAATGATAAAAATTCCAAAATCGTGACAAAAGCTGTTGTGTCGCCATCTAGTTTTGATAAAATAAAAGAATATTTTAATAAAATAAAAATAAAAGCAGAATGAAGATAAAGGGGAAAGCAATATAATTGAAAGCGCAAGCATACTTATTACAAATTTAAAAATCTTTAATATGCAAAAAATCGGTTGTTATTTAATTCTGATACTAAATTTTAATATAATTATGCTTGTTACTTTAAAAACAGAATAATAGTATTATCGCATTGACTTCCTTTGTTAAAGCAATGCGTAAATGATGTTTCTTTAAAATCACGAATTGACACAATTGCTCAATATCATTGCATCGATTAAGAATATATGAAATACATTTTAAAAGTGATTTAAAAAAATTAACAGTTTTATGATGTTTTATTACAACTATTTAGTTAAAAGTAAAAAATTAAATAGGTTAAAATTATAATTGATACACAATATTAAAAATTTTATTTGACAATGAGATTATTAAGTTATATTACATTACAAGTATATTTATAAAACAAAAAATGAGAAAAACAAATGTAGCGCATTCAGGTATCGAACCCGGGCCCGCAGATCTGCCGGCAAACGCCATACCAACTGAACTACGACTAACCCAGCACTTTGGCTGCAAAGTAAGTATTTAAGTTGTATACTAATATTAGACCCCCCAGTTTCTCAAGAACTAAGGAGCGTTGGATAAAATCCGTTGAACCTGACACTAAGGGGTCTCTACCCTACAACATATATTAAAATAATCAAAATCTGTGATTAACAAGGTTGGCCCTCTCCTTGTTAGTGTTAAAACTAAGTTTGCTTATTTCTGACACAGAAAACTAAATTAAACATAGAAAGACTCTGAAGAAAAAGGCAATACTTTCAACTTTGTTTTAAAAATATAATCTTTGCAAAAATATACACAATTCTAAGTTCAGTATATATAATTTTATATATACAAATATACAAGATTTCAAGATCAGTCTTAAGATACAGCTTTAATCTATTAATTCATCCATATTGTGTGCAAAAACATTAAGCAGTTTTTAAAAACTCTTGCGCGCAATTTAAGTAAAAAGCGTTCTTAGAATTATGAGATAACAAACACTTCAAAGTATCGTTTTAAACTTTGCTTATATTGAGAATGTCTATTACATTTTAGTCATTACAATCGTAATTACAGGATATTTTTGCTGTGATTTGTTTCAAAATGATAACGATTTCCCTTTCATACATCACTTTTTTACAAAATCTATTTTTTGAAGATCTGACAGTCGCGTGTCTTGTTAAATAAATAAATATGTAAAAAATCAAAAGTAGCTTTATCAAAATAATAATAATAATAATAATAATATTAAATAAATAAATAAATAAATAAATAAGTATTTAATGTTCATCTTGAAAATCTCGCCTAATTTTTTGACTGCAATTCATGATTTTTCACAAAATGTTCCTCAAAATACATTAATTTGGCGATTATGAAAAATTCATCGCTCTTATTTAGATAGAACGCGCGCGGAAGTGAATTTATTAAAAAATCTAGAACTTTTGCTCTGTTTCTTTTTTTAAGATAGGGCAACAGGAAAGAGGAAAGTGAAACATCCTTTAAATGATATTTTTTGTATTTCTAAATAATTTCTCAGCGTATAATCGTAAATTAATTAATATTAAACTATCTATATTATAAAGGACAAACGTGTTCGTGCGTAATGCTGATGACATTTTCACGGTGGCAACAGCAGACGATTAATTTTAACTTTTATTACCTTTTATTGGAAATTTTTTAACTTCTAAATACCGCATATTTTAAATTTTTAGACCGTCGAATAGAGAAAACAAGTACTTTCAAATACAATTTTTTTGAAAACTGTATCGCAATTTACTCAATTTTTATTGTTTTAAATTAATTTATCAGCATGATTTTTTTTTCAAATCTGTCTCTATCGCGTGCGAACGATTACGAAATATAAATCCGTTTACACTTAAATTAATATAAATAGCTCATAATTCGATTCCAGCTTATATTCCATAACGAAATCCAAACATTCATCAATTAATGAATAAAACAATAAAATATAATTAACCTCAAATTTAAGACGTGTTATCGAATTTTGCGCTTATTCCATTGAAATTAACAGAAACAAAAAGGCTGTTTGTAAATAGCGATATTTGGAGATTTCTTCAGCTATTAAGTCCTGACGTGAGGCCACTGTGAAAATTTCGCTTTTAATACGTTTCTAAACTTTTTCTGTGCGCATTATTGCTATTTTTCATATAAGTATGATTTTTAGAATTGTTAATGGTCATTCTGAAAAATATATATATCAAATGTAAAAAACGTATTAGAGTTATCAAAAAAAAAAAAAAAAAAAGACAGTAGTCACGTGCGAGACTTTCTCACCGCAAGCAACCTTTGAGATTATTTGCTGATACGTTTTTTCATAAATTTTTGATTAACTGCAATTATTTTTATCAAACAACTTTTTTTAACGACATATAAGTATACCGCTTGCACAACCTTTCGAAAAGTACATCATTTATCACCGTGCCTTTAGTGTGTGAAGAGAAAAAAATGATGTTAACGTCAGAAATAATATATATGTTGGTTTTCACCTATATTCAGTAACCCGGAAAGTTTGGGTTTATTCCCTTGTTAATTGGTAAAAGCGTATATGAGGCATTCTCACAATCTTTTCACTTTTTTTTTTTTGTTATTTCATATACTGAGGAACATCCCATTGCATGATTGCATAACAATATTAACGAGATAAATAAGTTTTGGACGATGTTGGGGGTGTCCAAATACCAGGAAAACTCATCTACCGTCCCGTGTCCCTGATGCTGAGGCCGAACTTCAGCCACTCTTTGGCATATCCTTTGCCCAATAGACGATAATGATGGTCTCCCCCTTTGTTTATTTTTTGCTAAACCAACTGTACACAGACCTGAAGCTAAACTCATTTTGAATGTAACAAATCTAGTATGTTCTTTTTTAAAACTAAAGTGGCACAGTGTTTTCAGTATTCTAGCCAGCTATTAACTATTAATAAATCAATAGCATGGAATAGCATACGCAGAGTCTTTTTTTTTTTTTTTTTTTTTTTTTGTAAATTCGATAGCAGCTTACCAGTTGATCAAATTTATCTATTCAAGCCATAGATTTGTTGTACAACTTAACTACTTCCAGTCTTTCAATCTTTATATGCTCTTTTTTTTGTCCCACCTTTCAAGTAAATCTTTATTTCCTACGCCAATAAAGTTAGATAGGAAAACAACAGGTTTATTGTCATACCATTTCACTATAACATTTTTTTCGTCACCACATACTAGCTCATCGCAGTGCCCTTCGTTTGCCATTTCTCTGTCACTTATAAATTGAGGATTATTAAATCTAGTTATTCTAATGGCTCCAGTTCAGTGGCGTGGCGTCCGGTCATCGCTGGATTCGGCGATGACCAAGCAATATTTTAAAACTCTTAATAAGCTTTTAAAACTCTACGATCCAGTTTTAGCAGAACATTTGGAGTTCATATATAAGTGAAGGTAAGATTTAAAGTTTCTTTTTTGAACATTCAACCATTGAATTTTAGAGTTAATAATTTTTCACCACAAACTTAAATAATTGCGATGACCACCGAAAATTTTCACGCCACGCCACTGCTCCAGTTGTATATATATCTCTCTCCATTAAGACTTCAAACAAGTTGTAAGAAGATTTATTATCACTATCAATAAAGCAATCATCATCAGAACCCAGTTCTTCGATATCTGATTATTCAGCACTGGTGATGTATTCCGAAACTTCTTTTAAATATTTAGAATTTTCTAAATTACATTTTTCTAAAATGCAAAATGAATATTTAATCTTCCAGATAACTTGTGGTTGTTTTAAAAATAATTCAAATGCCTAAAATAAATTCGATTACAAAAACTTTATAATTCAACTATCTAAAGAATCACAACCACCTGTACCGTATGTCCATTGTAATGGACATGGAATTTGGCTTCCATTTTGCCTAAACTATAACAAGTAGTAAAATAAAACTATTTCCAATGCTAAGATTAACTTACAAACATTATATAAAAGAATCACTGACACATTAGAAGAATTTTTTCATAAAAAATCAAAACAAAAACAATACTCATGTTTTTGCATACCAAAGCCTGACGCCACTTTTAAACAAAGCAAGCTGTAAACATCTGTTGACTGTTGCCAAACCAAAAACCGCAAATATCAAAATGATTAGTTATTCATCTATTCATGGAGCAAGTTTTAACTCTTTGCAGTCAGAGGATTAAAAGATATAAGGTTTTAAAATGTATGTCCATTGTAATGGACACCGGGTCTGAAAGGGTTAAGACAATGTTATACAAAAATTCTGTATTAAAGGTACTACATTGTTATTATTTCTTATTTGAATGTCCTGTGGGTACTATGCAAATTCATTATAAGTAAAAAATTAGAAGAAAATAAAAAGTTATAGGAGTAAAACGGTGAAGAAAATTAAACTCGCAAGTTTAACTTAAACCTCAGTTAAATAAAAAAAAATTTCGCTGCTGACCATTTTTTCTTTATTTTGAATCATTAAGGTATTCGTCTATCAGATTAAAATGTTATTTTAGCAAGTTTAATTTCGCTATATTTTTTTTTCCCCAAAAGTCAAAAGCTTGTGAGAATGCCCCATTAGGGCGGAGCGTAAAAATCGTTTTTTCGAAATTCTTTTCCCGCTAGCGCGGAAAAGTTGTGGAATGGTCTCAGAAATATAATCGCAACATTTCAAAATAATCAATAAATAACTTCCGGTTCCAGTTTAGGGTCTAAATATGCAATTTTAGCCGAAAATGTTGTACATTTTCTTATTTCAGTAATATTTTTAACTTCCGATTTTTTCTTCGTGCTAGCGCGGAAAAGTTGAAAGAATATATAAGGAACATAAGACCAAAATTTTAAAGCAATTAATAAATATCTTCCGGTTCTACTTTGGGGTCTAAATATGGAAAATTGGCCGAAAATTATGTAAATTATCACATTTTAGTGATTTTTTAAATTTCCGATTTTCTATTCCCGCTAGCGCGAAAAAGGTAGGAAAATATACAAGAATGATAAGTGCAAAATTTTAGAGTAATAAATAAATATCTTCCAGTTCCTCTTTCGGAGTCTAAATAGGAAAATTTATGCAAAAGAGAAGAAAATTTAGGAGCCAAAATATAAAAAAAAATGGAAAACATTTGCATACAAATTTATTCATGGAAGCTTTACTCCTTTCTTTATGTCTTCGTTCGGCAAGTGAGCGGAGATCGGAGGTTCCGTTAGTTGGGTAATTCTGGCAGTCTATGAGATCAACGTAAGATTTAGCTTTAAAGTTAAGGGCAGGAATTTGAAACACATGAACTCCTGCTTTCGTTTTTTCCCTTGCTTTCAAAAGCCTACGTAGCGCAAGTTCTCACACATTCTGGTTTGGGTTGACAAGCATTGCAAGGATTATTATTGATTCAGGATGAAACAATAACCATTTCTCTAGATGACCCGATCCACAACTAGCTCCAGATCATCTGCAACGTGAAGCTTGAATTGTTTTCCAAAGATTTCGTACTTCATCAGTGCATTTGGCATACGATTTGATTGTGAGTTTATCATTGACTGAATTTATCATAAAAGTTTACGCACCTGCGTGGTTCACAATCAAATCGCCAATTGCACAGATGGAGCAAGAAATTATTGGAAAACAATTCAAACTTCACGTTATGTTACAGATGATCTGAAGCTAGTAGGGGATCGCGTAATCCAGAGAAATGGTTATTTTGGTCATCCTGATGCAACAATCCTTGCAATGCTTGTTGACCCAAACTTGAATGTGCGAGAAATTGGGATTTTGAAAGCAGGCGTTCGTATGTTCCAAATTCTTGCACTTAACTTTAAAGCTAACTGTAACGTGGATTTCATAGACTGGCAGAATTGCCAACTACCGGAACCTCCAAATACGATTCGCTTGTTGAACGAACACATAATGCAACTGATAAAATCTGGCGAATATCCGGTATCGCCATTTGGAAATATAAACTTTCCGTTCCACACTCAATGTGTTGAAAGGGGAGTAAAACTGACAACAGAAGCTTTCCTTGCAGTCACCTGAGAGAAAAAGCGTGATGGCTACATCATATCCAGAATGGAGTCAAGGCGTGCCATGCCATCGTTTAAAACCAAAAGCCAGTATAAAGTGAAAAATATAGAAACAAGTGATTAAATGCATTTAATGCACATTTGCAACTTTTATTCTGGAACTCCAAATACACTTAGTTATACAAAGTCCGTGTATTGAGTGAATAATAAGATTTGCTGTGAAATGTTCCTAATTATTATTTACGAATGCCTAATTTTGTAAAAAGAAATGTTTAAAGCTTCCATAAATAAATTTTTATGCAAAAATTTCCCTTTTTTTTTTTTTTTTTTTTATATATTTCGACCCCTAAATTTTCTTCCATTTTGCATTATTTCTCATATTTAGACCCCAAAGGGCTACCGGAAGATATTTATTGATTATTCTAAAAATTTGCAATTATCTTTCTTGTATATTTTCCCAACTTTTCCGTGTTAGCGCCAATAGAAAATGGAAAATTAAAAAAAAATCACTATAATGTGAAAATTTGCATCATTTTCGACTAATTTTCCATATTTTGACCCCAAAGTAGAACTGGGAGATATTTATTAATTGCTCTAAAATTTGGGATTTATGTTCCCTATATATTCTTTCAACTTTTACGCGCTAGAGCGAAGAAAAAGTTGGAAGTTAAAAATATTACTGAAATGTGAAAAATTGCAACATTTTCGGCTAAAATTGCATATTTAGACCCTAAACTGGAACCGGAAGATATTTATTGAATATTTTAAAATTTTGTGAGTACATTTCTGAAACCATTCCACAACTTTTGCGCACTAGCGGGAAAAGAATTTCGAAAAAAACATTTTTACGCTCCGCCCTAATATATATATATATAACCATTAAATAAACATTACCGACCACCAACAAAAACTGTGAAATTGTGAATAAAATGACATTAAGAAATACAGTTCCCCCAACACACTTTACATAGATTCCAAAAACATAGTAAAAAACAGCATAAATTAAATAACAGAAATGGAAAGATGGAACTTTGTAGAACTTAGACAGAATCATCAGGTCCCAAATGCCTTAAGTAATGCCACAAATAAAATGTGTGGTTTCATCTTCATATTAGTTATAAATTAGGTAAAGAATGTGAATTTGGGAATACCACACACATAAAACCGAGAAATAAACCATTGAACACCAGTTAAGTTCAAAATGAAATAAGATTAAAAAAGATAGAGAAAAAAAAACAACAAGAAAAAAACCAAATTACCAAAATAAAATCCATACTGTCATAGCATTAGGCATAACAAATACACTCATTATGCATTTTATTCTTATTTAAGATAGTATACTATTAAAAATTAATATGATATTGTCCTGAGTAGTCTAAAATTTAAATACAAGTTAATCGTTAACTTTATTAAATATTAATGAATCTGAATAACTTTAATATGAATTTATATATATATAAATATAACTACACCATTATACATATAAAAGTATCGAATCAACATCCTTTATAAAATGTGTATTAGCAACGTAGTTATAAATCAAGTGCCCCATATATACTTTTTAAATAATAAATGAACCATTGCGTATTATCCAGACAACGCCACCCTCTTCCGTACTCTAACATCTACCCACCCAACCGTCCTATGATATTTTTTTTATTATTTTACAATTTTTAATTTTTTATAATTATTTTCTTATATATATATATATATATATATATATTACACTCTTCATTTTCTATTATAATTTGTTCTCTAATTTTGAACTTTTAAAATGTTTAATTTTTGAAGTTTCACAGCCATTTGGCCTATTTTGGCGAGTGTTTATTGGCGCGTCATTAAATGCATTCTTGTTTCAACTCGTATACAATTGTACGAGTTACAGAGAATGTTTGTGAATATATTATCTGTGTCATTATGACGGAAAAATGTCTTAAATTTAATGTATTAATTTATAATTAACTTCTAAAACTATTAAAATATTGTAATTTTAATTAATTTTTCAGCAGTGAAATTACGTTTGAAATTATTGAATATATAATACGTGATTTATTACATTGTTAATTAAGCGTAGAACCAACAATGTGAAAAATGTCCAAGCCAGGAATCGAACCCGGAATTCTAGGAATAGCGCTCCTATAGCGCTAATTGTTGGTTCTACACTTCGTTAGCAATGGGATAAATCACGTATTATATATTCAATAATTTCGAGCGTAATTTCACTGCTCGAAATTAATTAAAATTATATATGTGTTCACCTATGCTGGGTTTGTTTGTGAGTCTAATGTTACGCCGCAGGATTGTGTGCTCATGAAGACTTGTCCATCTTGTGTTGCAGATGCAGCCTTGCCAACATATGTGGGAAATGCTAAGCTGGACATCGTCCTCGTAGCTTAAATGGTAGAGCACTTGGAGCGCTATTCCAAGGGTTCCGGGTTCGATTTCCGGCTTGGACATTTTTCACATTGTTGGTTCTACGCTTCGTTAACAACGTGATAAATCACGCATTATATATCCATTAAAATATAGTATCGTTATCGTAAAAATATCTGTGTAGGTAATTTTTATAGTTCCAACCTATCAGCGTGTGGGTTAAAAATCCATTACAAAATTCCATCGTTACATACAGAAACAGGTTGAGCTAAAACATGTCGGAAATTGTACTTCAGAGGTGCGTTCGTACTATAAATAGTTTTATAAATATTCAGATCTTGGTGCAATGCTGTTGCACTGTTCTGCAAAAATGCATGAATACTAAATTTTTTACGATTGTATATATTAAATTCAGTAATGCGGAAATAATAAGACTCCATCTTAAATAGGACGTAATCACCACGACAACCTAGAATCATTACCTATCACGGGATATCATTGAATTATTTACGTATGATGGGATTTAATAGCATGCAGGAATTTTATTAATATCTTTTCAAGTTTTGATTCGATTTTCATAAAATTTGAAATGACTCGACAAAATTCTACAACTATCATATATATATATCAAAATTTCAATCCATTCGGTTGGGTAGTTTTTGAGCTGTTATATTATACGGACAGACAGATGGACGGATCAGGCGACGACTATAAGGTGCTACGTATTTATATAATTACGAACGCCTCTAAAAAGAATATAAAAGAGATTATAGAAGATTTTTCTTAAAATAAATAATATTTAAATTTAAAAAGCCATTAGTCAATAAATTTTTGCCTTGTTATAATTACGTAGTCTCATAATTTTCATTTGAACTATTATATGTTTTCTCGTACATTATAATAGCATATAAATTAAACTACTATTTATCAGTTTTATCTTTAAAAAAGATTTAAGTTTGAAGTATAATAACAAAAAGAATAGTATATACTTTAATCGTATTCCTTGATCTACTTAGATAATGCTGCTTCTAAAACTGTAATATTTAAAAACATTTCCTTTAATTTAAAACAACTTAATCAGATTAGAAACTTTTGAAACGATCACTATGAGATGAATCAACACTTTAAACATAATTCTGCTTTATTTAAACTTTTATTAAATTGCATCAAATATTAAATCGCTTTTGGCAGTCGATGAAAAGTTCATGCACATGAAGCGAAATATTAATTCTCTATTACTGAAAACACCTTTTTTGTTTTTACAAAAGAAAAAAAAATAATTTATTGTTTGAGTTCTTTATATTTTATTCATGAACGGATAAAATTTAATCTTTTCTTAATAACGTTTAAATTGAAGGTACTTGAAAACGATTTTAAGTTACTTATGAATTACTGGAATGCAAGGTATGGGATCTGTCTCCAGACTCTTGCTATGAATAAATAATTTTTTAAGAAAATATTAATGAGTTTATGCTTGTGAATATTTAGAAATTTTCACATTAATAAAATAGCAAATGGTTGATTTATTAGGTTGGATTTATCGCCGGAAGTTCTAAAAAGGTACAGTCGTGGGGGAAAAAAATGCAAACACCCTCTACTAACTCCTCAACAAATTGTCGTAGAATAAAGTTACTGGTACCAAACGATTGGAAATTAAGTCTACTTTTAAATGATAAAATTTGTTTAGGGGTCATCTACATATTAAAACGAACCCCGACTTCATTTGCTTCAATGGCAAAACCCAATTTTAACAAGATATTTCAAATCTTCGGTTCAAACTATGCCTAGACACCAAATTTCAAGTCATTTGAATGATAAGTTTTTAAATTATAAGCATTCAAAATTTAGTGCTTCTAATGTTATATTACATTTTCATATTTTTATTAATATCTCCTGAAATTATACTCTTAATGTGCTAATTTTTTGTGTAGCAATAATATAAAAGACTTTACATTAGCATTCGAGTTTATCCGCATGACTAGTGTGTGATCTTAAGTGGGATGAAATATGTCATACTTTTGTTCAATGTAGTTTAGTGACAATGTAGTTAGTACTTGTGACGTCAAGGTAATGTCACATTTACTAATTTTGCTGTTAGGTGTTAGGATAGTATCTAATTGCTACACCAGACGTTTATATTATTTTCTTATTATGAGTATTTACAAATAACTTTTGTATAATAAAGTTAGCATTTGGTGTTTACCTTTAATTTTTGAATAATAAAGCATTATTGGAATTCCCAATGATGGGTAGTAACATTTGTTTTTCTTTAAGAATGCAAGTTAATCTGTATCATAATCCCTGCATTTTTAATGCGTGTGGCGACTGCCATTAATTTTTCAAATTACATGTTTCTATATGGGTGTAAAAGAATGATGGTAACAAAAATATCTGGAGTGGTTAAAAAATAATTTAAATAAACGGTTGGCATTTCTCATCAGAAATAATCGCTTTTATTAAGACTTTTTTGCCTTTTATCCAATAAATAAAAAGCTAAGTAACTAAGTAAATTAATAAAAATCTTAAGCATTAAAAAAATAAAGAACAATATATTTGGATCAGTATTTTTGTTAACAAGTTGAGTGCTACGGTGACTGACACTCAAGCTGAAAAATTTACAATGTTTATGTCCTGTTAACAGCTCGTCGAGATGGAACGGACAATGCTACTCAGCTGCAAACACAGTTGTTCTTGGCCAAAGGACGAAGGGTGTCCAGCCAAACAGTCCGAAATAGGCTTCATCAGAGTGGTCTCTATGCACGTAAGCCAATGGTATGTATTCCGTTGACTGTGTTTGACGTTTTCCACTGTGCGGCCCAAAGAAGGTGGGTAACTGAACATCGAATTTGGAGGCAACGTTGTTGGAGTCAAATTCTGTTTACAGACGAGTCCCGATTCAGTCTGGATATGACATCTGATGTGTTTTGGCATGGAGAGAAAGAGGCACTCAAAATAATCCCACATTCGTTCGTGAAAGATCACATTACAGACGAGGTGGGTTGATGCTATTGGCTTGAATCAGCATAATACTGAGACCTCATTTCGTATTTTATGTTGCAGTGATTAGTGATTTATTTTTTCATGCATGATAATGCCAGACCTCATACAGTTCGTCTTGTGGAAAACATGCTTGAAGTTACAACAATACAACGTATGGAATGTCCAGCATGTTCTCCTGACCTAAATCCTATCGAGCATGTTTTGAACATACTCAGACGACCGACGCATTGCTGCGAGACCGAGGCCTCCTTTTACTGTCCGGGACTTGGAGATTGCAATTCTTGATCAGTGGAACAGTATTCCCCAAAGTCTTATCGATAACCTTATCGCATCCATGGAAAACAGGTGTGCAGCAGTCTTAGCTGTTCGAGGAGACCACACGCCATATGAAAAAACTTGCATCATTTCTAAACAATACCTTTTTTTTATCATTTACATGGAACCAAATTGTTGCCCTAAACCATCTTTTCATGTTCTTTTCATCTTTTCAAAGAATAAAAGCTCCCTTATAATTTTTTCCCTTTTTTTTATGTATTGTGCATTGACACACGTGTACTATCCATTTTATGCCCATACATGGCTGCTTTTCACTGTTCTCTTCACTTTTTTGCTTGCTCCCCTAATTTTTTTGAGCAGTGTATATTAAGTAATTAAGGAAAATCTATTTAAAATTTACTTACCTTGTATTTATTACAGGATTATGCCTTCTTAAAAATTACTTAAAACATTGTAAATTTTTCAGCTTGAGTCTCAGTCACCGTGGCACTCAACAAAAATACTGATCCAAATAAATTGTTTTTTATTTTTTAAATGCTTAAGATTTTTATTAATTTACTTATTTACTTAGCTTTTTATTTATTGGATAAAAGGTAAAAAACGTCTTAATAAAAGCGATTATTTCTTATGAGAAATGCCAACCGTTTATTTGAATTATATTTTAACCACTCCAGATTTTTTGTTACCATCATACTTTTACACCCCTATAGAAACATGTAATTTAAAAAATTAATGGCAGTCGCCACATGCTTTAAAATGCAGGGATTATGATACAGATTAACTTGCATTCTTAAAGCAAAACAAATGTTACTACCAATCATTGGGAATTCCAATAATGCTTTATTATTCAAAAATTAAAGATAAACACAAAATGCTAACTTTTGAATACAAAAGTTATTTGTAGTCGTACATTTTCGACCTTGCCCTTATCGATAACTACCATTCCATGTGTCTTGGAATCTATTCAACAGCCTTTCATGGACACTTCTTGCGACTCCAACAGCGTCCACTACACTTCGTTGTGTTTCCCCAAATTCAACTGTCCCGATAACACGCCAAGCCATGGATTGCGGTAAATCATGTTGTTGTGACATTTTCAAGCCACCTTTTCTCAAAACACAAGCTGAGCAATTGAATTTTACAACTGAGGCAGTGAAACAGATGTTTCCGCAAAATCCCGATTTCTGCACTTATCACCATTTTTCAGTTTTTGACGTCATAAACTTTAATTTGCATGTGAAGTTTTCTTTATCTGTTTTCTACAGCACTTTAAATTATGGATGTTTTATTTTACGTTACTTATCGGTGTAAATATTTGCGTAAGTTCGTTAAAACCATGTGCTCCCCTAATTGTTTTGAGCAGTGTATATATATATATATATATATAGTTTCATGTCATAGTTTAGACTGTCAGGCATCGGTCAATGACGCGTTTTAAACGAAAAGTTCTGTGTTAGTCCCGGTGACTGGCGTGGCGCTTAACGTGTTAATGCTCTCTATTTGTGTCCTATAATACATAAGTGAATTTATTTATAGGTATGAATGACGTTTTGATGAATATTTTTAAAAGAAATTTAAATGAGATATAATGACAGAATGCATTATATCTAAAGACATTATTTTAAAATGTTATGCATTCAAAAATAATAATAAACACTATATTTGGATCAGTATTTCTGTTAATGCTCTCTATTTGTGCCCTATAATACATAAGTTAATTTGTTTATAGATATGAATGACCTTTTGATGAATATTTTTAAAAGAAATTTAAATGAGATATAATGACAGAAAGAAGATTATTTGGAGATCGGGAACGTGGATGATTAATATAATCTCTCCTGAAAGTGACATAAACAAGGAAAAAATATGTTAAACTTTCGCATAATAATAATCACGCTTTCAAGGTAAAAAAGGGATTATTATTATTTTTTTTTTGTCTTTTATTCTAACTCTAGGGTATTAATATTTCTCTTTTTGATCTCAATTGAACAGTAGTTGATTGAACTTATATCAGTTTAGAAGTCAATGTACTCAGAAGTCAAAGAGAAGTCAATTTAGCTTACTTTTATTTGTTTTGCACAACGTGTAAAATGAAACATCGAAGAACTTATAAAAATCATTATAATTAAACATTTCGTTTTATAGAAAGTTCAAAAGATTGCTTACAAATTGATATAAGACTTGTATTCTTTAAACAGGGTATATAGGGAAATAAAATTCCTGCCGGCTCGGCCTACAGGCGGAGATAGATTTCGAAGTTAAGTATTAATTTCATCAACAAAAACTAAATCAAGATTAGAGATAAACCCAGATTAACAATTTTATCTGGCCGCTTTTGACGAATTTTCAATTTCATTTTTCTGTAAGAGCTGGTATTATCAAAATCATGCTAATTCGACAATTTTTTTCTTCCACCTCCCTATTTTTGTTTAGTTTGTTTTTGCTGTAAGAGTTGGTCCTATCAAAAACTTGTAAATATAAAAGTTGTAGATAATATTAAATAGATTGATAATAAATTTAGGCGGAATTGATATTTTTGAATTGACGAAATTATGATGTTTTTTCTTCTTCATCCCCTCCCCCTTTTTGCGGTAAGAGTCCTATCAAAAACTTGTCAATATAAAACTTGTAGATGGTATTAATAATAATTTTAAGTGAATTTGATATCTTGCGAATTGATGAAGTTATGAATTTTTTCTTCCTAAAACCCTATTTTTTTCGCCCCTTAAGTCCATTTTTAATTTTATCAAAAATCTGTGATACATAAATTTTTAGCCCTTTTCCTAGAAGTAATAATAAACTTAAACTCATTTGATATATATTATAATTAAGAAGTTATGGGGTTTTTCGGTTTTCACAAAACCCCTTCCTATTTTCATCCCTTGGTCCGATTTTGCCCATTAACGAACTTGACCGAGATTTTCTGCCTCTTGATTTTAAGAGATTTTAAGAGATTTGTGCAGAATTATAGAAGTTATCGTGTCCGTAAAAAAGTGATATATATATATATATATATATATGTATGTATAACATCATAAATTTTTCATTAATATTTCACATATTGGCACTTAATGCAAGGCTATATTTTACTACCTCAAAATAATCCTCATTGTTTTTAAAATGTTTTTTATATACTAATTTTTTTATTTTATAATATTTGATTTAAAATGGTTAATTTAATCAATGCCCTTTTATTTATTTATTTTTACTTGTTTATTTATTTATTTTCCTTATATTTACTCATTACTTATTAAGTTTATTCCTATTTTTTTTTTATTCTACTTTAATAAATGTTAATTGAAGTCATTTCTTTATTTCTTCAATTGATTTAACTTTTTTATGGGTATGGGCAGCACCAAACATTGTTGTGAAAAATCTAGTTAATGCTTATTTCCTTTTTCCCACCAGATGTCAGCAATGTTTTGGTTTTCAATAACTAATTGCTGGTTTATAGCATATCTGCAAAATGGTAGGTCAGTCGGAAGGGTTGGAAGTTATTATGTTCACACACACACACACACAAATCATTATTACAATATTTTACTTATATCATGTGTTCATACTTCGCAAGTGCGATAACAGTTACTTTTGAAAAAAGAAAAAGTATCTTATTACATATGAAACATTAATTAAACTTTATCTCGTTCATTGACTTAACCCAGGTGCTTGTTAATGCAGGCGTTAGGGAAGCTCAATCCACGGACATCGAAAAGACTTTGGAAAGCCGCCTATGCATTATGCCGGAAAATTAATTTATCTGCATGGAAAAAATGTACTATCATGCAAAATTAGAAGCGGAATTATAGTTTAGAGTCAATGCTATTAAAATGAGTTAAATGTTTGCAAAGAATATTTGTGTGTAGAATTCAACTCTGAAAATCGCCTCCAGAAAGTGTGAACGACCTTTATTTTCTGTACCTTTATTTTAAGGGATAAATTTAAAACACCATTTCATTTTCATAAATATGATAGGTAAATAGAATCTAACTTTATCCATACCTTTTTTGCATTTAAATCTTTTATCAAACAGCTGACTCCATGTAAAGCGTACTTCACTATTTTCTTCTTTTCTATAATTGAACGTATTAGTTGCACTTTTATTAATGATTCTCAGTAAAATCCCGAATCATTAAAGCCGGTTTGACGCTAAGTGGGTAATTAGTTCTTTGTAACAAACGAATATTTAATTAAACTTTGGTCTTAATTAAAATGTTTAAAATGTTCTGTAAGTTATCACTGGAATACATCAATATTTTTTTTTGCTTAGTGCGTAAGATGTCTAGAAATTGTGCTTCGACTTTCTCTGTCATTCGGGTTTTTTTTTTACTAGTTTTAGTGTAATGTTTTAAATATATCCATTAGATATAATAAATATGTAATATCTTTTAAAAAGATCGAAATTCACAAAAATATAAATTAAAATTTTTTTTATCTACTTCAATGAAGTAGCAAGAGTATAACGAAATTAATCTTATGTGCCGATGTAGAACACCAGATATATATTTCTAAGACCTTACAAGACCCCTTCCATTATTTCTTAAAACATGTATTGCAGGAAAAATATTTACATAATGTTACGAAATTATGTTAACCACATTTAAAGCACCAAAAATATTAATAGCATACTTGCATAGTTGTATTGATATCATATTAGCTGTTGAACGAAAGTTTAAAAATTGTTTTACTGAGATTATAACTTTTTTATACTGCATTTTAAAGAATTTAAACAAACAGAGATTTACGCAGGGTGTTCTATGATTGGTGCTTAAACGCCTCATCTCTCGTTTGCTATTGGTCGTTTACAATGCTATTCTTAGCATGTGTCCTATGTCACCGTTTTTTGTGCGACATGTACAGTTCCAACTATTCGCCATTTATGGTTTTCAATGCGCTGTTTATTTTGGGGTGGGAAAATAGTCATAGGAATGTTGTCATAGGAAATTTTCGAAATTTTTCCACAGTAACAGTAACCGTGCTGGCTTCATTATTCTTGTTCCTCACAATCCCGAGCAAGCACATACCTTCAAATAATTATATCCCACATTTAATTTCTGTCCTTTGAATGGAGCGGCTTCTAGAAATTCATATATCGGCAAAGTTCCTTTGTGACCATTCTGCATGTTAATAACATAATGTGAAATTAAAGTCGAAATCGCATCAGTAGTCTACACATCAATACAAACATTCAAATTTATAATTCCAAAGACAGCTAACCAAAATACACTATACAAAAATTTACCATAATAACAAATTTTTCTTTGAACTTATTCTAACATAAATGTAATCAGAATATATAACATATATATATATATATATATATATATACGGA
The DNA here is from genome assembly GCA_963932465.1 of Maratus speciosus. Classification (NCBI taxonomy): domain Eukaryota; kingdom Metazoa; phylum Arthropoda; class Arachnida; order Araneae; family Salticidae; genus Maratus; species Maratus speciosus. The sequence goes on along the minus strand of OZ010789.1, from coordinate 417,115,143 downwards.
AAAATGTGTCGCAATGAAAAATAGTAAATTTCTAACTGGTTGACACGTCCGATACTATTAGACGTTATTACTAAATTTTTCCAATGTACACTGCTCAAAACAATTAAAGGATATTGCAGTTTTAGGTGGATTTTGTATCTGGTAAACTGTTTAGCTGATTGATACATGGTCGACAGACATAGTAGGTTATATGAGAATAAATTACACATGTTTGGCAGAAAAAAATGCATTTTATTGCGCATTTGTGTACTAAAGGAAAAAAACACAATTTGTGCATATGAGAAAAAAAGAATAAGAAAAGGTGTTTTCTTCAAAGAAAATCATTTTCAGTAGGGGGTATGGTTTCCACGGGCGGCCAACAACGTTGAACACCTTTGAGGCATGGACTCAATGAGGCTATTAATGACGAGTTGGGGTATTCTGCCCCACTCTTCCAGAAGAGCTCTTTCCAGTTCTTGGAGAGTTTGTGGGGGTTGTTGGCGGCCAGAAACTCGTCTTCCTAGATCGTCCCAAACGTGCTCGATTGGATTCATGTCTGGAGAACACGCTGGCCATTCCATTTGAACGATTCCTTCCTCGAAAAGACAACTCTTCAACAGGTTTGGACGATGTGGCCTGCAGTTATCGTCCATTAAAATGAAGTTATCTCCGATTGCTGCAGCGTAAGGGACTACAATAGATCTGAGGATCTCATCCCTATATCGGCGACCAGTCAGAGCTCCATCTCGAATGATGTAGAGGTCAGTGCGCCCGTCAATGGAGATGCCACCATACACCAACACTCTTCCACCGCCAAATCTGACGCTTTCGTGCACGAACGCAGGATTATTCCTACTGCCACGGTCCCTCCAGATGAAAATACGCCTATTATCCGGATGCACAGAAAAACGGGACTCGTCAGAAAACAGAATATTGCTCCATTCATTTCTCCTCCAGTTGACATGCTCGGTTGCCCACTCCCTGCGGTCGCGACGATGCCTTGATGTTAATCTAACACATACCATCGGTCGGCGAGCATACAGACCTACAGCATGGAGCCGGTTTCGGACAGTCTGAGTTGAAATCGTGGTGCCTGTAGCCGAGCGAAGGTGTTGTTGGAGAAGAGTAGCGTTCATGGTTCGGTGTCTCCGAGCTGTTAACGCTAAATACCGATCTTCATTGGGCGTTATTGCCCGTCTACGACCTTGCCCTGGTCTTCGGCCTGCACATCCACTCTCCAAAAAACGGTTCCAGATCCTGGAAATGACACTTTGTGACACTCCAATGGCTTGCGCTACTTCGGCTTGAGTTTGGCCACTTCTAACCGACCAACAATTCTCAAAGCTTCTGAATCTGTCAAATGACTTCGCTAAGACATCGTACTCATCGAAACAAAGCAATCACTGAATGCCGATCATCCTTGTCTTCATTCTCTTTTATCCAGTTGAAAGTCAAATTTCATTCGCTGCCGCTGAAGCGACGTTTTTGACGTCGAACTCAAAATTTGCATACTCCACAGTTTGAAAGCCAGAAAAATTTGCATTTGTGATTCTCTTCTTCTATTTTCGGCAAAAAAAATTTCGTTTATATCTTTATTTTATATAAAACTTCAAATATCCTTTAATTGTTTTGAGCAGTGTATATAGTATGATACTGCGAAGCTTTTTTAAAGAAAAAAAGTCAAAATAGAAAGTAGAAAAAAAGTAACTCGAAAATTCAATGTTTTTCAAACTTTTCAACTTTTTTTTTTGTTTTACAAATATTTGTTAATATATACAATTATAATATGTTAAGTTCTAAATTAAAAATAACCAGCTACGAATAACAGATTACTGATATAAACAAACGAATATTTCAGAAATTGTGATTAACTTTACAAATGTAAACAATGTGTAGTGAGTCATTCATTTTTGAAAATTCATTAACAAAAATTTAAAAAACTTGCGCGCATTGAATATTTTAACTCTTGTAGTATTAAAATGCCTTTGACGTCATTCGCCTATGAAATGAAAATAGTTTTTAATTTAAAAGCAAAGTTCTAGAATACGCAACTCTATTTTCGGTATTGTTATGTTATCTGGGGCAATTCTCGCCAATAATGGTGTATTTTTTCGCCAATAGTATTTATTTTTTCGCGTGTGTGATTTAGAAAGAATGCTTTGAAGTTGAAATAAAATGCTATGGTATTTATCATTATTGTTCTGTACTTTAAAGGGAATGAGTGAAAGGCACGTATTTTAATTGTATGCAATATATGTATTTTAAATAAAAGCAACGCTTTTTTAATGAAATGGGTTAAAGGTTTATATTTTAAGTGAAATTAATGCAATATGAATGATGTCAATGGGTACAATATTTGGCGATTTATCTCATCACCAAGATAAGATAAAAGTACTCTATTTTGTGAGTATTAAGGTAATAAACATGGTCTTCAGTTCGTTTGTTTCAGGTTTGTATGTTTAATTTACTTTGAAAAAATGGATAAATTGATTTGATGAATCATTAATCCATTTCCCCCCTTTTTTTTAATCTTAATTATTTCTCAATATCGCATAATTTTAAATTATAAACCGTTGAATAGGGAGAGTGTACTTTCAAATGTAAAATGTTTGAAAACTGTATTTCAGTTTACTGAATTTTTGTGATTTTTAAACCAAATATTTCGATTGCGGAATAATAGTATATGAATATTTTTCTCAATTATTTCAAATTTTAAGGGAAAACCACGATTTCTACTCACCGTCCTAGGACCGGCATTTACACCAGTACAAAATGACAATGAACGAAAATATATTAAACATCCGAGTTATTCCCGATTCCAAAAAAGGTTTCCTTTATCTTGGAAAACTTCATAATTTAAAATAAATCCGAGGTTTAAAGTAGCGTTTCTGAAACAAAAGTTTCTTTTGCTGCTCCCATTTCAAAGAAAAAACAATCTAAACGCTTCTGAGTAGCTCTTATAGTGTATTAATCTTTTTTTGTCGAATCCGAATGTCTAGTTTTGAAATCCATCCTCTGACGATCACGCAAAGCTTTCTTTCGAAGTATGCGCTTGCTGCGATTTTTGCACCACTTGCGGTACATTTTCGATAGCTCTTAATGCATTCAGGTACAAATTTGATGGATCAATAACTGGTAGTGGTTTATATACTAACTCGTCCTGCATCATAAATCAAAAGGTCAATTCGGATCAAATATCACCACGAAATATACTATCAATTGAAAAGTTACTTGTAATAAAACCACTTTTAAGCCGGATTTTAAAAATTTGCTCTTTAAAATCAGCAATACATGGATAACTATCACACCACATTTTCAAAAAATAACACATATAGTTAGAATGAAAAGGCTCTAAATCTGATATAAAAACTGAGATCGACCGAAGCCGAATTTCGGTAACTTCCTATTTTCGGCCGAAAACGAAAATGTCCAAAAATATTTTTAAAGAAATTAATACATACATAAATAATGCACGATTATTAATTAGTTATGCGTGTTTATTAATTATAGATAATTATTAATTAATTATACGTGTAACCCGAAGTTTGTTCTCTGGGACTCTGATCAAAATTTTTTTTTCATATAAAATAAAACGCAATTAATTCATCAAAAACATAGAATGATTTTCTAATTATGCGAATTTCATCTAATTAAAAAATGTTGTATCTATACATATCTCGATTTAACTCTTATAATGATTTTTGAAAATGATCATTTGTTATGCTAGAACTTCCTGAAAGGGTATTCGAAACCCTTCCCCAGTTTAAAACTAAAAATTTTCTATTACTGTAAAGGCTGCAGCTTTTAATGAGCACGTGAAAAGCGTCTTCAGAGTTTAGTCATATGTGTTTTTTGCTTTATAAAGTGCACTCAAGTCTTCAGTCAGTCGTGACAGATAATTATAAAAAGTGAATTTCATAGTAATAAATATTGTCTCATTTCATCCGATACACCTAAAATCTATGAGGAAGAAACGAGATTTTTGGAATACAGATAGTTTCGGTCGAATTTCGGTCCGGCCGAATTTTCAGCAGCATTTTTCTCCGAAAACGAATGTTCAGCGAAACTCAGATTTTGGGCCTAAAACGAAAACGAAACTGAATTTTCGTTCCATCTCTAATAAAAACATCAGTCTCGCCTTTGTGTCCATCCCACCATATATTTGGCATCTTTATAAATAAATCCTTAGAAAATTTCTGAGCTCCATAATCTTTTCCATTTCTAGGCGGGTCGCTTAACCAAAAATCCCAAAATGAATTCAATTCTGGTAAATCAAACGATCTAAGTGGTTAAATTGTATTTTTGTAGCGGATATAGATACCTGGATATTGCTCCTTAAAGGATACAATATTACCCTTTTCAGCGATCAATTCAAATGTACTCGATGTAAACATTTTTATGCTCAACAAACATGTTTTACGGACAAACAATCTAAATTAACAGCACTGTCATTAATATTAAAATGAATACTATTTTGTTGATCTTGCATATATAAAATCTGCTACACAGCTGAAAATGTTTCAATCAGAATTTATAGCGTCCGAAATACCGATATTTAGTGTTGATAAAACTGGTTAATACACTGTAAAAACTACGCAGAAAAATTTCGTTTTTTTCTTAGTTTTTTAAATCGGCATATTTTTTTTTTCTCTCAGAAATGCTTCTTTAAGTTATGCGCCTACCTTCGGGGCACTGTTTTTGAAAAATATGAAATTCTTTTCAAACAAGTGTGTTTTTAGTTAAAACAAGGAATAAAACTATGGATTTATATAATTTTTTAATGGAATCTTAATTAACTTCTATAACGAAATCTATTCAATATATTTCCCTTTTTTTTTCAACAATATATTAGCGAACCACTTACCTGAGTTATGAAGCAAAAGATTTGTAATACCTCTTATTTACTAGCATACACCAATCAAATTTTGTGTACAAAGCATGATTTAAAAAAAAAACAATTGTGTATTTTTCAATAAAAATAGCTCTTAAATTAATATATATGTTACCGGCCAAACCCGATTTTAGGCCAAACTAGTTTATCCTAACGCGCATAGGATAAACTAGTTTTTCCTAGGCCAAACTAGTTTATCCTAACGCTCATAGGATAAACTAGTTTTTCCTAGGCCAAACTAGTTATCCTAACGCCCATAGGATAAACTAGTTTTTCCTAGGCCAAACTAGTTTGGCCTAAAGCTCATAGGAGCTAGTTTAGCCTGCTATTCATTGGTCCGAACTAATTTATCCTAGGCCGATGTAGTATAACCTAGGCCAATTTAATTTGGCGTAATTTTATTGATCCCAAAGACCGCTTCACCGCCAACCTTCTGGTTTATCCTAGGCCAATCTAGTTTATCCTAAGCCAATGCAATTTGATGTGCTTTTATTGATCCTAACTATCGCTCCGGCTCCAACCTTGTGCAAAGTTGTATGGGGAGTGGGATGCTGTCCCCCTATATGTCCCACTTCACCGCCACCGGTATTACAAAATATGTTCCATATGACAAATTGTATGCTGGAGGACCAAAGAATGGGATGAGAGGTTATCATAAAACTTAGGAGAGGAAGAATTTAGAAAAATTTATTTTATTTTTCTCACATAAATATCACTTGGCTTCGAATTATTTATGAATAAATGCACCATTAAGAATATCAGAAGTACATCGGATATTCCTTCAGAAATATGGAACTTTCAAAAATCCGGCGAAGTTCCGGTCACAGTTTGGCCTGAAATACATATATTTTTAAGCTACCATTATTCCACAATTAAAATTCTCTTTAAAGAATAATACACATAAATTTATGCGGATAGCGATACAGTACTGTAAAACCTATTACCGTATTCCCCCGCATTACCCGGCATGCCGCAAAATTCGAGGGAAACCAGATTTTTGAATATTAGTCTCTGGTCTTTCCCGACATGCCGAAAAAAGCGAGGGTCTTCGGAAACGGAAAGGAATGAGGTTCATTAGCTGTATTCAGTAGCAGCGATTGGTGTTGGAGAGGAGAAGTGCAATGTGTACAGTTTGTCGTCACTTTTCTAATTATTTAGTTTACCTTTTTTACATATTAAAAAGGTAAAATAAAAACGTGTTGATTGTGTCTCATACCATTTCACACAAAACTCTCTCCCCAGAATTCATCCAATATTAACAATGTAGAACTCATAAATTATTACATGAATAGAAATATTTTTACTACATATAAAATAAGAAAAATATAATAATTATCTCAATATATAAAGATAGAAGTAATTGCTTACCTTATATCAAAAAAGTAATTTTATATGGTAATTTAAAAAACTGAAATTTACCTAAAATACAGGGTTTTATTCAATAAGAAAGAATTAGAAATACAAAATTTACTCTATGTTATCATTCATTATCACTATATTCGCTTTCTTCGTCTGTTAGACCAGAAGTCTCGTCTTTGGTATGAGAATTGATGTTTTTTCCCTTAAAATGAAAAATATTGTTAGAAAAACCAACATAAATTAGTCACCCGTCCTCCAGTAGCGAAACCTCATATTTTCCGGCATGCCGTTAAATACGAGTTTTTCCGGCATGCTGGTATACCTCGATTTTTTCCAGCATGCCAGCTAATGCGGGGGAATAAGGTAGAAGAATCTGTGTATGACGAAATCCTGTTTTAAACGGAGAATTGTTTTTAATCGGTGCAAATTGGATATAATAATCCGTTCGGAAAAAAAAAAAAAAAACATAATACATTTGCTAGAGACGACGGACCTTCTAAAAAAGGGACTTAACTATAACGAAGTTTTTCTCTTCTATGTGATTCCGTCTTAGAAGGTTATTAGTGGTATTAGTAATTATTCCGATAGTTCCATACAAATAGAGACTCATTAAAAACATCACTATAGTTTACAATAGAATAATTAATATCGTTAATCCACGTTCTATGGTTTAGGATAATATTCGTTATAGACGGAAGAAATATTCGTTATAGACAGGTTCCCTTATTAAAAGGTTCATCGTCTGTTGTAAATGCATTATATTCTTTCTACAAGTACTAATATCCTCATTTTACATAAATCAACATATTTCTTTTTTTTAAACACGGAATTCCGTCATAGGCAGGTTATTTTTCTCATGCTTTAGTGTACTTTAATTTTATTACCTAAAGAGGCATCTGCTCGTCTTGAAACTAGTTGGATGTATCAATCCCAAAACTTTCTGCTATCTCAAGCATGTTAATACTTCAAAATTAGCTATCACAGCGAAAAATTAAATGGCAATCTATGCTTATCATGAGGATTCTAAAGATATGTACTTCTGTGCATTAGTTATTGAGATATGACTATCGCTGAAATCATGTAAATCCAGCAAGATGGATCATAGATACGCTGTCTGTTGAGTAATTTACACCAAAACCTAACCAGAAACAACTTATGTCAACATCTAGTTGAATCTGAAGTTTGGTGAAAATTCGTGCATTAGTTTTTAAAAAGCAGCTACTGCGAAAATCGTCAAAAATCCAGCATAGCAGCGTCATCTGTTGAGCAATTTACACTAAAAACTAATCAGCAACAATTTATATCAGGGACTAAATGAATATAATTTTTTATTAAATTCCGTACATTAGTTCTTGAGATAGAGCGCCCACAAAATTTGTGTCACATACATACAGACAGACGGACAGACAGAGTCACAGACTCACAGACAGACATTGTGTAAAAACATGTTTTTCGGAATCTCTGACGCCTAAAACGTGTAAATCCGTCGAAAATTCCGACAGAAAGTCGAAAATTTTCATGAATCCAATATTTTCTTCTTGTAAAGATAGAAGAAAGTAAAAAGTTGGGCCGGTTCAAATGTTACTGATATTTTTACTGAACAGACCAGAGATCCTGCCGGTCCAAATGATTTTAATGTGAGCTGGGTTGGAAATTGGACTGAAAATTTCTGCTTGTGCAGACCTCAAGAAGAATGCAGTCCAGTCCCGACTTAAGCCGTAAAAAAATTGAGTCCCAGTCCATCTCGGTCGGAACCTCCCGAGAAAAGTAATCCCCAAACCAAGACCGGACCGAGTGTCGGGAAGGAAAATTTGGCGGACCCGTAGAAACTCTTACATTTAATAACCAAAAGACTAGCTCAGATAATTTTGTAAATTTGCACTCTAAACTTCTATTATATTTAAAAAAATAAAAATTAAAAAACGAGTTTTTAGTGAACTTTTCTCACTTCCATAGATATGTTTGACTTGAGCGGATTCGTTTGAAAAAAATTGAATTTGTGCTTGAACTTGACTCATTTTTGAGAAATTGAATTTGAATTTCAATTAGCGCTTTTTTTTTTTTTTTTTTTTTTTTTTTTTTGTGTGTGTGTGTGTGTGAGCGTGCTTAACACTGGTTGGCGTTAATTAACCCTGAGTAATTCTGTTTATAAACTGATGAAATAATGGATTGACACCAGAATTTATAAACGAAGTTATTAGAAAATACGAACTTGCTTATTTTCACATACATTATAAAAGGAACATTTTAATTAAATATTCTTGGTGTTGTTTGTCAGTTTTTCAATTAAAATTAGGTGTCCTTTTTTAAGGACCCCGCTCTCTAAAGGGTTAAAACACGTCAAATTGAATTGGCCTAGGATAAAATAGAAGGTTGGCGCTGAAGCGGTCTTTGGGACCAATAAATGCACGCCAAATTGAATTGGCCTAGGATAAACTAGAACGGTCTAGGATAAACTAGTCCAGACCAAAGAATAGCAGGCTAAACTAGTTTATCCTATGAGCGTTAGGCCAAACTAGCTTGGCCTAGGAAAAACTAGTTTATCCCATGGGCGTCAGGATAAACTAGTTTGGCCTAGGAAAAACTAGTTTATCCTATGGGCGTTAGGATAAACTAGTTTGGCATAGGAAAAACTAGTTTATCCGATGCGCATTAGGATAAACTAGTTTGGCCTAGGCCAATCTAGTTTGGCCTAAAATCGAGTTTGGCCGGTAACTTATATAAGGCAAATGCATTTATAGTGGGCCACTAATTTTTAAAGTTTAAAAGCAAGCCTAAAATGTATTTCTGAAAAACGACTGAAAGAAATCTGATTGACTAATATCCTTAAATGTTAACTTTCCATAAATTATTTGGAATATTTTTTTTTTCTACTGGTACATTTGTTTATTTTCTAGATTGTCTTCAAAAACAGATTTTTTGGCGAATTCTTAGAAATTTCATTAAGAGAAAATTAAAGTACTGTTGATAATTTCTATTACATTATAAATAATTTGTTAGATAAACTGAAAAAATAAAGATTCATGCATCAGAAATTTACGAGGCGCACTTACTGGAGCACAGAGGAAGGTGTTTTATTTTTTTCGAAGAATATATTTTGAAACTTTGACTGTTTATTCTAATACATGAAGGTTAGAACTTGGCTAAAAATATATATATAACCTTTGGTATTCACTAACACTTTAATAATAATTAGATAAATGTCCTTAAGTGGTCCGCTTCTGATGCATTTACTTTAGGCCAGCCTGTAAGTTTAAAGATAATACAATTTTGGTAAATGTTTCAATTTTAAGTCTTTTTTGTGTCTTTATGAAGCTAAACCATAATTTTTGAATAAAAAAATATCTTTGTTCAATACTTGGTCAAATATGGATTTAAAATGTGTAGATCAGGTGTCGGCAAGTAATTTTAAGTGAAGTCCGAATATTTTAGCAAAATTTTATCGAGGTCCAGAGAAAAAACACATAATATAAGTACTTATTACGTTAAAATTTTTATTTTTACATACACATACATAGAATATACAATAAAAATATGAATTATTCGTTCTGAAAAATTGCGACATCCACAGGTATACGTTCTTAAAATTTTTATATACACATAATAAAATAGAAAAGGCAAGTGTTCGTTGAAAAATTAATGCAAAAAGTTACGTCTTGAGCCAGTTTTTATAGTTTGCTTCACTTAGTTGACGAGCTTCACTGCCAATGAGAAGTTTTTTATGGAACTGGTGATGAGTTGTTTCGTTATTTCCCTTTAAATTTTAACTTTTAACAATAGCAACAGTTTTGTTCCATTTGAGGGAAAAAAGGCCTTCCGGCCAGTGCCGGGAGGAAGAGGTAGCTTTCAAATACCTTATTTTAAAAAAGCCAACTTATATTATTCAAACACACGAAGCTCAATTTAGTGGAAACCGAATATAGGAGATTCAATACTAATTTTTATCAATACTAAATCATTATGAATGAGAATTTCACGAAATTAGTCAGCTTTATCCAAGCTGCTTTTATTTAAAGTAACTTATATTTGGCTGAGATGAGGATGTATACTATCCACATGCTTTCTCACATGGAAATAGGCGAATACGTGTGTTATCGCGTGACAAATACAAGATCGTTTCAAAATGTTAGCCATACTAGAAATTCAAAGTGCTATAATTCAACCATTTTTTAAGATATAAACAAAAGAACAAATTTTCAGAAAAAAATCTGCTCCGGAATCTTTGTATCAAGGCCGAACACATAAAAAAATCTTTTTCATTTTCCAATTTTTTAATACCTCATTTTAAATTTTAAATTTAATTTTTTTTAAATTGCAACCCTTTTGAAACAAGATGGCGAATAAAGCTGGCCAACGAACTCGGTCGAGACATTGGTATGTACTATGTACAGACCAAGTAACATCCAAATGTTACTTGGTTCATAAATACGCTTGTTATCGCGTGACAAAAATCAGGTCGTTTTAAAATGTCAGCCACAATAGAAATTCAAAACGCTATAACTCAGCCATTTTTTTAGATATAGACGAAACAAAAACTGTTCCGGGATCTTTGTATTAAGGTCAAACACATACAAAAAAAAATCTTTTTCATTTTCTAATATTTTGGTATCTCATTTTAAATTTTTAATTTTTTAATTTTTTTTAAATGGCCGCCATTTTGAAACAAGATGGCGGATGAAGCTGGCCAACGAACTCGGTCGAGATATTTGTATGTACTATGTACACACCAAAGTACATCCAAATCGGTTCATAAATACGCCTGTTATCACGTGACAAATATCAGGACGTTTCAAAATGTCAGCCACGCTAGAAATTCAAAATGCTATAACTCAGCCATTTTTTGAGATATAGACGAAACAAAAACTGCTCCCGAATCTTTGTGTCAAGGTCAAATACATAAAAAAAAATTTTTTTTTCAATTTTCAATTTTTTGGCACCACATTTCAAATTTAAATTTTTCTAAAAAATTTAAATGGCTGCCATTTTTAAACAAGATGGCGGATGAAGCTGGCCAACGAACTCGGTCGAGACATTGGTATGTACTATGTACAAACGAAGTTACATCCAAATCGGTTCATAAATACGCCTTTTATCGCGTGACAAAATTCAGGACGTTTCAAAATGTCAGACACGCTAGAAATTCAAAATGCTATAACTCAGCCATTTTTTAAGATATAGACGAAAGAAAAACTGCTCCGGAATCTTTGTATAAAGGTCAAATACATAAGAAAAAAATATTTTTCCAATTTCAATTCTTTGGTACCACATTTCAAATTTAAAATTTTTAAGAAAATTTTAAATGGCCGCCATTTTGAAACAAAATGGCGGATGAAGCTGGCCAACGAACTCGGTCGAGACATTGGTATGTACTATGTGCATACCGAATTAGATCCAAATCGGTTCATAAATTCGAGAGTTACAGTATGACAAAGGTCAGATATATATATATATATATATATATGGATATATATATATATATGTATATATATATATATATATATATATATCAACTTTTGAACGGAGGGTGGTTTCGGGGTCTGGGGGTCATGATCGATGAAAATATACCAAAATTTTTTGAAATCGCTTTCCTCCGAACGGCTGCAATAGGTAGCTTTTTGTAATGAAAGCTACCTAATAGAACAGCTTCAAGTCTATCAGGCAGCGTAAAACAATATTGTTATATACACTCAGCCAGAAACTTCCTAATTTCACTGTCAACTTTAGGCCTTTTGGGATACATATTGATTGACAAAATATTATTTTAGTACACGACAATAACAACGCAAATAAATGAAAGCTCCTCACAAGATCGCAGACAAGACGAATCCACTACCTCCCAGACAATTCCTCGCGCATGCGCTCCAACGCAGCCAGCCAGTTTACTCCATGGAGTTAGTTTACTCTCTCCCATCGCCGCGCCTGCGCTCCAACGCAGTATTTTGCATTTCACAGCATAGCAACTATGCATCATTATTAAAAAAATAAATTAATTGCGCTATTACTTGTAAAATATAAGAAACAATAATGAGGCTATCGCTCAAACGTATCTATTATACGTAAATATTAATAAATTATTTATTCAAATTGAAACTTTTTGACGGCCCAGACTTCAACCTTCCGTGGTCCAGATGATGGACCGCGGTCCGCCTGTTGCCGATTGTGGATGTAGATCCACAAAAAAAAAACAGAAAAAGAAGCTTTTCACGAATCTAATAAATTCTTCTTCTTAGACAACAACGAAATTTTGATACAGAGAATCTTTCAATTTATAAACTTATTGAATTTATAAACTTATTGAAAGTTCCAGCATAAAAGCAATTTCAATATCTCTGACAGAAAAATCACTAGAATAGATCCTACTGAACGCTGATTTTTCAAGGCAAATATTTAATTCTAAGACCAATTTGACAAATTAAAATATTATGTGCCATTGTGCTTTAAATTGCTTTTTTGATGATCAAGAATCACACCCTAGTTTAAAGTAAAGTAATTCTGTTTGATGACTGTTTCTGAAACATTTATTATTAGAATTAAGTGTGAAATGTAAATACTTACGCCGTGAAACATTAAAATAAAGTGAAAACTTTAATCGCCGATGGGCGTAAATGCTTCCAATTGTTTTATTTTTTCATTTTCATCAAATTCTTATGTTATTTAAGTATACAATATAACTGGAGCTGTCTGAAATTGCTGTATTCTGAAGTTCGTAACTTAATCTGTTGTTTGAATGTTACATTTGAATGTTTTGAATTGAGAAGACTCTGTACTCTTCAGAAATTTGCTTTCTATTTTTTTATAATTTGACCCTTTGAGTTGGGATTTGTGTCGTCCCATTTACTGTTTTTTTTTTTTATTGTTTTCGCACCAGTTTTGGAAACTAATTTCTGCCAAACACTTATACTAGTATTATTTCAGGAGAAATATATCATAAAGAAATTATTTCTGAATTGTGGTACGAATGAATATAAAAATAATCGCCATCCAAGCCCGCAATCAAAAGGTTAATGTATTTTGCAATAGTCTTGTGGCATAATGTTAAGTGGTTTTGAACCAATTTGATAAAATTATATTTCAACACGAAAGTAACCCTCTCAGCATTTTCCCCCGTGTGGCTCATTTTGTGATAAGTAAAAGTTAATTTTGTATAAATTAATATATTTTTGGAGGGTAAATCATTTTGTAAAAAATCTGAAATCCTGTTACTCAAATTTGAACCAAGCATTTATTAATAAAAGCTATTTTGAGTCCTGGAAAAGTTTTCTAGTGAACTAACTTTGTATGCTAGTTAAACTTTTTAATACGCAATAAAATTAAAATAATTAATGAAGGGAATGATTTTAGGGAATAGAGTTTATTGAAGAGACCTATTTTATTAAAATTAATTTTTTGAAGGGACCTATTTTATTAAAGATGAATTTTGTGAAGGGGCCTATTTTGTTAAATGGATTTTTGTGAGGATGCCCAAAACAGTTTGTTTGCCCGGAACGACCGCTGCTTCTCATGCATTGTAACTTTATATGAGTTTTATTGAAAAGCAAACCTTAGAGAACTATGCATATTTTTTTTTACTTCGTTATTGCCTATAAAGCTCTTATGAAGTTCAATAAACTTTGTGTAATACACTCAACGATAATAGAACCTTTTCCTTTTAGAATATTCAGTTTAAAATTTCGCCTCTGATGAGTTTGTTTATGTTCTAAATGGGAAAATATTTTCTCATCGAACTTCTGTGCTTGGATAGTGATTTTGTTTTCTACTTTGTTTTATTGTAATAGGATATCGGGAGCTATTTGTTGTCTAGTTTTTTATTATTTTTTTTTCTGGTAGTTGAGGGTAGATGTCAATCAAGAAGGCATGTCACGAGAATTCTTCATGCTCGAGAACGAGGGCAAATTATTCAGTTGTAAGATGATGGATATTGAGAAGATAGGTTGCGGTATGTTTTAGGGGGGGGGCGAAAGCAGGGGATGTCACATGGTTTTTAGTATAAGGTAACGGTGAAAATTTGTTGAGTACATTTTTGGCTGGAAGTTGAGGGTAGATTTCAATTTATAAGGGAACGTAGTTGAAGGGGTGTCACGTGACTTTCTCATACTATAGAACAAGGGTAAATTGTGGATTTTTTTTTGCTAAATGTTGAGTGGTGGGTTGCTGAAAATTTAAGTTTCAGTTTTCTCGTGTTAGGTTGTTTTATTGCGAAATAAAATACTGGATGGTTAATTGTTTAGACCTGGATGTTTCGATGCCGTTTGATGTTCGATAAAGATGAGGGGGAGGGAGGCAACACTGAGATTTCTGTTAGAACTTTAATTAATAGTTAAGAAAGATGTAATCAATGTTTCAATCATGAAAAAAGGGATTTTTTTCTAACGATATTACTCACTACATGGTCATTAATTCATGATAGAACAAGCCTCATTTATGATAGAACTCGAACAATTTCCAAATTAAGAATAAAATAATAATGAATATAATCAATAATTAAGCAGCAATTAATATTCAATTCATTTACAGAGTTTTTTTGCAACAATATTGATCACGTGGCTTATGAATCACTCATTCATGATAATGACAGAACAAGTCTCGTTCACGTTAGAACTAGAAAACTCACGTGGCCTGTGACATCACCCATACAAATTTGAATCCGAGCTTAGACAAAAAATACACCTTGACGGTAACCTATTATAAAGTTGAGTTCATCTTTTTAACAGTGAGTTGATTAAAACGTTTACATGTAACCAAATGTAAAGTTGAGTTATTTAGATAAAGACTAACTGTAACCGGTGTTGAAAAATTTTCTCATGCTGAAAATGGCATCAGCTGTATTTGTCAGTAGATTAGATTTTTCTGCTGAATGTAGAATCGCTTGTTGACTTGTGGATTTTCTTCGAAAGATTTTATTTAAGTGCGTGCCGGCATAACAGTTTCTTTCTTTTATTGAATTTTAAAGTGAAACGGTTTAGTTCTCAGATCTGTAATTTGAAATGTAGAATGTTAAAAGAAGCTGAATATGATCATGAGAACCTTCGTCTTCAGGCTGAGTTTAAAATAGGGTTCCAAAAAAATAAAAAAATAAATAAAAGTGTATAATTCCGGAGAAACTCTTTATATCAAAAGAATCACGGTGTAACATTTTTAATCTTTGTGACTATAATTATGTGTTCATTGTCTGTTTTCTTAGTCATACTCGTGTGCATATTAGAAGAACAAGAAGAGCCGATCAAGAAAGATTCCTCCACCCACCCAAAATTGGTTTGTTTTTTTTGCTTTCTCTTTCGGTGTTGCACTCGTTTCATAGGAAATCATATAACTTTGCTGAACAATTTCTCATCATAGACAAGGGCTTGTATGTATCACTTGAAATTAACCTGAAGGAAACCTATATCATTCCAACGAATATTTCAGTGAAAAAACACATAAATTTTCAGTTTTTGCCTAAAACCAAAAAGCATTTAATAATCATTAATAAAAATTATTTAGTGCTCATATGAGTTTCGTTTTGTAATTTTATAATTAACTCTTCACTGTCGTGACAGAAATTGCCACATAGCTATTGGGAGTGCTCTTTGAGATAGCTAGATCGAAAGATAAATGAAAGCATTCGATGTGCTCATAGGATACTATTTCTGTACTAAAATTTTTGTAGAGGACTAATAAGATTCAAATATTTAAAATCTCTAGCGATAATACTAGTGCTACAAACAAAATAAATTTCATTAGTATCTATAATTAAATTGAAAATTATAAGTTAAACTTTGAAAATTGAAAAAAAAAAGCAGCGGTCTGTAAGACCGCAAACAGCAGCTAAAGATTAATGTAATATATTTTTTTATAAAATCAACATTTTTTGTTCATAATAATACATTTTAGATCTGCTTTATGTAAAAAATATATTCATTTAAAAAATGTACCCGATAGATCAAACTTCTCTCGCGAAAGATGGAAAAAACACTTCAGCTCTTGTTTTCCTTGGGTAAATTTCAATAATCGCGTCCAAAGACAAATGGCACACTTTATTTGTCAAGCAGTTAAAATATATATTATTTATTTTTCGCTTTAGGTAGGTTTTTGTTATAGAGAGGCTCGTTTTAACAAATTTTATTGTTTTCTCTAAATATGAGTATTTCTATTAAAAATAGTCGGTGTTTTATCAATTTATTTTTCATTTATTATTTTATGTTAATTACTTTTCGTTTTGGTCTGGTTTTACTGAATAAAGAGATTTCGTGGTTTATTGGATGCGTTGTTCAGTGATGATTGCTGATTAAAGAACAATTTTCAAAATTTCAAATACATGTTTGCTCAGGTTTAGGTGTAATTTGCCTGGACCATTAAGAAGCTATGAATCTGTAAAGTGAAGCTTTAGTTTACTAATATGATACTGATTTGATAAACAAACTTTTCTCTCGAACTCTTATTCACTAAAGTTTAAATATAACAGATTAACACCTTGTAATAGTATACTATCTCTAATTGCGAAAAAGTCGTAAAATTAAAATTTTAAAGACAGTAACATAGTTTTATTTGACTGTTGACATGTTTCGACTCTACCCGAGTCATTTTCGAAACAAATAACTAATAATATTCTGAAATTGCACGGTCTAGGATGCAATGATTTGAAACGCCCTCATTCAGTTTTTCATGTAACGCACGTTATTTTTTTTTATTTGACTTGAATGTTTATTTCTATTTTCGTAACCATTGAGTACCTCCAGTCACAGTTTTGGTAATTTAACCGCTTGAGGGACGCTAATTTTAATTAAGATTTGCCCCAGAAACATTTAATAAAGTTTTTCTTTTACAACTTTGGTGGAAAAGATCTGATAAATTGCTTTACCTTATTTTGAAATAAAATTTTTCCAAATTTCCGGTGGGAATTCAACATAACAGAAGTACAATTGCTTGCCCCTCAAAGAGTTAAATGATGCTGCATCGTTATATATGGAATTGTTACGTGTTACAATTTTCATAGTTTCTCTTATAATGGACGGATAATATAGGCTGGAGGGAAAATTATCTTGCTTTCATTAAAATTTATTTGGATGATTTCTTCTTGATGTAATCTTGCCAGGCCTGTGGTTTTTCTGTTATATTAAATATCAGCTACATGCTCCTTTTTTCTATTCTTGAATTTCCTGCTAGTCATTCCCATATAGTAGTTCTTTCATCCGTCTGCTCTAATAAATGGTATTTCACATACTCCCGAATAATTCTCAAAATTAATTGGATTAATTTTAGTGCAATTGATATTCTTCAAACATAAAATATATAATGTGAGCTTTAAAAAGTTCACTCTCTTACTTAAAAGGCGACTAAAATACTGAAAAAAATGTTATAAGTTAAAAATATACATTTTATTTAAATCTTCTTATTGCTTTCCAGCTTTCCAAGCTCATCATCAGAGAACGTTTTAAAAGCTAAATGTTGTTTATTTATACAAATACGTCACTTTGTTTAGACCTTCGTCAGAAGGTTTCAATAAAATGTATATTTTTAACTTATAACATCTATTTCATTATTTTAGCCGCCTTTTAAGTAAGAGAGTGAACATTTTAAAGTTCACATTACATATTTTATGTTTGAATCAAGGTGAAAATTTACGTTTCGTCTTATGATTTTATTTGATATTCTTCAATTTCGCAGGTACTTTGGTTACTAAGCAGATATTAAACCGCTTAAGACTATTTTAATTTCTCAATCAAGCTTGGATAATATTGAAATTATTTGGGAACAGATGCTGTATATTCCCGCGGCCGCCATCTTGAATTTTTCTTGGCGTGAAAACGCCTTTTCCGCCAAATACTAAATATCGCCAAGCAGCGATTTATGCGCATGTTAGGGTTAACGAAAATAAGATGTAAAACATCGTCAACAAAAAATCGCCAAGAAATCTCAAAACATCAAAGTTGGCGGCCGCGGGAATATACAGCATCTAAGCCATTATTTGTTTTGAAAATGACTCGGGTAGGGTCGAAGCATATCAATAGTCAAATAAAACTATTTTACTGTTTGTAAAGTTTTAATCATACGCCTTTTTAGAAATTAGAAATAGTATACTAAGGTTTAATTTTTCTGAATACATTTTTCAGAGGAACAGGTTTTCTTTTTTTCTCAATGTCTGCATATTTAGAGGAAGTTTGTATAGCTGTATTTCAAACTTAAATCATCTTAGAATTCATTATTAAGTTTGCATCCTTTTTACCAAATCTGGGATTGCTAAAAAACACTTCTGTATCTAAAGATTTTAAAAATAAAAACAAAACAAACTAACACAGAAAAGAATCAAATGTATTAATTTCTAATTTGCTTCACATTTGCTTTTGTTCTAAAATGTAATGTTATCAATTCAGTTTGTATGGACATTTTTTTGTCCGTGCTGTAACTCGCATAAATATAGTCATATTGCCATGTAATTGATATATGTTATTGAGGTGCATGTTCGATATTGAAAATAAAGTATATCGCATTTATAGTTCGTTTACAGAAACACTCAAAAGACTTCCGTTACATTACGACCTACAGGGAAAAATCGTTTGCAGTGTATTTTAATGATGCTATACATTTTCAAACATAATGAAACTCATATTCATCCCTGGGGTGAACTATAAGATGATTACCGTAGAATATGGTGAGCATTTATTGTTCATTTACAGGGACACACGAAAGAATCCGGTTACGCCACTCTATATGAGCAATAATTTCTGGAATTGCGTTTTTAAATTTAGCTAATTTTTAGCATATTACTTGGTGTGTATATATAAATTCTATAGATCATACACAAGGTTGCACAAAAGAATTCGAGTACATTTCCGCTTATTGACGGAAATTACTGGAGGATAATTTTCAACTGATTATGAGTTTCCTAACTGAACTTGAACTACTGTGTATTATTATACAAATCTATAGATCAAATGATCAAATCCAAGGCTGCACAAAAAAAAATTCGAATACTTTTTCTACTATGCATGGTAATTTCTGAAATCGGATTTTCAAACTATGTTATGCGTGTTACGAATTATTTATACATCATCGTTCACCTTCTTAAAAGGTGAAATTTTCTTACAGTATTCTGAAAACGTTTCATAACCTATTCTTGACACATGATTTTTCTTTCTTGTTATTTACCAATATAGAGTGTAGAATGGTTTGACCTAGTGGTATTTACTGTAGAATGTAGTAATAATAATAAAAAAAATCAAATATACGTTATTCGCTAAAACCCTTATTAGAAATTCATGTTTTTCCATCCTTTCCCACATCATATATTTATTTTTTTATCCTTATCTGCAATATTCAGTAGCTCTTTTCGATCAATAAGTGCAATCCAAAAGAATTTGTGCTGTTATCACATTAGTACGAAATATTCGTTTCGTTCTTTTGCCAAGCAGGCAATTCTGTTCCCTCAAATAAAAGAGTCAAAAGGTTCTCTCTAGCGTATTATAATGTCGAGTATCTAATCTTTGCCGTGGAGATTGCTGAAAGATAAAACAGCCATTGAATTATGCAGCTAATAACTAACAAATTAATCAGCGTTACTTGAGAGTTTATTGTTTATGTAGGATGGTGCAGAAATAAAGTCAATGCTTTCGAATTTTTAAGATACGCATCTAGTGAGACTGATAGAGTTCTGCGCATGTCGGGTTTAGAATGCTGCACGGTCGAGCCCCGAAATTTCTGCTTAAAGTCAACCAGAACGCGCTAAAAAAAAACAAAAAAAAAAACAACCCGAAACTGACAAGAACCCGAAATATCCTAATCCAAATTCGAAGCGAAAGAAAATAATCAATATTTTAAGACAGTTACGAAGAAATAGTCTACAGTTATATCTCGAATATAAATTTTATCCTTTTGTGTAAAAATGAACGCATATACATTCATTAGTATTCAAATATATATTTTTTTTTTTCATTTCAAAAATAATCAGGGCTTTCTTTTGAAAAATCGGGTCTACATGAACCATAATAGAGAGAGTCAAACGATCTGAACCCGAAACATTTAAAACCAATCCTACCTGACCTGAAACGAAAAGAAATTACTGTCGATGCAATCCGCTGTCGGGTAACCCGATTTTACCGATGCGGAACGCAACTGTGTACCACATTCTTGTGAACGTGACCGAAACTCGACCCGATCCGAAACGAACAGAATTAGCTTTAACCCGACACGATGCAGGACAATAGTCCTGTGTTAACCATCCCGAAACCAGAAATTTTACTTAATGTCAACCCATAATTCGATCCGAACTCAAAAAGAGTTTTTCGTTGACCCGAAACGCGCCAAAAAAATTTCGTCTATCTGAAACCCTAAATCAAAGAAATTCGAGCACATATAATTATGAAAAAATATTCTACAAAAATATTTCTAATAAGAAATTTTCCCTTTAGGAAGAAAAGCTAATATATATAGGACCACTCATATTCAAATACGTAGTCTTTCATCTGAAACAATAGTTTAGAATTTCTTATGAAAAAATCGAATTAATTCAAATCCGACGTACAATAATCAAACTTCAACCAAGAGCTGATCCGGATCCGGAACAATTTGAATCAACCCCGCTCGAAGCCAAACGCGCAATGAAACAAGTCAGCTCCAACCTGACGAAAAACTAGTAAGCAATACTTGAGAATTTATTGTTCCTATTTAAAACAAAATTGCTCAAATTATCAAGGTTTTTCAATGTATGCATAGAAAATAAAGACTGTAACAATGTACTGGAGCCAATTATTTTTTTTAATAGAGAAAATAAAAATAAATTTAAAAAACTCTCTCATATAATATAAAATTTTTTGCAGTCTACATTAATACGTATATAGGGCATTTACTTCATTACTAATAAAATCGGTAAGTTATCTAAATAAATTGAACTGAAACATCTATCGTTGAAGGACAAAGGAGAAGGATGTTTTATGTTCTTTTGTATCGTATAAATGAAAATGATTGAAATCAGGTTAGAAACTCTTACCAAAATCAATAAAAATTTCCTAGAGATTTCGCTGTGGGTCTAACTTGCAGTGCAGTAGGTAATAGCGATAATATTTAAAATATATATGTCAACAGATAAGCCGTCAAGTTTTGACGAGTACAAACTACACTGCTCGAAACAATTAGGGAAGAACATGGTTTTAACGAAATTACGCAAATATTTACACCGATAAGTAACGTAAAATAAAACATCCATAATTTAAAGTGTTGTAGAAAACAGATAAAGAAAACTTCACACGTAAATTAAAGTTTATGACGCCAAAAACTGGAAAAAGGTGATAAGTGCAGAAATCGGGATTTTGCAGAAACGTCTGTTTCACTACCTCAGTTGTAAAATTCAATTGCTCAGCTTGTGTTTTGAGAAAAGGTGGCTTAAAAATGTCACAACAACATGATTTACCGCAATCCATGGCCTGACGTGTTATCGGGACAGTTGAATTTGGGGAAACACAACGAAGTGCAGTGGACGCTGTTGGAGTCGCAAGAAGTGTCCATGAAAGGCTGTGGAATCGATTCCAAGACACATGGAATGGTAGTCATCCACAAGTGCAAGGTCGAAAATGTGCTAACGCAGAAACTGATGACCGATATATCCTGTTAACAGCCCGTCGAGACGGAAAGGGCAATGCTACTCAGCTGCAAACACAGTTGTTCTTGGCCAAAGGACGAAGGGTGTCCAGACAAACCCTCCGAAATAGGTTTCATCAGGGTGGTCTCTATGCACGTAAGCCAATGGACTGTATTCCGTTGACCTCAAGCCACTGTGCGGCCCAAAGAAGGTGGGGAACTGAACATCGAGTTTGGAGGCAACGTTGTTGGAGTGAAATTCTGTTTACAGACGAGTCCCAATTAAGTCTGGATGTGACATCTGATGTGTTTTGGCATGGAGAGAAAGAGGCTTCCAAAATAATCCCACATTCGTTCGTGAAAGATCACATTACAGATGAGGTGGTTGATGCTCTTGGCTGGAATCAGCATAGATGGACGTACGGGCCTGCATATCATTCGGAATGACACTCTGACGGTCCGGAGTAATACAGACGAGATACCGAGACCTCATGTCGTATTTTATGTTTCAGTAATTAGTGATTTCTTTTTTTCCATGCATGATAATGTCAGACTTTATACAGTTCGTCTTGTGGAAAACATGCTTGAAGCTAAAACAATATAGCGTATGGAATGACCAGCATGCTCTCCTGACCTAAATCCGATCGAGCATGTTTGGGACATACTCAGACGACGCATTGCTGCCAGACCGAGGCCTCCTTTTACTGTCCGGGACTTGGAGATTGCAATTCTTGAGCATTGGAACAGTATTCCCCAAAGTCTTATCGATAACCTCATCGCATCCATGGAAAACAGGGGTGCAGCAGTCTTGGCTGTTCGAGAAGACCACACGCCATATTAAAAATCTTGCATCATTTCTAAACAATACTTTTTTTTATGATTTACATGAAACCAAATTGTTGCTCTAAACCATCTTTTCATGTTCTTTCCATCTTTTCAAAAAATAAAAAAAATTTGTGGTCTCTCTATTTCAAGAACTAATGCACAGAATTTAATAAAAAATTATATTCAGGTAGTCCCTGGTATAAATTGATGCTGATTAGATTTTGATGTAAATCGCTCAACAGGTGGCGCTGTATGCTGAATTTTTTTCGATTTCTGAAACAGCTCTATCTCAAGAACTAACTCACGGATTTCCATCAAACTTGAGATTCGGTTAGTCATGGACATGAATTGATGCTGTTTACGTTTTGATGTCAATCGCCCAATAGGTGGCGCTGCTGTGCTGCATATTTCCCGATATCCGCAATAGTCCTATTTCAAGAAATAATGCACGGAATCCTCAAAATGGCCATGGATTGTGATTTAATTTTGGCACTGTGATGGCGAATTTTGAAGCATTAACATGTATGAGATAGAAGAAAGATTTGGGATTGCCACATCCGACTAGTTTAACTTAGTCAACGATTTCCAATCTGGGGTGAAACTACGTAAGTCATGCGTTTACCTGGTGAACCTTAAATTTGGTTTTATAATTCTCATTTACTTGACAAAATTCGCCTGTAAAAAAATTCTTTTTCAATTTTTTCTCAAAATTTCTCTTTAAAATAAAATTAAAACAATGCGAAGCGTTTTTGCGGCGACTTCGGTTGTTTCGTTGCGGCCCTCTACTCCTTCAGCATAGCCGTTAATGTTTCCATAAAAAAAACTAGTCGGTTGTGGAAATCCCGAAATTTTCTTCTAACATATTCATTTTAAACCTTCCCGAAAAATGCAGCATACAGCGCCAGCGGTTACGACTTAGTTTTTTCATTTATTTAACATTTAAGATTACCATGTTTACCTCGGTTTCTTTTGAAAATAGCTCATTATTAAACAAAAGGCACAAAGGAATTATAAAGCAGATTACAGCAATACATTTAAACAGACAATAAAAATTTTAATAACAATGAAAGATTCTGGTTTGGCGACTGTTCGTAGTAGTTTTTGACAGCCAACAACTTTACTACAGCTATTGCAGGTATATTGTTACTGTCAGTATGTTAATCCTCATTACAAAATTAGAAATTATTAATGTCTCCCTGATGATATCATATGAATGTTTCTCGCTTAACTCAATTTTTCTCAGGTTCCGTACGCGCTTGCCTAGGATTTATTTGTTTCTGAAAATAAATGCACATTTCTAAATTCAATTTAAAATTTTCAAATCATTGATTGTTTGTCTCAGAATCTCCAGCGGCAATGTCCACCAATCAGAAAGAAGAAAATGAATATTTTTCTTGTTCTAAGCTATCTGATGATCAGATTTTTTTTTTTTTTTTTTTTTTAATTTCTCGAATCATATCGAGATTCCCGAATGAAAATAAATTGACAACCCCATACCACTCTCCCCAAAAGAAAACAAGGGTAAAATTTATTTTAACGTGATTTGCCTCAAATTTTAATTCCCCGCCCCTTTAGATCTCAGTCGTTTTAAACGTTATTTTTCTTTCATGTTAATAACTGTTATTTCAAATAAATTTGGCAGATTTAATTTTTATTTATTTATCATTTTCATTTCCCATTCATTTCTTTGTTTAAAAAAATGATGTAAAAAATATAAATATATGCTTGTATGTTCTCCGTCTCAGAGCTTGGAAACTATAGTGAAACATGTTCTTTAGAATCGGTTCCAGAACGCAGTACGCTAGGCAATGCACAATAGAATATGAGACAGAAATCAATAAGCAGTAGTCTCAACACTGTAACACAAGAAGACGTAAAAAATGCGAAAGATGACATCTGTCTTTTGTTATAGTGATGGAACAAAATTCTTCGTGATTAATTTATTTTGTTCGCAAAAAAACTACCTTCTTCTGGATGGAAAATATGATAATTCAGTAGCTGCGTAGCAACCCGATGTGTTGCATCTTTTGTTGCATGAGATTTTTCGAATTTTGAAGGAAATAAAGAAGTTTAATTGTATTTTACGTTTATAAAATATGCATAGTATTAGTTTTATACAATTTCTTTATAAGTAAAACATCATATTTACAATGTTTTTAAACAAAAAATTATAAAATATACATTTTGCGAATGATCATATTTTGATTCAACTATCGTAGAGGGCCTTTAAAAGAAAGTAACAACACATGGACAGTAAAATTTGACTGATTGACAGGATAGTGGAGAAAAATTTGTATAGCATGTAATTTTGGTTAGTCTGCAATTATGGCCAAGTTAATATTTATTAACCTGTATAAATCGTCGAAGTGAACTCGTTTGAATCAATTTCGCCAGGTTTTATAATATAGTTTGGTACTGGTTTGAACAAAAAATTCGGATCAGAACATACGCACTGAGCATATGTTACAACTCTCTTACGAAGGTCCAGTAAATTTTAGTAAAATGTTGCATCATCTCAATGTGAGATCTCGTTGACGTTATTTTCAAAAATAATCTCATCTGTAAGAAGAATTTCATCCTATGAGGAATTTTGTAGCTGGTGGAATGAAAATGATTCATTTATGTAAAGATATTTCAGTTTCAGAAATGAAATATGCGCTTACTTTTATAATGTGATGTCATTTACATCTGCTACAGCATTCCATTTTTACAGTTTTTGAAAAGTCTTAGCCAACATCTGTAAGTAGTAACATATGACGTAGCGATCGCGAACTTAGTGCACAAACCTACATAAATCGGATCCTTCATTCCTGAAACTGAGTGGAAAAAAAAATATTCATATACCTTTTACCTATTTCATATACCTATACCTTATACCTATTCATATAACTGATTTTATTATTAGTAGCGATATTGAAAAATAAATTGTTGGCAATAGCTCTGTGCTCTATAAGAGGGCATTCATTTACATTATTTTCAAACTCAGAAAGTGGTATTTAACACGGATTAATAATATTTCTATCTTTCAGCATTTTGGTAATAATTAAGTAAATATAAAGGTAAATCACATAAACGTTCCTTAAAATACATATTTTTAAAAAGAATTGTCGATTAAAAATCATTATCCAAACTAAGTTAAAAATTGCTAAAAGTGATAAAAATATACTTAAAAGGCTCAAAAATACCTTAATTCAGATCGACATATGTTTCATTGCTCAAACGGGGACATTATCAAGATATTTGTTGATACAAATATTTTCGTTTTAAAATTTTTGTTGTTATTTAAAATTATTTACAGTTATTTCAATGAATATCTACAATTTTTAACAGAGAAATAAAATAAGTGAACAAATATATTATTTTCATTTTGTTTCCTCGTTCAAACACTTCATGGTTTATTAAAAATATGCTTTTGTATTTTTAATATTTTTTTTAAGTCTGGGATTCTTGATTTTTAATTAGAATAAGTGTAATTTAATTTTTTTCTTGTTAAATATTTTTATATAATGCAGTTTAATTATATAAATACAATTTTAACTGCGAATCTTTGCATGTTTATATGTTTAATGAAAAGTAAAGACAAATTAAATAGATAATAATAATAACAAACTAAAAGAAGTCAATTGGAACTTTTATAGACCATAAAATTAAGCTAATTTTAAAATCTATTATTTATATAAATAAGCTACTATTTTTCACAGTGAAATAAATGTATCGTTTTTTACCAACTAGATTTTTAACTTTTGAATTTTTTAAATCTTGGATTTTTATAATTATATTTAGAATAACTGTCTATGTGCTTAAAAATAAGTTCCAAAAATATATTGAAATGCTGAAAATCGTTATTACGTAGGCAATAATTACAAAACCAAAAATCCGAAATAAAAAAAATTCAAATGAAGAATTAAAAAAAGTGTATTAAAAAAAATCATCCAACATTCGAAATACTTTCATATAGAAAAAAAATTTAAATAATATAATTATTCACGCTTTTATATCACGTGTTTTAATTTATTTCTCTGTGAAAAATTGTAGATTGCTCATTTAAATAACTGTAAATAATTTTATGTAACAACAAACAATTTCTTGTCTATAGACTAAATATACGTTTATATATATATATATATATTTAAACATACAAAATTTCGTAGTTAAAAAAACACTTATATGCTGCAAAGCATTTAATTCATATTTTTCGTAAATTTCAATTATTATACATATTTTTTCATTTGGGGTTTGAAAATGATTGTTAAAATTTTCGTTCCGAAAAGCAAGTTCGAGCGGAATTTGATATACGGTAGAAAAATCTCAAAGCCAGCATGCCGCCGACCGTGCTACAGAACCGCGTGCCAAAGAAGGATATTTATCCAATAAACTGTAGTACGACTTATTTTCTCAAGACCCCCTGGGGATTGCGCTTTATGGTGGTCATATATTTATATACTAACTATACTTTATCGATACACAAATGTTCATCGCATTCGGTGACACCAACCTCGGACCCTCTCCTTGTTAGAGTAAGAATTTGATAGAAATTTACATCTATTCAACTATCTCAACCTGCTTCACCCGTTGCGTCAAGTTGAAACAGTTGAGCAAAGACAACTATTAAACTTTAAATAAATGCGAAATACAGATATAATGATAATTACAAAAAAGAGTAGCTTAATCAAACACTGAACACGGAATTGCTTATTAATGTATACTTTAGCATGTTATAATTCAATGATTGAATTACTCCTCCTAAATTCTAATTAAACAGGTGTTTAACTCAGTGGTTTTTTTTTTTAATTTTTAATTCAGTAAAATGTCATCGCATCCACAAATAACCTTTCTTATATATTAGTATAAGTAAATGATTCACTCTGCTGTTATTTTCTTAGAAAATCATTCACATTCGCTATTATCAATGTTCTTATATGTTATCCAAAGATTTTGATGACAGCACTCTTACCATATTAATCGATGTTGTTGACAGATGCATTATTGAGAAAAGAAGGATTTAAGCATGATGTATGATAAAAAAAAAAAAAAACTCACTAATCATTAATTAATAAAATATGATCAATAAAGAAGAAATTACTTAAAATATTTATCAAGCCATTTGTAATTATCGTCATTCAGCTATTTTTAGTAAGTAATTGTTTCTTGCTGTCACATTCATTATTCATTATTCACAAGACCGTAACCAGTGGGAGAATTACCAGAGATTTATTCCCCTCCGAAATTTCTGTCAGGATTACTATAAATATGCCATTAGATAATGATCAATGTGGTCAAATTAAAAAGCAATGCTTCTTTCTAGCAATCTTATTCTTTGATTCCGTCAGTTTCTTACAAAAACTTAATAGTTACGATTTTGGGGAAAAGAGACATTTTAAAAGAGATATATGATATCAAAAATCATATATTAGTAAAATGTTCTCTTTCCTTTGTTTTATCCTAAAATTGTCCCTTTTCATTTATTTTAACTTCCAACTCCATTCCAATTCATGAAATCATATCTTTATAACCTACAGCATAACCACAGTTAGTTAAATACATTCCCTATCTTTATTTTTGTAATTTATATGAAACTCTCTCCTAAGTTAGTCTTTATAAAACCATCTGCCATGATTTTAGTTTTTTTTTTCGTGAACTAGGTTTTTCATGATCATATTTGGTAGTCTGTAAAAGCCTCTACCGCATGTCAGTTTATCTTGCTAAGCAGAAAATACAAACGTCTCCTTATTTGGCTCGCTAAACCGCGATCAAAATTCCAAAATATTCGTTCAAGAACCCCCTTCTATGGTTCGAAGTGCAGCGTTCAAAATTCTTATGGAATTTTGCAATGAATTCAAGGCTAAAGGCGATAGCCGGCCAATTATTCTATGTAAATCTCTCTCAGAAAATCGCCGCCAAGAAATTGTAACCTTTTTGGCAAAGTTATTGGCGAGACTGTAAGTACGCAGAAACATGCTATGTATGTCTCACTCGCCCCCTTGCTTTCTAGCTATACATGTCATGTAATCTGGGCTACCTCACCTCGTTGTTTTCGTAATAAACATCTTTATCATCGAACCTGGACTTTTCTATGCACGGCCCATCTAATATCTAATAACTCCTGTTGAACGCAAAATCTATGTGTACTAATAACAACAGTACAAGCTATGACAACGCTTTCAAATACAAAGGGTGTTCACATATTTTGTAACAATTTTGATTTCTTCTATGATTTAAATTAAAATGGAAAAAAAAAACCTATATGGCATCAATTTGTAACAAGGTTTAATTATTGTTTGCATCATTAAAAATATTCTTTGCTTTAAAATATCGCAGGTAAATAAACCACGTATCGAAGGGTATATATTTGCACTTTACAAAGAGAAATACAATTATTCGATTATGAAAAATCAGTGTGAGAGCATTTAGACCGGGAGGCGGCGACACGACTGACTACGTCATCGAGTTACGGGATGAAATCATGATGCAGGACAAGATTTTTAGGAGTAGATAAAGGAATGACTGGTCTGCCTCGACATTTCTTGGTACGATAGGCGCAGCAGTGGGCGCCAACTCGTGTACAAATGAAAACCCTATAAACATAGTATTTTACATTACATTGCCATATATACTACTTCATATCGACTTTCAAGATGAATTAAGGGTTTAGGAAAAGCTTATTAAGAGTATGTGAGGAAAAGACTGATTTGGCATAACTTGGTACAAAGCGCGAAGAACGGGGCGCCAATTCGTTATTTTCACAGTGTTATTACGTCATCGAGTTACGGCTTGAAATTTTGGCAAATAAAACATACCGATTATTACAATACGAATATTTCAGTCTGCCTCGTCATATCTTGGTAGGAGGTGAGCAGAGCGGGTCACCTCATCGAGCTACGACTTTAAAATTTTGCACATTAAAGGAACATATCAGTACAATGAGGATATTTCAGTCTGCCTTGTCATATCTTGGTACGAGACGAGCAGAGCGGGGCGCCAATTTTTAATTTTTGCGGTATAATCACGTCATCGAGTTACGGGATGTAATCATGATGCAGGACAAGATTTTTAGGCGAACATTAAGGAACGACCGGTCTGCCTCGACATTTCTTGGTACGATAGGCGGAGCAGCGGGCGTCAACTCGTCATTTTGGCGTCACTATCACGTCATCGAGTTACGGGATGAAACCGGTGCCAAATTAAAGGTGAAAAATAGTCTTTTAAGAATATTTTGGTCTGCCTCCGCATATCCTGGTAGAAACCCCCGGCAGACTAAAATCTATAGGGGAATTCCACATCAAATCAGGCAGTAAAATATCAATATGTAACCCACCATCACAGATTTTAATGAAACTGCGTGTGTTTGTTCTTACTATTAAGATATGATCACCAGTAATTTTTTTTTTGCTCCTTGGTGAAATAGTTTCTGAGAAAAAAATTGTCAAAATTTTGAAAAACTGCCGTCAGTTGGCATTCTTGACAGCTCGGTTTTCAAATGTAGCATGTTATATATATAATCATATTTCAATATCTACTCTACCAATCATCTTCAAATAATTAATGCATAATATTTAGGGTACGCAGCTTATGAAAAAAATATATTGTTACGCTTATAACATTTTAAGTGTGTCTAAAAAAATATTTAAACTTTGAAGTCGTGAATTTTTTATGAAAAATAATGCATTAACAAAAAAAGCATTATCAACAAAAGGCGGTATTTTTATTAAATTTATTTTTTGTGGGAGATATACTTAAAGGTGTCCTTTACCTGATTCTGAAATAAAAATAGTGGGATTTTGGGTGTTTTTAGTAGTATTTCCTATTTAAAAATATTTTCAGGTGCATTTCAAATCAAATCAAGCAGAGTCATTCCATGTCAGTTCCCCGAAGCCATTTAATCACTGTCACAAATTTCAATGAAACTGGGTTTGTTTATAGCTTATTTTAAGAAGTAATCACCTTTAATTTTCTTGATCCTAAGTAAAATATTTTTTGAGATAAAAAATATGAAAGTTTTGAAAAATTGTTTTAAATTTTTTAAATGACAGTTCGATATTCAAAAACTGCATTTAAAAAAAAAAAAAAAAAAAGTCCTTTCAATATAGAATCACTAAATAGGTTTCAAATAATGTATATGTGACAAATAATGTAGGCAGATTATTATTTCTGGTTTTTTGTCATGTTTAAACACTAAGAGTGTCTTTTATCTTGGGAATTTTTAAAATCAAGAATTTTGTCAAAAATAATGTGTTAATAAAAAATTTATTATTAACCGAAGGCAGGGTGTTATTGCTTTTTTTTAATTGTACGTAAAAATATCTTTTAAAGGTTATAAAATAAAAATATTGAAAATATGAGAAAAAATGATCAAAGTTTTGGAAAAATGCCACGAGTTGCTATTAATGATTGTTCAATTTTCAAAGGCCTCATTTTATATATAAAATCATATTTCAATAACTAATAAAGAAATCTTCTTCGAATAATTTAAGCAAGGTAAATAAAGTATGTAGAGTATGAAAAAAATATTGCTGTAATGTTAAAAAATATTTAAATGTGTCTAAAAAATTGTATAATCTTTGAAATCAAAAATATTTTACAAAAAATAATGAAATTACTAAAAAATCTTTATCAATCAGAGGCGGAGTTTCTATGACTAATTTTTTAATTTTAAATTGTACACAATACTACATTATAACTGGATCTGAAATAAAAATAGTGGGATTTTGGTTGGTTTCAGTAGTATTTAAATCATATTTAAAATTATCAATATTTTCAGATGTAAAATCTATCCAATGTATCATCCCTGGAAATATTTTTATTTATACATTTATTTTATTTTTCAAATTATCTTTTATGTTCGTTTCTTAAGGAAAAAAGTAAACAATATTGTCTTTTAGTAAAACTTCTAGGGCGAAGAGCAATTATCCCTTTCCAAAAAAGAGAAAAATAACTAGCTCCTCACCGCCCAATAGAAATTTTCAAAATGACATTCCTAATCTTTAAACTCATATTTGGCTGTTAATATTGAAAATTTAGCATTAAGCTGCTAATATTGAAAAAAAATACCAAATTTCACTCTTTTGAAGAAAATTTTGACATATTGTGCTTTAAATATATGCAAAAAATGCATAATCCATTATATTTATATCTTTCAAATAACTTTATCTAAAAAATTATTTAAAACTTAATGAGTTGCACTTTTGTAACTTTATTCAATTTCTAATGATATGTACCGTAATTTTGGGTGTATAGCCCGCAGATCAAACAATTCAGTTTGGACCCAGAAATTTTATTCAGTACTTGAAGACCAGTATTTACTGTGATCGTAAAAGTTACATTTTATTTTTAAAAATTTCTGGGTCGAAACACGATTGTTTGATTCGCGGGCTATACACCGGAAATTACGGTAATTTGATTTATTTCATCACAATATTGCTGAAAGATGGATTTTCAACATATATATGTGTGTATATGTATCCCTGTTCTCAAACAAATTATTTAAAAATTATTCATTTATGTTTAATAAAGCATATATATATTGTTTATACACTTATAGAAAATACATATAGTAAATTTTATGATATGTCAATAATGTCTAAAAGTAAAGAACTTATCTAATACTATGTAACGAAAAATTTAACATCTGGTGTAATGACAACAAAATTTTATAATTGTTTTACTTAATTTGGATGAATGAAAAAAGCTTACATGTTTATATTTTATTGAAGTACAGGTGAAAATGTCACAAAGACAATCCTATCTCAACAACCACTGAGTATGTCACATTCACACTACAGCTGATTTTTTTTTCTTTTTGATCTTTCGGGTTTGATTTCAGATGGTAATGAATTAATTAGTTTTGTTAGAAGTGTCATTGCAGTCAGCATATTAGGTTCACTATTTTTTTTTATAATTTGTTTTGATTGACTCGATGAACAACAACATTTAAAGGGACCATTTCATGAATTTTCAATTAAAAGCTGATTTATAAATTCATTATGTTGTTTAGTTATTATTATCGTCTTAAGATAACAAGTTGATATTAAGATTTTTAAATGTAGTTTATTTATTATTTGAACAGTTGAAAGTATTTTTCAATAAGAGTGGGCTGTTGTTTTTAAGTCTGCTGTTGAGCAATGTAATGTTGGTAAATGAACTGGTACTATTTAATTTAATTTTTATTGCTGTAAATAATATTTGTTATTTTATTATTGTATGTATTATATTTAAGCAAGAGTAGCAATACACGATATGGTAGTCATTATAGTACATCTTAGAATGAAAAGCTTCAATATATATCATTAAACATTCACATTTTATGAAAATTTTGTTAAAATTGCTCATATTTTCACTATTTTTATTTTATAACTATTGAAAAGATATTTTTACGTACAATTAAATAAAGTAATAACAGCCTGTTTTCGGTTAATTATAAATTTTTGATTAACACATTATTTTTCACAAAATTCTTGATTTTAAGAATTCACAAGATTAAACACACTCTTAGCGTTTAAACATGACAAACAACAATAAATAATAATCTGCCTACATTATTTGTCACATATACATTATTTGAAACTTATTTAGGGATTTTATATTGAAATGACTTTTTTTTATGCAGTCTTTGAATATAGATCTGTCATTAAAAACATTTAAAAAAAAAATTTCAAAATTTATATATATATTTTTTTTATCTTAAAAAATATTTTACTGAGTATCAAGGAAATTAAATGTGATTACGTCTTAAAATGAGCTATAAACATACCAAGTTTCATTGAAATTTGTGACAGTGAATTGAATGTTTTAGACGAACTGACATGGAATGACTCTTCTTGATTTGATTTGAAATACGCCTCAAAATATTTTTAAATAGGAAATACTACTAAAAACACCCAAAATCCCACTATTTTTATTTCAGAATCAGGTAAAGGACACCTTTAAGTATATCCCCCACAAAAAATAAATTTAATAAAAATGCCGCCTTTTGTTGATAATGCTATTTTAGTTAATGCATTATTTTTCATAAAAAAAATCACGACTTCAAAGATTAAACATTTTTTTAGACACACTTAAAATGGTATAAGCGTAACAGTATTTTTTTTTCATAAACTGCGTACCCTATATATTATGCATAAATTATTTGAAGATGATTTGTAGAATAGATTTTGAAATATGATCATATTTATGTCATGCTACATTTGAAAATCGAGCAGTCAAGAATGCCAACTGACGGCAGTTTTTTAAAATTTTGACAATTTTTTTCTCAGAAACTATTTGACCAAGGAGTAAAAAAAATACTGGGAATCATATCTTAATAAAAGGAACAAACACACGCAGTTTAATCAAAATCTGTGATGGTGGGTTACATGCCTGCCTGAACTGACATGGAATGACCCATAACAAAAAAATACATCATAATGTACAAATGAAAACCCTATAAACACAGTATTTTACATTAAACATTAAACATTTCAATTAGTACGAAACGAATATTTCAGTCTGCCTCGTCATATCTTGGTACGAGATGATCAGAGCGGGGCGCCAATTTTTAATTTTGGCGGTATAATCACATCATCGATCTACGACTTTAAAATTTTGCACATTAAATGAATATATCAGTACAATGAGATTATTTCAGTCTGCCTCGTCATATCTTGGTACGAGACGAGCAGAGCGGGGCGCCAATTTTTAATTTTTGCGGTATAATCATGTCATCGAGTTACGGGATGAAATCACGATGCAGGACAAGATTTTTAGGCGTACATTAAGGAATGACCGGTCTGCCTCGACATTTCTTGGTACGATAGGCGCAGCAGCGGGCGCCAACTCGTCATTTTCGCGTCACTATCACGTCATCGAGTTACAGGATGAAACCAGTGCCAAATTAAAGGTGAAAAATAGTCTTTTAAGAATATTTTGGTCTGCCTGCGCATATCCTGGTAGAAACCCCCGGCAGACTAAAATCTATAACAAAAAAATACATCATAGTGTACAAATGAAAACCCTATAAACACAGTATCTTACATTAAACATTAAACATTCCGATTAGTACGATACGAATATTTCAGTCTGCCTCGTCATATCTTGGTACGAGATGATCAGAGCGGGGCGCCAATTTTTAATTTTGGCGGTATAATCACACCATCGAGCTACGACTTTAAAATTTTGCACATTAAATGAATATATCAGTACAATGAGATTATTTCAGTCTGCCTCGTCATATATTGGTACGAGACAAGCAGAGCGGGGCGCCAATTTTTAATTTTTGCGGTATAATCACGTCATCGAGTTACGGGATGAAATCATGATGCAGGACAAGATTTTTAGGCGTACATTAAGGAACGACCGGTCTGCCTCGACATTTCTTGGTACGATAGGCGGAGCAGCGGGCGCCAACTCGTCATTTTCGCGTCACTATCACGTCATCGAGTTACGGGATGAAACCGGTGCCAAATTAAAGGTGAAAAATAGTCTTTTAAGAATATTTTGGTCTGCCTGCGCATATCCTGGTAGAAACACCCGGCAGACTAAAATCTATAACAAAAAAATACATCATAATATACAAATGAAAACCCTATAAACACAGTATTTTACATTAAACATTTCGATTAGTACGATACGAATATTTCAGTCTACCTCGTCATATCTTGGTAGGAGATGAGCAGAGCGGGCGCCAACTCGTGTACAAATGAAAACCCTATAAACATAGTATTTTACATTACATTGCCATATATATTAATTCATATCGACTTTCAGCGTGATTTAAGGGTTTACGAAAACCTCATTAACAGTAAGTGAGAAAATGACTGATTCGGCGTAACTTGGTACAAAGCGAGGGGAAATTTAATAGGTCAAAATTTCCTATTTTGACAGTACTATTACGTCATCGAGTTACGGCTTGAAATTTTGGCACATAAAGATACCGATTAGTACAATACGAATATTTCAGTCCGCCTCGTCTTGGTAGAAGTTAAGCAGAGTGGGGCGCCAATTCTTAATTTTTTTGGTATGATCAAGTCATCGAGTTACGACTTGAAATTTTCGGACATTAAAGTAACATATAAGTAAAATTAGAATATTTCAGCTCTCTCAATAGCTTTTCACGACATAACCACTATCCTGGTTGGTCCATAATGTAGCGGGTGAGCCAAAAGTTCGTTATAACTTTAAAAATTCATAAAAAATGAAGACATTATGATAAAGGAGTGCGGTTTGCAAGAAAGGGCTGACAAGGTAGTCGGATTTTCTTTTTAGTAGCAAAAAAAAAAAAAAAAAAAAAAAAAAAAAAGAAAAAATAATAATATGCAAAGGGTGCTGACGACCCGAAACACAATGAACAGGACAACTGTTGTGTCGTAGAATCTTCTGGAGCTCATGTTGAACATTTGTTATTGAAAGAACAAAAAAAATGGATCGTATTTTTGTCCTGTTTATTGTGTTTTGAATCGTCAGCGCCCTCTACGTGTGATTATTTATTTATTTATTCCTAAACCCTTAATATATCTTAAAACTCGATACGAAGTAATATATATATGGCAATGTAATGTAAAATACTGTGTTTATTTTGCCCCGCGCTGCTCGTCTCGTACCAATATATGGCGAGGCAGACTGAAATATCCTCATTGTACTGATATGTTCCTTTAATGTGCAAAATTTTAAAGTCGTAGCTCGATGATGTGATTATACCGCCAAAATTAAAAATTGGCGCCCCGCTCTGATCATCTCGTACCAAGATATGACGAGGCAGACTGAAATATCCTCATTGTACTGATATGTTCCTTTAATGTGCAAAATTTTAAAGTCGTAGCTTGATGATGTGATTATACCGCCAAAAATAAAAATTGGCGCCCCGCTCTGATCATCTCGTACCAAGATATGACGAGGCAGACTGAAATATTCGTATCGTACTAATCGAAATGTTTAATGTTTAATGTAAAATACTGTTTTTATAGGGTTTTCATTTGTACATTATGATGTATTTTTTTATTATAGATTTTAGTCTGCCGGGGGTTTCTATCAGGATATGCGCAGGCAGACCAAAATATTCTTAAAAGACTATTTTTCATCTTTAATTTGGCACCGGTTTCATCCCGTAACTCGATGACGTGATAGTGACGTAAATGACGAGTTGGCGCCCGCTGCGTACCAAGAAATGTCGAGGCAGACCGGTCATTCCTTAATGTACGCCTATAAATCTTGTCCTGCATCATGATTACATCCCGTAACTCGATGACGTGATTATACTTCAAAAATTAAAAATTGGCGCCCCGATCTGCTCGTCTCGTACCAAGATATGACGAGGCAGACTGAAATATCCTCATTGTACTGATATGTTCCTTTAATGTGCAAAATTTTAAAGTCGTAGCTCGATGATGTGATTATACCGCCAAAATTAAAAATTGGCGCCCCGCTCTGATTATCTCGTACCAAGATATGACGAGGCAGACTGAAATATTCGTATCGTACTAATCGAAATGTTTAATGTTTAATGTAAAATACTGTGTTTATAGGGTTTTCATTTGTACATTATGACGTATTTTTTTGTTATAGATTTTAGTCTGCCGGGGGAGGATATGCGCAGGCAGACCAAAATATTCTTAAAAGACTATTTTTCATCTTTAATTTGGCACCGGTTTCATCCCGTAACTCGATGACGTGATAGTGACGTCAAAATGTCGAGTTGGCGCCCGCTGCTGCGCCTATCGTACCAAGAAATATCGAGGCAGACCGGTCATTCCTTAATGTACGCCTAAAAATCTTGTCCTGCATCATGATTTCATCCCGTAACTCGATGACTTGATTATACCGCAAAAATTTAAAATTGGCGCCCCGCTCTGCTCGTCTCGTACCAATATATGGCGAGGCAGACTGAAATATCCTCATTGTACTGATATGTTCCTTTAATGTACAAAATTTTAAAGTCGTAGCTCGATGATGTGATTATACCGCCAAAATTAAAAATTGGCGAACCGCTCTAATCATCTCGTACCAAGATATGACGAAGCAGACTGAAATATTCGTTTCGTACTAATCGAAATGTTTAATGTTTAATGTAAAATACTGTGTTTATAGGGTATTCATTTGTACATTATGACGTATTTTTTTGTTATAGATTTTAGTCGGCCGGGGGTTTCTATCAGGATATGCGCAGGCAGACCAAAATATTCTTAAAAGACTATTTTTCATCTTTAATTTGGCACCGGTTTCATCCCGTAACTCGATGACGTGATAGTGACGTCAAAATGACGAGTTGGCGCCCGCTGCTGCGCCTATCGTACCAAGAAATGTCGAGGCAGTCCGGTCATTCCTTAATGTACGCCTAAAAATCTTGTCCTGCATCGTGATTTCATCTCGTAACTCGATGACATGATTATACCGCAAAAATTAAAAATTGGCGCCCCGCTCTGCTCGTCTCGTACCAAGATATGACGAGGCAGACTGAAATAATCTCATTGTACTGATATATTCATTTAATGTGCAAAATTTTAAAGTCGTAGCTCCATTATGTGATTATACCGCCAAAATTAAAAATTGGCGCCCGGTCTGATTATCTCGTACCAAGATATGACGAGGCAGACTGAAATATTCGTATCGTACTAATCGAAATGTTTAATGTTTAATGTAAAATACTGTGTTTATAGGGTTTTCATTTGTACATTATGACGTATTTTTTTGTTATAAATTTTAGTCTGCCGGGGGTTTCTACCAGGATATGCGCAGGCAGACCAAAATATTCTTAAAAGACTATTTTTCACCTTTAATTTGGCACCGGTTTCATCCCGTAACTCGATGACGTGATAGTGACGCGAAAATGACGAGTTGGCGCCTGCTGCTGCGCCTATCGTAGCAAGAAATGTCGAGGCAGACCGGTCATTCCTTAATGTACGCCTAAAAATCTTGTCCTGCATCATGATTACATCCCGTAACTCGATGACGTGATTATACTTCAAAAATTAAAAATTGGCTCCCCGATCTGCTCGTCTCGTACCAAGATATGACGAGGCAGACTGAAATAATCTCATTGTACTGATATGTTCATTTAATGTGCCAAAGTTTAAAGTCGTAGCTCGATGATGTGATTATACCGCCAAAATTAAAAATTGGCTCCCCGCTCTGATCATCTCGTACCAAGATATGACGAGGCAGACTGAAATATTCTTATCGTACTAATCGGAATGTTTAATGTTTAATGTAGAATACTATGTTTATAGGGTTTTCATTTGTACATTATGACGTATTTTTTTGTTATAGATTTTAGTCTGCCGGGGGTTTCTACCAGGATATGCGCAGGCAGACCAAAATATTCTTAAAAGACTATTTTTCACCTTTAATTTTTCACCGGTTTCATCCCGTAACTCGATGACGTGACAGTGACACGAAAATGACGAGTTGGCGCCCGCTGCTGCGCCTATCGTACCAAGAAATGTCGAGGCAGACCAGTCATTCCTTAATGTACGCCTAAAAATCTTGTCCTGCATCATGATTTCATCCCGTAACTCGATGACGTGATTATACCGCGAAAATTAAAAATTGGCGGCCCGCTCTGCTCGTCTCGTACCAAGATATGACGAGGCAGACTGAAATATCCTATTTGTACTGATATGTTCCTTTAATGTGCAAAATTTTAAAATCGTAGCTCGATGAGGTGATTATACCGCCAAAATTAACAATTGGCGCCCCGCTCTGCTCACCTCCTACCAAGATATGACGAGGCAGACTGAAATATTCGTATTGTAATAATCGGTATGTTTTATTTGGCAAAATTTCAAGCCGTAACTCGATGACGTAATAACACTGTGAAAATAACGAATTGGCGCCCCGTTCTTCGCGCTTTGTACCAAGTTATGCCAAATCAGTCTTTTCCTCACGTACTCTTAATAAGCTTTTTCTAAACCCTTAATTCATCTTGAAAGTCGATATGAAGTAGTATATATGGCAATGTAATTTAAAATACTATGTTTATAGGGTTTTCATTTGTACACGAGTTGGCGCCCGCTGCTGCGCCTATCGTACAAAGAAATGTGGAGGCAGACCAGTCATTCCTTTATCTACTCCTAAAAATCTTGTCCTGCATCATGATTTCATCCCGTAACTCGATGACGTAGTCATTCGTGTCGCCGCCGCCCGCTCTAATTACTTTAATATTTCTATCTCATTTCCTTCTTATTTTACTTGCAGCCATGTTTTGTGTAAAATAAGTGACATAATTCATAAAAAAAAAGAAAAAAACGTCACAGTTTATATTTGACTGAGAAATAGTAAAAAATGCATGCCCAACAAAAGTACTTTACCCGCTTATTATATCGAAGGCTCATCTCATGTTAAAAAAGAAAATCCAGCCCCCCAAGGAACTATCAATAATCTTTAAACATCTCTATAGGAATTATAACAAAATTATAAATCTGATTTAAATCTAATCAAAACATTAAAAAAAAATGTTTACAGCCAAATGTGAAAACATTTTTCTCAGTGTTAGACTAAATACAAATTGTTGAATGAAAATTATTCGGCAGATGAAAATTGCAATTAAAA
This sequence comes from Maratus speciosus, assembly GCA_963932465.1. Lineage (NCBI taxonomy): Eukaryota > Metazoa > Arthropoda > Arachnida > Araneae > Salticidae > Maratus > Maratus speciosus. Next base: position 417,075,026 of record OZ010789.1, on the reverse strand, counting down.
CTGATGAGGATGGAATATATTTATACAGCCAAATGTGAAAACATTTTTCTCAGTGTTAGACTAAATACAAATTGTTGAATGAAAATTATTCGGCAGATGAAAAATGCAATTAAAACTGAAGAGGATGGAATATATTTATCTGGTTGTCATATAAAAGGATCGATTTACTACCGAAAAAGAGGAGAAAAAGACTTAAAATGATCGTTCAATGAAAACAAGGGAAGTTTGTTAAAGGCTATGGTTATTGCGATTACTATATTAGATATATGTTTTAATATCAAGACATTTCTTCACTTTATCCAAATAATTAACATTGTGTTAAGCTCCTCCAGGATAAGACTACGAGCCATACCTCTAAATCTACTGCTATATTTTTTGAAATAATGGCAGATGAAACCGGGAGTGAGGCTATTCCATTTAAATACAGTCGAACCCGGTTAAGACTCTGCCGGTTCGCGATACCACTTAATACGAGGATTTTTTTCCAATCTTTTGAACATCACCAATAAGGCTAATGTAAAAATATCACGTTTAATACGCGATCCCGCTTAATATGCGATAGATTTTCGGTCCTTTGAGGAAAAAAATCACTCTTAAGATGCGAATTCCTTCTGTTTTCTCGAGTGTTGCCATTTCAGCGGATTTTTTGTATTCAGATAAAAAAAAAAAAAACACCGTTTCCGAATAGTATTATTTTCTTTATTTAATAACAGATTAATTAAGGTGAAAATTGCTAATCGGAAATATTGAAAAATATTTGAATTAAAAAAAAATCTGCTAAATTAGTAAAACTGCAATTCTTCTTAGATCCCGCCCCCTAACATTCTTTGTCTCTCGCTTTGGCTATGTGTTTTCTGTAGTAGAAAGAGATGGACGAATTCAGGTTACTCAGATACGTTATCAAAATTATGATTAGAGATGATAATACCTGTTACCGTTAGCGGGGTTTTAAATGCACGTCATCTCACTACTATCTTTTACAATGCATATTATAGGCAACAAAAAATGAAACTCGGAAAGATTAAATAAATACAACCTGCGGGATATATTGGATAATTATTTTATGTTTTCTTTACTTTTTGCTATGCTAACAATGTAACAATATTTTCTACACAAAGATTATTAAGGATGTTTTTTTCTTATATTAAAAAGAAAGACAGCTTATAATGGTTATTCATTATTACTAGTATTAAATATTATTTTAAAAACTGGGTTGTACTTTAAATATTTAATTTTCTTTTCTTTAAAAAAAATTAGTCTAGTAAGAAAATTATTTTTATTGTTTTGTTTTCGGTTGCAACTTATTGATCGATAATAAGTTCATGTTGGAATCCATATTTATTTTCCGTTATTAACCGAGTCGGTCTTATAAAAAGAAACAATGAGTTAAAGTGGAACACAGTTAAATTTTAATCTAAATATAAGTAAAAGATACAGTTTTCGACCGTAAAATGAAATATAAATATGATAAATGTTAAACATATAAATTCATACAAAAATATAAATGAAAGCTCTAAATTTCATCTTGCCAATTAGATGTTTAAATAAGCCCAATTGCTGCAACATTTTACAAATCACGTTTAATACGCGATTCCGCTTAATACGCGACTTTTGTCCACTCCCTTGAAAGGTGTCTTAACCGGGTTCGACTGTATATCCCAGTTAAGTCTCCCGTTGTGTGAAACAAAATCACCCAGTTAAACCTCCCGATGTGTGAAACAAAATCAATCTTGATATTTTGAGAAAACTCTTTTATCTTATAAATCAAGATGTATTGTGATAGTTTAAACAAATGGCTGGATATCAGATTAAACTATTAAAAAATAAATTTTTTATCTTTGTTAATATATTTCTTTTTCCGAAATCGCTACAAAAATGTGTGAATACATTCTGTAAAATGACTACAACATCCTGATATAGATCACTAAATTTGTTTAACGAAAACTTTCTAATGGAATATTAGTCTTATTATAACTGTCACAAACTTAGCTTTTCGGATGTAGATCCTAAGAAGATATTTTTTTTTTAGAATAAAACATTTAAAAACTCTCTGAAACGTATGTACAAAAGTCTGAAAACATTAATTTGGTTGACACCAATGTCACTACATCGATGAAGCAGAATCAATACAAATGACATTATAGGCTAATTTGTATTGAAAAAGGATCAACGGTACTTTTTTTTTTTTTTTTTTTTTTTTTTGCAATTATATTATTTCATATATTTGAATTTACAGTAAAACGTAATAAGTCTTTTAACATTCACATCTATTGAATTAGTAATAAATGAATAAGAATTAAGATAATAAGAATAAATTTTTGAAACACGGACTCCCCTTCGAAGTTTTTTGTTCTGTCTACGGCATTTGTTATTCGTAAATTACATTAAAAAATTTTTATGAACTAAAGGAACAATTTTTTTTTAATGCTGCGCATCTTAGACAGTTATCCAACTTGCCACATTACTAGTTCCAGCCTCTCACACTTTCTTGTTTTCTAGTTTTACAGATTGGACTGGTTATACTTGAGATTACGATAAGATTTTTAACATTTAAGAGCAAATAAAAGTTATTTTTTATATTTCCATTTGCATTAAAACATTTACTATTTATTTTAAAAAACACTTACAAATCAATCAAGTAACGTTATAACAAAACATTGCCAAAACAAAGAAACTGTTATATTTCTAAAGTGGTCATCATTTGAAATTCAAAATACGCTCAAAAGTAGATTCTGCTGTCATCAGGGCCGGTGCAACCATTGGACAAATGGGGCCTCGTGCCAATTGAAGTCTTGTTACGCCCCCCCCCCCCCCATGTTTCCTTTGTATGAAATAAAAAAAAATTGTTCTAGATTTGTTTTAAATGTTTATTTCTGAGAAAAAGTTAGTATTAATTATATTTCTTACAGTCAAAGTTGATATAATTGTGGGAGAATATATACATTTAAACAATCCTGAAAGTAACAACAACAACAACAACAACAACAAAGTAAATATTTAAAATATATTAAAGGGTAGAAGCTGTTGCGAAATTGAAATTATGCATATTAAATGTGAAAGTAGTGGAATTTTTCATAAATTTTATTATCTTGCGTTATATATTATACTATGATATACACAATTTTAAAATAGATTTTATTAGTCTAGTACTGCAGTAAATGTTGGGCACCATTAACCATTTTTCCAGGGTCCCATGCGACTTTTCACCGGCTTTGCCTGTCATTATTACTACCAGATGAGTAATAGTAGTAATTTGCTCAACAACATCTGAAATATAAGGTGTTCCAAAGTAACGCACGCTCCCCTATTTCAAGATTCAAATTATATCTGACAGAATGACGAATTTCAGAAGCGTAAGCGTAAGGGGTGGGGGGGGGGAGTCGATCCTTTTATTGCCAATATTATTGTGCGATAAATTTTGCTTTGTTTAATCGTATAACTTTCAAAGATTAAATAAAGCCAAATTTTCTATATGATAGCAATGGTAGTAAAATGATCCAACCACTCTCTTATACGCCGCTGTTGTCTATCTTAGCAACAGAGTCAAATTCTATATTTATTAAAATACTTTTATGAAAGTAAGAACATTAATAGGCTTTTTATTTCATTTTCAGAATTAATAGACTTCTGTTGAATTAATATTATCTTAAAAGCGAATTCTTTTATCTAAGGCAGAATTAACAGAATCGCATCTTAATATTCAAATGTTTACCTTGCATGAACATATATATTTGGTATTGAATAATCTCTGTAGTTTTTCTTTTAATTTGTAATTAACTTGAAAAAATAAAGCGAAAAATAATTTTGACCATGACAAGTTCAAGTAAAAACAAATTGTATCACTTTCTGGAAAACCCAAGAAAAATAATTATGTTGGGCATACATATCCAAAACTTACAATTCTGCACCGGAAAATTTCAATACATATTTCCTACTTTTTCTACGAAAACTGCGTTGAAGTAAACAATGTCCGGGTCGGACAATGACACGTACAATAAATGTAATGGATGATACGAGAGCCGTCAAACGTAATGAACGACTGTCTTCCCACTCTCCTCCCTTTTTTTTTTTTTTTTTTTTTTTTTTGTTGTTGTTGTTGACCAGTGGTGATTCATGATTCCATTTGCTGAACTACATTGAGAAATACTTACTTGATCTGAAATATACGAATAAAAACAACGTATGCTGTCATTACCGTCATGGTAATAATAACGTCTGTCTGAAGTTATACGCAAAAGAAGACTATATACAGTAGCCAAAAAAAAGAAAAAAATCGTTATAATTTTAGTTCCAACTATTTAAAAAGAGAGAGAGAGGGAAAGAGAAAGAAAAAGAAGACAAGTCAGAAATTGTACGTCAAAAGTGGAAAATAATGTGCGTCCGTACTATAACTAGTGTTATAAATAATCAGATGCAGAAATGTATGAACACAAAATTTATTACTATTATATACCGGGTGTCCCAAAAAGGACTGACTTATTTTAAAATTCAATAACTTGCAAACGGTGACAGGTATTAAAAAAATTCTTGCAGGAGGGTTATGCATAAGGTCAAAAGTTTTATTACAGTGATTTTCAATTTTAGTTCGATTTACAAACAATAGATGGCGCTGTAAGCAATAGATGCTAAATACAGGCTCGATTTTTGGTCCTTTATCTTGTTCCATGCAGAAAAAGGAGATGGAAATGTATTATCCGGGCCACGAAGTACCAAAAATCGAGCCTGAATTTAGCGACTATTGCTTACAGCGCCATCTATTGTTTGTAAATCGAACTAAAATTGAAAATCACTGTAATAAAACTTTTGAACTTATGCATAACCCTCCTGCAAGAATTTTTTTAATATCTGTCACCGTTTGCAAGTTATTGAATTTTAAAATCAGTCAGTCCTTTTTGGGACACCCGGTATATTAAATTAACTAATAAGGGAATAATACAACTCCATCTTAAATATGGCATAGTCACCATGACAACCTAGATCCCATCATTACCTATCATGGGATATCATATAATTACGTATGATAAAGTTTAACAGAATGAAGAAAACTTTTATTAATATCTGTTTAAGTTTTGATTAGATTTTCATAAAATATGAAATGACACGAAGAAATTAGGCAACGATTATAGATATTAAATTTCAAATCATTCGGTTGGGTATTTTTTGCGCTGTTATATGTGGACAAACAGACAGATGGACGGACCAGACGACGACTATAGGTGCTACTATTTATATAATTACGAACGCACCTGAAAAGGCAGAAGAGTATCTTTGTAATTAATATAAAATTCTTTATGGTTGTATGCGGTTTATTTTGTCAAAAAGGATCATAGACAATTTAAACCTAATTCTTAAAATGCGATAGCAACGTCGTATTTTTATTAAATAGTTAAGTATAGTTTTCCAATATATATATATATATGAAAGTACACATTTTCATCAATTTTGAAAGGAGGTCGATTTTATTATTTATGTTTTAAATTTATATTGAGAGTTTATATATGTTCAGAGAATTTTTTATTTCAATTTCTTGTTTAATTTTTTCTTATTTAAAAGTTAAATAAAAAAAAATTCCCTCATTATATTTATTGAAGACTTTAGTAAAATATATATACAATGAAATTATATCAAGGGGGCGGTGGCGCTGAAGAAAACTTTTTAGACCACTTTCTCTCAGTGTTTAACGATTTTTAGTCACCTGGAAAGAATTACTTTTCTTCTCAAAACTGTTAGAGAAAAAGAAAATTAATTAAATTGCAAAATTCAGGGAAAAACAATGTCTCCTCTCTGTACGTTCCCCTTTCCGGCACCCATGATTTTAATACTTAAATTTTATTGAAAAAATAAATTTTGTTCTTAATTTCATTTCGAAGTTATTTTTTAAATGCATATATTTCTCCGCAAAATATTTAAATAATGGAATTTTTTGAGAGAAATTCTGGGACGAAAGACCCCGCAAAAATAAAATTATTTCTCTAATTTATTATGGTTTCATTGTTTGAATATATGAAGCATTAAATTTTTGAGGTAACCGGAATAAAGGTCTTTTGACTAAATGTGGGATTAAACGGTTCATTTATTGTTGGATGCGTTGGCGTCATTGCCCTCCTTTGCTAAGATATGTCTCCGAGCAGTGGCGTCGCAGGACGCTCAGCAGCAATTTTATCTCTAATATTTGCCCACATATTATTTCTTTCATAATAATTTTGTTTTTATGGCATTGGACAATATCCAATAAAAAAGCTTTTGCGATTTGTAGAATAAGATGAAAAATGTTTCTTCAAATGCATCATTGTTCATAAATGTATTGCAACAAAAGGAAAATTCGTAATCTATATATTTAAAAGACAAGACTGATTTTTTAGTCATCAGTTCTGAGCTATATACTGAGCCAATTTTGATAATTATTTTTTTTTATGTCAGCTGTTCATTTATACATATGCCCGTAGTAGCTATTTTTTTTAAATTTATTTCCATTTTTATATTTTATTGTTAATTTTAAAAGTTTTTTGTGAAATTTCTTTAAAATGGTAGCAATCGGATTGCTTGTATTGTTTCAGGGAAAAGAAAAACGGAGTTCGTTTTTAAAATCGTAAGACGAAATGCAATATTCCACCTTGATTCGATCACAAAATACACAATTAGTCCAGGCAATAGAGACCGTATAGGGGCTCCACCTAGCAAAATTCATGGTAGTTCTGGAAAAAGGCTTACTATATGTTTTTTGGGACGCTAAATCTGAATTTTTAACTTCCCACCAAAATTTCCCCCGGCAAACCCCCCAAATTTTGGTAAAAAGTCCCCCAAAAAAAGTTTTTATTAAAAAAATCAATTTTTTTATTGCTTTAGGGGGAAAGTATCTAGAAGTTCAGAAAGTAGACAAAATTTGCAACAAATTAGATACATGACATTATGACTTAGGCTGAAGGGGAAGGGGGGATCTGCCTCGGAACATGCGCGCGGTGCTGCGTGGACTAAGTTGCGCAATTCCACTTAACCACTCACACGTTTGCATTCACCCTCCCATCTCCCCTTCGAACTTTCCTTATAAAGTTTACTTTAAGTTTTTTGGGTCGCTGAATCCGAATTTTTAACTTACCCCCAAAATCCCCCCCGACCCCCCCCCCCCCCAAATAGTTGTTTTTAACTTAAATTTCTTATTGTTTTAGGGGAAAAGCATTACGAAATTCAGAAACTAGACAAAATTTGCATCAAATAGGATACATGACATTATGACGTAGGATGAACGGGGAGGGGGAGGGCTGCCTCTGAACATGCACTGCGGCGCTACGTGCACTAAGTTATGAAAGTCCAGGGAATAGGGGATTTTACTTGGAAAAATTAATACTAGTTCTGGATTCCGACTCACTTTATGTTTTTTGGGTCGCCGAATCAAAATTTGTAACTTCCCACCAAAATTTCACCCGGCAACCCCACAAAAAATTGATTTTTTGAAAAAATTTGTTTTTTGAGAAAAGCGCGCGGGGAATGTTCCGAGGCAGCCCCCTCTCTCCCCGTTTATCCTACGTCATAATGTCATATGTCCTATTTATTGCAAATTTTGTCTAGTTTCTGAATTTCGTAGTGCTTTTCTCCTAAAACAATAAGAAATTTAAGTTAATAACAACTATTTTGGGGGGCTTTCGGGGGGGGGGGAATTTTTGGGGTAAGTTAAAAATTCGGATTCAGCGACCCAAAAATCTTAAAGTAAATCTTATAAGGAAAGTTTGGAGGGGAGATGGGAGGGCGAATGTAAACGTGTGAGTGGTTAAGTGGAATTCCACAACTTAGTCCACGCAGCACCACGCGCATGTTCCGAGGCAGATCCCCCCTTCCCCTTCATCCTAAGTTATAATATCATATATCTAATTTGTTGCAAATTTTGTCTACTTTCTGAATTTCTAGATATTTTTTCCCTAAAACAATAAAAAAATGATTTTTTTACTAAACATCTTTTTGGGGGGCATTTTACCAAAATTTGGGAGAGTTGCTGGGGGAAATTTTGGTGGGAAGTTACAAATTCGGATTCAGCGACCCAAAAAACATGAAGTAAGCCAATTTCCAAAACTACCATTAATTTTACTAGCTAAAATTCCCTATTGCCTGGAATAAATATGAACTTTAAAAAGCTCACCGTTTTACTTAACAGGCGACAAAGATAATAATAATTTAGATGTTACACGTTTGTTTATTTTTATTGATTATATCCATATTTTATTAATTTTCTCATTACAATTAAAAATAACTTTAAAAAATTTGAACATAAAATGATGTCACGCTTTAACAAACATGCATTTACCTCATAAAACTGTTAATTTTCGATATTTTTTCGTTCCCTTGGTACTAATGAGACGCTAGGCGAAATGTTCATTCAAATGAGAGAAGTATGAGAGAAAAGGACATCATATATATATTTTTTAAATGATATTTTCTTTGATAAAAATATATTTTTTACCACAAATGCGTCTAAAAGGGCATAAATTACTGAAATTTTTACTCGCCGGTACAGAAATTTGAACCTCGAGTCAAGTTTTTTGTAGCCGACAAATGTCACTTCAAGTAGGAAAAATATTTAGTAATAATCTATCACGCGTAAAAATATTTTTATAATAGTGAATAGGGATATGAGAAGTGCATATATAAATTTTGAGATGGTGAAAATTATGCAATTTTTAGATTTCATACAGAAAAATATTTCTATAAATGTGTTAGAGTGAAATATTTTTTGCTGATTTTGCTTTCCGTAATACGTAGCATAAGAGCCTTAATTGATAATTTCATCATATTGACTTATCTCGATTACATTTTGCTAATTATGTCTACGAATAAAATTTAATTTTTCAATTATTTGGAACAGTTAAAGTTTAAGGAAGCAGTATTTTGGTAACTTTAGATTAAAGTAATATTTATTTTAATAGTCGGACTAACCAATTTTCGATAGATTTTTTATTGCAGTTAATTTTGTAGGTTTATTATGAATCAATGTAACAATTTGTTTTAAACATTTTCTTTCTTCGAAATTCGACTGGTTCCACCTCGTATTATTTAAATTGCAATACAGTGAAACTCCAGTTATATAGCACTAATATGTTCTGGACGCTATTTTGATTTGAAGAAATACGGATAATTAAGGCAATCATAAAAAAAGAACTATGTTGTGGAATAAAAAATCCTGCTAAAATCGCTTATTTTTAATGAAAAGTTAATCTTCATGCACTTATTAGTCCTACTTATTAATACTTGGTGCAAAAGTTTCATGGTGGAACGAACTATAATTTTGTATTCACATAGTTGAAGTTTTTAGAAATCGATTTCTGTTGAAAAAATATCTAGTTCAATTCATATTTTTTCTTCTAAACACTGCAAAAGAAGCGCCTTAAATTTAGACACATATGTGACTGAAAAAGAATTTTAGACACTTAAGTGTTTTAATCTGAAAATTCAGACATTATAGATGTCTTAATTTAAGATACATAAGTGTCTTACTATGACCATGGTGTAAACGAACTGAGAATAATGTCTAAAATATCCGCAAACGTCTTATTTTAAGACACTTCATTGCTTTAAACGTGTCTTAATTTAAGACGTTTTGATTCTTCCGATGCAATAACCAACAGGGGGCACTCGCACTCCCAGTTGCGCATGCGTTTTAGATGTCTTCGTTCGAAGTGGTATACGTTGTAATTCAAACAAAGTTTGTTTTTATGTACGCGTGTATTTTAATTCGTTTTTTGCGAAATGTGAAGTACTGTGATTTTAATTCGTATTAACTTGGATTATTTATTTATTGAATACATACATCTGACGTGTGTGCTCGACATCAAATGTCTCTTAGAAGCTGCCGTCGATATAAGAGCGGGATAGACACAGAACAGAAGTAGACGACGGTTGAAGATTACACCCGGAAATTCTACAAAGCGTGTGCAATGGGCTTAGTGTTAACTCGTATTAATTTATATCAATAATATTGTGTTATTCATCTTCGTCCTGTCGAAGCTGGCAAAAAAAAAAAAAAAAAAAAAAAGAAACTTTTGTCTGGCGGGTCCTGTTTTGAGGATGAAACATCTCATTCTTTAAATATGGCTAATCGGATGTATTATGGGATTAACTTTTAAACTTATGCAAGTCTTTCTCCCTCACTGTGGTTGTGGTAGTTTTTAAAATTTCAAATCGAGGAATTTTTCTTACCTCTTGCAAACAGCGATTGAAGTAAGTGTTATAATTTCCTTATAGTACTAAAATTAGTGTCTTATATGATTTTACTTATTGTACTAAACAAAATCTTACATGAAATTTAATTAGTTTTGAATCTTTTTGCAAAAAACACACTAATTCTAGAAGTATATATTTTAAAATTTATGACGTTGTCTTTTATTACAAATTATGTATTATTTATTCTCATCTTTTTTCTCAAATTTAAAGCAATAACATCACTAAAAACAGACATATTTAAAAGTTAAGTTCATTCTCTTGTTTTGTTTTGTTTTCAATATGGCAGTTCTTAGTTTCAATGGCTTAATCAATGCTTTCAATGCTTATCTCATACTAAACGACCACAAGGAAATAGAAAAAAAAAAACTTTGAAAGATCTCCTAAAGCTTTCTTACTTCCTAACTAGGGATTACAATCCCGGATTGAGATCCCGGGATCCCGCTTTAATTTTAATCCCGAAAATCCCGGGATTTTCGGGATTGCCTCTTTTTTTTTTTTTTTTTTCAATTGAACAATATTCAGCTGAAATTAAAAAATATATTTATAAACTTTCGCTTTTGGAAAAAAAAATAAATTGATTTTTATGAAATTTATATATAGTTGAAAATGAATATTTATCTCAAGTATTTCTTAGATATATTTCTAAAGCTATTAAATCTTTTAATGTGGAAAACTTTTCACTTGGAAACATAGAAGTAACTCAGTCAGGAAAAAGGAAATCATTTGTTTATTTCGATTCCACTGCGTGTGTGGATTCGAAGGTCATTTTCCGATTAGACTTTACTGATAAGCATCGCAAGTGTGTATCATAGTGATATCATATGCTAACTTCTTTTTTTTTTTTTTTTTTTTTTTAGCGGCTTTATTTTGTTTTAAAGATGTCTTGTTTAGTAGCTCATAGGAATGATAACATTAAGCCCATGTGGCAATATAAATTTTTAAAAAATCTAATTTTTAAATGATAAGGATTTTCATTTTTTTCGGGGAAGTGGGGGGGGGGAATTTTGTATGAAATTTTCGTAAAGCTGATACCTTAAATTTTGCACTGATTATAATGAAAGTTTTGAACTTTTAGAGTAGGATAAGATTAAAAAACACAAAATATAAATAAACAAAATGCCGAAGTAATTTTTTTTCTCAATATTAACCCTTTGCACTCGAGGGCTCCGGAGCGGAGCCATTTAAAATTTGTCTTCAAACTCGAGGTCTCCGCTACAGAGACAATGCAAATAATTTTGTGATACCATTAGTCCAGTCATTTTAGGGAAAATAGCGGAAAAAATTAGAACAAAGCTGGATTTTTGCACAGGTGCTAGTTAGGATATGTAGTTAAACATACTAAAAGTCCCCATCGATCCGATGTGAGCTTTTGCCACCAGGGGGCGCTAATGAGCTTGAAAATGTGTTTTTTGTGAATATCTCATGAACAATGGCATCTAGAAAAAAAAGTTCAATTACAAAGATGTAGATAATTTAATTTCCTACAAAAAGTGTTATTAACATTTGTTTGTCACACCAACCCTTCCCTGTCAAAAATTTTAAAAAATGAACATATTTGGAAGAAAAGTTATAAAAATACGAAAAACCTGCTGCTACTTTCTAAGAAATTATATAAACAGGTCTAAAATTCTTACTTTTGAATGGAGAAGGTGAAAATATAATATACGTATGTACTTATTTCCACACCACCCTTGAGGTAAAGCATTTAACGCATTTTTTTTTATTGTGTTTTCCCCAGTAGGCATATTCCACTTACAGAGACTGGCCTAATCCAATTTCAATCGTTTGACTGCTTTAACAGTCGTTTGCACAGCTTCAATTTCTTCACTTGATTCGTCTTCGTCATTATCTGTATTTCTTTCTTTCATTGTTGTATTGCCTTCAGTATTTTGTGGTCGGCTTTCGATATCATCACTAAATTCAGGAGTAGCGATTCCCTCCTCCTTTGCAGTGGGCAGTTTCTTGTCAATATCCTCCTCATCTTCAATTTCAATTTTACTTGCATTGTGACATGAAACTCCGAAACAATTTACGCAAATATCAGAACATTTCAATCCGATTTTTCGGCTTCCACACGCTTTTCCACATCATTTGGAGCAAGTTCAAAAAATGGATTCAATATTTTTTGGTACGGGCGGTAAGGTGGCTGGAATTGGAGACAAATTAGGTGCATTTTGCCAGCCCCAGTTCTTAGGAAGTAATTTATTGCCCAACCCGTATTGTATTTGATGATAAAGACGTAAACTGTGCAATCTAGCTGCATCCTCAGTAGGCGGCAACAATGAAAGGCTTTTTTTACCAACAGCAACTCCTTTCTTGAAACATACGTAACAGTGCTTGTTCATAGAAACTTCTTATTTACCATTATATAAAGCAAGAAAAATAGTTTTTCCGATCTCCTTCCTTTTTCAAAATTTTTGCTTACGACATTTTGATTTTCCCAAACATTGCTGATGTAGAGTCACAACCTGAAAAAGCGTGAAGGAACAATATATGATCTTTCAGAACTGCATCATTGTTGAGACTGTGAGATGAATACAAGGTTGTTGCAATTCTTCCTCTTCCAGGCTTAATAAGAAATATCGCTGTCTCTGGAGGTTCTAAAGCAGTCAGCAATACGAGCAAGTCAACATCATCGCCAACAACAGCAGCAAGCGCACCAGACTTTGTTACTTCAATAGCTGTGTTAACAATTAGTGTATCAGTTTCCTCCTCTGCCTGTTTCGCTTCGAAACCATTCTCCATAAATTTCTCCATGAGCATAGATATGAGATGTGTTTTATTTTTACAATTAGATAAAATAATTTCTTGACTAATTGACACATTCATTTCTTCATTAAAATCAATGTCGGGAGTTGCAATTTTCGAATACCGACGAGTTCTTTCGGCCGCTTTTGTATTATAAACTTCGTCAGAGTAACCATCGAAACCGACTATACATTGACCACTGTAATTTCTTTGGACATAAGAAATATAACTTTCTACGACACTCTTGTATGTTCCACCGAAGGGCCAAAGAACACGATGCAAAAGCCATCCTCCATCGATGATGTACGTAGACACACATTCACTTGAATTCTCCTAGTACGTTTTTTTTTCAAATATTGAATATAATAATGCTTTGGTGGTTTTTCTCATACCATTGTCAAAACTATTTAAAACTTTCTACAACACGCGTTGAAACTAAAATTATTCACTTTCTACAAACTGACAAAGAATTACTTCGCTCAGTAAATTAAGGTGATTTAATACTAGCGAAATGCTCATCAATTGAAAATAAAACACTGCAAAGGTGGTATATTTCGACATAAGCAAGGGATGATAGGGTATTGGAAAATGACTATTGCACAAGCATGCGAAAACAGCATACAGACAATGGAGGAGGAGTGGGGGAGGGATCGAAACTAAATAAGATTTGTTTTGCTTCATGGGCGCGTTCAATATGATTCTGTTTCCGCATTTTTTCCAGTAATGTTTACATTATTTCCATTTTTGACAGGGAAGGCTTGTTGTGATAAAAAAAATGTTAATAACACTTTTTGTAGGAAATTAAATTATCTACATCTTTGTAATTGACCTTTTTTTCCTAGATGCTATCGTTCATGAGATATTCGCATAAAACCGATTTTCAAGCTCATTAGCGCCCCCTAGTGGTGAAAGCTCACATCGGATCGATGGGGACTTTCAATATGTTAAACTACATACCCTAACTAGCATCTGTGCAAAAATCCAGCTTTGTTCTATTTTTTCCGCTATTTGTAAAAAAAGCTGCTAAAATGACTGCATTACATGTAATCTTGGCTTTTCTAGACGGGTATCACAAAATTATTTGCATTGTCTCCGTAGCGGAGCCCTCCAGTTTGAAGACAAATTTTAAATGGCTCCGCTCCGGAGCCCTCGAGTGCAAAGGGATAAAGTAGAATATTTATTTATTTATTCATAGTTAAATAGCTGTTGTGGTTATCATCTGATATATATGTAAAATATGTAATGTGATATGTATGTGGCAATATAATTTTTTAAACAATCTATTTTTAAATTATATGAAGTAGAGTAGGACAAGATTATAAGAATTATATATATTTTTATCCATGTACTTCAAAAGCCCTCAATAGCCCTTGCCGTTGAATTTGTCCGATAATCGGAGATGTCTGCTTTTGTGAGGTAAAAATATACAAATATGTATGCCATGCGGATTAAAAAAATATTCGCTAAATAGATGTTTCAGAATAGCTATTCGGGAATGTCCATTAACCTCCACAACGGATACTCCCGAATACCGGACATCTCAATTTAGATAACAATAATGCAGGGTTGCATTTTTTGCAAAAGAACTTCTTGATTAAAGAATGGGCATACTGGGCCGTGCCCCGCCCCCCTACGATTTTAGTGCCCACAAATTTGATGTGCAATATTTGTAAAGCTTATATTTTAAATCTGTTTCGAAATTGTATTGATTATAATCAATATTTTGAACTTTTAAAATAAAATAAGATTAAAAATAAAACAAATTTTTAAAATCTAATATTTAGATAAATATTTTTTGTTTTAATCTTGTTCTACTCCTGAAGTTCAAAATATTGATTATAATCAGTAAAATGTCGTAAAAGATTTAAATTATCAGCTTAACAAAAATTGCATACCAAAATTGGGAGCACCAAAAGAAATCAGGTTGTAGGGGGGGGGGGGGGCAGGACCCCAGCCAAATATTTTTCCAGGATTCAACGTGGTCAAACATGGCTACGTATGATGCTTACAAAAAAAATGGATGCTATTAAGACGTTTGAAGTGTCTGAAATTCAGACACAAAAAGTGTCTGAAAAGATTCAGACATTTTAAAATGTCTGAAAACTGAACACTCCGTTTCAGACACTTAAGTGTCTGAATTTCAGACATTTTAATTTACAGTGAAACTAATTTCAAAATCTAAATAGTCTCAGAATTAACTTTAAATATTTAGGAAATGTAGCCAATGTAAATTTTTTAACTGAAATTTATATCTAGAAGTTTAACTTTATACGAATTCTCCTTTGAAATGAAAAATGGCAACTCATTCCGCCGAACAGTTTTGAGTTATGCTGAAAAAAAAAACTACCCATTTACAATCTATTTCATAACGATTCAAAATGAATTCAACATTAATTGTTTCAAACTTTAAACCTACATAATTCCCAAACTACTTGACAGAATAACGTCCTGTTTGGTATCCTAAGGCAAACTTAACTGATGAATGCAAATATAATGTTAAAATCAGCTGTTCGCATTGAAAGTTTTAAAGTTTGGTACAACTTCTATGAGTAGACGATCGCCAAAACAATTTTTAAGTATAGCATTAATTAACAGACGTTATTACTAATCGATTGTTGCCAGTCACATTTTTATGCGGTGATTTTCAGCAGAGTAAGTATGTTCTCTCTTTTTTCTTTTGACGATTGTACATAAGCATTATATAGCTCACAAGGAAGGTCTCCTTAAAAGGAATACTCAGAATATTTTGAAAAATTGCTAATTAAGCTACTTGTGTATGCAATATAGGATTAGTCAAATTTAGTGGCGAAATTACAGTAGAAAGCCTGTAAAAAAATAAATAAATACTTTCGAGTATTTGGCGTGAAAAGATGTTCGCGTCACGCGATTTGGCGAGCAATACCTCCCTTCGCCAAAATGCAAGAGATTTTAATAAATTTGGAAATGGCAAGTTAAAGGAGTGTTGAAATGCGCTGTACTTAAACTATTCAAGACCGGCGACTTTTACGCAAATTTTATTAGGTTGGCACCACTTTTTTTTTTTAAGTTACCTTTACTTAAACAGTTGCGAAAGTTCTCTAATTAAAGTCTATTTTTTCTATAATTAAAACCTTTTTATGTGTCCATAGAAAAAACATATCTTTTCTATATTGACATATATAGGGAAAAAAATGTATGATCCTGATTCGTGCCTTTTTTTGTTAATGTGGCTTTTGCTATCTCCTTACTGCTTTTCCTGCCAAAGCTTGGCGAGAGTAACTCTGAACAGTGCTAACTTTTTTCTTTTTTATTTCTTCTCTCATTATATAGTAGTTTTTTAACTACAGCTAGACCACCTTTTAAAAGTTAATAAGATCTTTATCAATATTTTACTCATCTTAAGTCTTAACTTAATTTTTAACTTTAATACGTTCTATTCTTTAACTATATATATATTTTTTTAATTTCTTATTTTTTTCTGTTAAGTAATTCTAAACTACAGTTTAACTTAATAAGTACAGAACTTGTGTGAAAATATAAATTATTTAAAACAACGTTTAAACACACAATAAAACACCATATTTGACCATACGTATACGTTTCGTGAGTACTAGGACTCACATCCTCAGTGTAAAAACTTTAAAAACTCAAAAACAATATCCCCCCAACTGCATGTACGGTGAAAAAACCCAAATGTCAAAACATAATACCAAAAGACCATCAAGTTCTAACAGCCAATGAAATTAAGGCGGAAGTGAAGAGTCGTGACACAACAAATCCATCCAGAAAGTTGAGATGTATGGTGTACTAGATAAATCATTAACCAAGGAGTCTTTAAATTTATGGATATGAATAGCCTCATAAAAGTCTAAATCCAGAGGAGTAATACATTTCTTGATAATGGTAGCTGAGTTAAAATTAAAATTATGTCCCTCCCCCCAGCAATGAGAGGCGATAGAGGATTTCTGTAATTCTTTTTTCTTTACACAGTTTCTGTGTTCATTGATTCTGTAACGGAGTTTTCGTTTAGTTTGTCCAATGTAGGACAAACCACATTGGCATTGAATGTTGTAAATGCCCCAATAATTATGTGGAGGAATTTGGTCCTTAAGTTGCGAAAAAGATAATTTATTAACCGGTTTAAAAACCACATCAAAATCATAATGTCTTAAGATATTAGCCATCTTAAAGCTAATGCTATTATAAAATGGTAAAATGATAAGATTGGAAATGGAAACCGTAGTAACAGGAGAATCAAGATTATTACCATATTTATTAAGACTATGAGAAATTAAATTATTGATATAAGACAAACTAAAACCTCGATCAATAGTCACAGATCTAATGTAATTTAATTCTGTAATAAGTGAATTATTATCTGAACAAATTAAGCGAGCTCTATTAATCAAATAATGAAAAGCCGAAGCTTTTTGGGAAGGGGGGTGACATGAATTGAAATGGGGGGGGAGTGTGACAGCAAAATGTTTACGGTAAACGCAAGTGTCAAAGGTATTAGGCTGACGTGTAACCAACACATCCAGAAATGACAATCTATTATCTATTTCAACTTCATAAGTGAATTGAATGACTGAATCTATTGAGTTTAAAATCGTTAATATATTGTCAACAGAAAATAGAGAAAGGTCCAAGAGTGCAAAAGAATCGTCTACATATCTACAATAAAATGGGAAGTTGATAAGGTTAAACATTTTAACCTCAAAGTAATGCATATATAAATCTGCTAAAAAAGGGCTAAGGGGATTACCCATTGCTAAACCATCCGTCATAGAATAATATTGATTAGAAATTTGAAATGAATTTTGTTTTAAACAAGTACTGAATAACTCAATAATGTGATTGATTTCATAATCTGTGTAATGAAATTCTTTTAATCTAGTAGTGAGACTTTGTAATGCACCTTGAACTGGAACATGGGTAAACAGAGAAGTAACATCAAATGAAACCATGCGTAAAGAGGGGGAGGGGGGGAAGTTTTTAATCCGATTAACAAAAGAACTGGAATTCTTAATAGTGTACATATTAGAATTTGAAAGGAATGAAAAGCGTTTCACTAAATATTTAGCAAGAGGGTATGAAGCAGTACCGATATTGGATACGATAGGCCGTAGGGGAACACCAATTTTATGAACTTTAGGTAGAGCGTAAAAGCGACTGCAGTTAGCAATTGACGGAATTAATGACATTTTAATACTGTCATCAATACAGGGAGAGGTTTTTATAAGTTTTCTGGTGCTTGTTAAATCACTGTCAGAAGGATCCCGATTTAATTTAATGTATGGGCCGGATTGCAAAAGATTTTGCACTTTATCCAAATAAGCTGTTTTATCCTGTACCACTATTTGACCTCCCTTATCAGCTTTAGAGACAACAATGTCATCATTAGATTTTATAGAGGATAAAGCTTCTTTAAGATCCTTTGTTATGTTTGGTTTGAAATTCTTAGAATTGTGATCAACTGTGTTTTTAATGAGAGTTCTCATTGTTTTTGAGTTTGTCTCGTTGTCTCGTTGTTTTTGAGTTTTTAAAGTTTTTACACTGAGGATGTGAGTCCTAGTACTCACGAAACGTATACGTATGGTCAAATATGGTGTTTTATTGTGTGTTTAAACGTTGTTTTAAATAATTTACAGTTTAACTTATCCCAATGGCTCACAAAACATAAGATATTTCATTTTCTAGACTGGGTGTTAAGCTGATATCAGCTAAGAAGCCCTTCAATGCTGCTCACCTCTTCAGCACCTGTTCTAATTAAAGAAACTAAATATTACTTTTCTTTTTTACTGGTGCCTTAAACAAATTATGTATGCTCTTTTTGAGGGTGCATATTTGCACCCATGGTCCCAAACGGGTTAATGAATTTGAACTTAAACGATGAAACAGTTTATTATTTTTCTATAAGCTTATATAATATATACAATTTGCGAGTTGCAGAGGTTATTTATTTTTTCACGATTGACTGACTGGATAAGTTTTAAGTGTGTTTTAAAGTAACTGCCCGATCAAGAAAGCTCTCCTTATACATTTTTACGTTCAATAAGACGTTGTTTCTATAGCAACGATAATATTCTCTTGTTGTCTCCGATATTAACAATATCGAAATCAAATTCACAGTGCTCAGAATCGAACCTTGATTAACAGTTGGCGGCAATTTTAATCCATTTAAATTTTGTTTTAAAATATTACTAAACGATCGTTAAATTTCATTTTATATACATATAAGTAAATATATATGACGAATCCGTATTTATAAAAGTGTATTTTTTTAACTAAAATTTACTAGTTCAATATGAACTAGCTCAATGAGAAAAGTAGAAAAAGTTTTCCTTAAAGAGTATATTTATCATATAAGCGCATTTAAAAAAAAATCGTTGTATCACCAACGATGGATAAATCAGCATGAAAACGAAGTTTTCATTATTTGTTTATTGGCGCTATATCGCGGTTCCGTAGGAAATTTTTTATAAACATATCCTTATGAGAAGAACATTCTGTAAAATTTTCAAATTTTTCTGATTATGCGCTTATGGAGAACTCCTTTGTTAGTAAAGCAAATGAAATTCAAAGCCTTGTTAGATGTTGCAATGACTATTGAAAATGGTAAGTATTTTCAAATAGATCAATTTATTTTTTATTTATTTATTTATTTATTTTTTGTACAAGATCGACTGTTTTTCCCCTAAAACAATTAAATAAAAAGAAATCATTTCCATGCTGTTGAAACCATATATTTAAGAAAAATATGACAAAGAGAGCTTTACAAAAAAAGTTTATTTACGACATTTTGCTGATGTACCTGTGCTCGAATAAAAATTGAATTGATAAGAACAATTTTTCATCTTGTTTAGGAAAAGGTTCGTTGCTATAGTAGCAAAAGGTGAAAAATTGTCACATCCTTTGTGAAAGAATGACATCAGTAGCGTAGAAATTCAAAAACTATGGGAAGGGCCCAATTAGTAGTTTCCGAATAAATAGGTTAATTAAAAACATCAATGATTAATAAAATATTTATATCAGTAATTAATAAAAAATGTATAATTAACAATCCAAATAAATTATTAATCTATGCTAATATTATAAAGAGGTAAAGTTTGTGTGTTTGTTTATTTGTAGGTGGCAATCTCTAGAACTACCGAACCGATTTCAAAATTAATAATAGCAAACTGAAGATGACATTCCCTGTTCCAACATAGGCTATATTTTATTTCGATTCCCCGACCTCCAAGGGGGGGGGGGGATCAAGGAATATTCTAAAAATGCAATTCTTGTGTTACTCAAGGGATTAGAAACTTGACATTTGGCACGGTAGTTACTTATAAGATAAAAATGTACTTTAAGAACAGTTTCTAAGAAAATATAAATTTAAAAGAGGCAAAAATGTGCAAAAAGCATTGAAAAAACGTTCTAAATTACGATTTGTATGCAATCTCAGGTAATATCAAACCGATTTCAAAAGTAATAGTTGCAAATTGATGGTGACAGTTCTGGCTCCAATGTAGGTCATATTTTATCTCGGTGTCACTACCACCTGGGGGCTGCAGAAGCAAAAAATGTTCTAAATTGCGATTTTTGTGATACTGAAGGAACTAGCATCTTGAAATTTTGCATGGAAGTTACTTATGAGATTTAAATTCTGTATAAGAACAGTTGAAAAAAAAATTCGATATTTAAAGGGGTGAAAATGCGTGAAAAGCGTTCTAAAAACATTCTAAATTACCATTTATATTCAATCTCAGGAAATACTAAACCGTTTTAAAAAATAATGGTTACAAATTGATGGTATCAGTCCCTGCTCCAACTACAGCACCACAGAATTACATCCTGGAGCTCCACAAAGAGTGTGCAACGGAGCCAGCGAGATTCGAACCCGCAGCCACCTACGCTCTCAAGCGATTAGCGGCGTGATGCCTTGACCACCCAGCCACGGTGGGCCCTGGACCACATTTTCAAACCCGACAAGTCTACAGCTTTTTGGATGCCAGTATTTTAGTACAGAAAATTTTGTTTTATTTGATAGAAGAATTTTTGAAATTTAAAAGGACACACTCTATAAAAATTACAAGTTCGCAAAAAGGCAGGCTTCTGATTGGTCAATCTCATTTCTCTAACAGCGAAAAATATACCTGGGTCCTGGTCAATATACTTGAAGAGTCAATACAAATATTGCTAGATAGTCTGCCTTTTGCTTCTTGACAACGGAGTCCCACAAAAAATAATTCTTGAATGTAGACCGTGGCTGAATGGTTAAGGCACCACACCACTAATCGCTTTAGAGTGTAGTTGGGCTGCGGGTTCAACTCCCGCTGGCTCCGTTGCACACTTTTTGTGGAGCTCCCAGTTGTAATTCTCTGGTGTTGTAAATTTCCTTGTGCTATCTAGAATCCCCCCCCCCTTTTTCAAAGTTCAAAGTCCTTGTGCTATTTCGTCCTTGTATATTAACGATGACTTATAAGCGGGCCCCTTATGTCAAGCACACAAGTCAGGTGTATGTGATCAATAAATAAATGAATGTAGACTGTTGTGAATACACGTACTTGTTTTAAAAAATATCGTAAGTATTAAATGCTAATAAAATCAATACTTCTAATGAAATTATAAAGAATTTATTAAAAACTATTTGTTTAATAAATATTTTTTGTAAATTATAATTTATTTGACAAATAAGTTATTTATTCAGCAGATGTTGAAATCCGGATAATTATGTGTTACGGTATGAATAACTAAAAAGTAGGAAATAAAATAATCTTTTCAAAAAAAAAATATTAACCGGCTTCAAAAAAGCACTAAAAAGAATTAAATAATTCTTTAAACTTCTCTAATGACGAAACGTTATCCATTAGCTGCACATCGGAAATCATGTATCGGCATAAAAACGTTAAATTTAATGTATAGAATTTAATATCTACCAAACATGGATTTTCTAGAGAATATTTTTTACAAAAGATTGATTAACATATTTATGATTTAATTTACGAATATATACATATAATAAGTAATCAATTACTTTTTGAAGTTGGTGCCAAACATTCACAATCGATAATGATTAAACAAATAATTTGCTGAAGAAATAGAGCATTTTTTAAAATTTTGTATAATATTTTCCATCATCACTTTATTCATGGTAATAGCTACAATATATTCTCAATTTTACTATGCTTAAGATAGGTTGGCACCAACTTCAAAAAGTAATTGATTACTTTTTATATGTATATATTCGTAAATTAAATCATAAATATGTAAATTAATCTTTTGTAAAAAATATTCTCTAGAAAATCCATGTTTGGTAGATATTAAGTTCTATATATTAAATTTAATGTTTTTATGCCGATACATGATGTCCGATGTGCAGTTGATGGATAACGTTTCGTCATTAGAGAAGTTTAAAGCATTATTTAATTCTTTTTAGTGCTTTGCTTTTTTGAAGTCGGTTAATATTTTTTTTTTTTTGAAAAGATTATTTTATACTTTTATGTATCTTTAAGATTCTTATTACTTTAGATTCAATAATATTTAGCATTACAAGGTGTACTAAAATAGGAGAAAGGTTTTTCAAATGCAACGTCAATAAAACGGGTGGAAACCGTTGAAGTTATTCTTCCAAATATTAGTATGTGAAGTCTGAAATTTCTTTACTAAGCTTCTTTGATTTTATTCTATCCATATCTTTCGCTGCATTGTTCAAATTAGAGTGCTCAACAGGGCCGGTGCAGTCATCGCGGAAACGGGGCAGCTGTTTAGGGGCCTGTGCCAATTGTGGTCTTTTAGGGGTGATCTCTCAATGCAATTCGAAATAACTTTGCATCTATGCAAAATAATGATTTTTTTTGCTATAAATTTGTTTTTAAATGTTTTTCCTGAAAAAGATTTAGTATTAACTTTATTTCTTACAGCCAAAGTTGATAAAATTGTCGAGATTTGAGCATCTGGAAAGTAACCGTGAATGCCAAAAAATATCTAAAATATTGACTAGAAGATATTTAGAAATTAAGAATTACGCTTGAAAAAAGATTCATAATATTTTTTACACATATTATAATCAATATTATAAATTATTCTATGGTATATACAATTTAAAAAGAAATCTCATTAGTCCAATATTGCAACCATGGACTTAGGGTCCCACCAAACGATGCATCAGCACTCCGCGCGACGTTGTGCCGACCCTGTCGTTCAAACTAACGAATAAAAATTATCACCTATTAACATCATTTAGCTTTTAATATTCGTTCTGTTGAACTGTTAAAACGTAAAATTGAAAAATGGTTTACGCTACGAAAAAAAAAAAAAAAAAAAAAAAAAAAAAAAAAACAGGGGTATTTTGGGCAGTATTACAGTCTAAGGCAGAGGTCATCAGCCAGAGATGCTACATAATACTTTGGTAGTCCACAGACAAATCTGTGCACTTACATTTCCTATATTTCATTAAACATATTAAAACATAACTAACGCTAAGACATTATTATTTTATTTAGAAAAATATATTTCTTAGTGCAAAACAATGAAAATAGTAGTTTTGCTTTCAGCTTTCGATAACGCATTCGTAGGAAAAGATATTCTCAACTGTCGCAGCGTACAAAATTCGATAATTGTCGCCATTTGAAACAAAAACGTCTCTTTGTGTTGCAGTAATGCTATCAGAGTTCAAAACTTATAACTTTTTTTTTTTTTTTTTTTAATCAGGAACAAAAGCCACATAAATGTGTGGAACTTAAATAAGCTGCGACTATTTTTTAGGTAGATTTCGTATGAAATACGAATTACTTTCTCTTTGTTACATTCTCCCCTATGTTGGAATTTCTGAAAATTTTTTGCAGATCTACACCGATCATGACCCTTTGAACCCAAAACCACCCCCAGTAAAAAACTTTATATTATATATATATATATATACACTATATGGCCATCAATGACCGGCAACTTTCAACTTTAGACATTTTGTCGAATATTTAGAAATATACTTGACAGATTCTTCTGGAATGTCAGGATTAAAAATAACAGGCATGACCTCATATTTAGCAATGTCGATTTGGTAAGGGGGGCAATTAGGGGACCAACAAAAAATCAAAGAAAAAAATAATACTTGGGATCACCCTGTAAAATAAATGCACGAAATGATCTAGCGCTACCGAATATAAACAAACAGACATTGTGCAATATGTGTATTCTTTTGTGTAAGAATAGCACGTACATTAATAGAGATATAGCGATTTATTTAAAAAAATTAAAAAATTCTTGCATGTTTTTTGCTTATAACATGCAGGGTTTTCAACCAAATTTAACGTCAGTTTTAGAGAAGTTGACAAAATATAGTAGATACAATGTAGTGTAATTGGAATATAAATATATTAAATATTTTAGGAAATATGATCAGTTGTATAAAATAATTTTTATCTGCGCATGCGCGAACGATAACAAGGTTCATTTTACATAATTTAATAGTCAACTCTATGGAGCAACTTATTAAAAAAAATTAGTCAAATATCGTAAAAATTCAGAAAGATATCGGCGTTAGATTGAGCAAAATTTTAGTTGTTCTCTAAAAGCAGCTGAATGATATGGGATTTTCCACAAATTGCCATTTTTAATTAATTTTTTTTTCATTTTTTATTGATGCTTTGGTTCTTCTTGGATAACCACCAGAACGAGCCTATACCATGATAAAAAGAAGTATCAAAATCAGAGCATTTGCTCCAAATCTACTCGTTCATAGTCACTAAATACTAACTTTTTTCTCGCAGTCAGTTAATAAAAAAGGAGAATTTGTGTAAAATCCCTTATCATTTAGCAGCTTTTAGAGAACAACTAAAAATTTGCTCACTCTAACGCCGGTATCTTTCTGTTTTACGATATTTGACTAGATTTTTTTTTTTTTTAAGTTTCTCCATAGAGTTGACTATTAAATTATGTAAAATGATCCTTGCTATCGTTCGCGCATGCGCAGATAAATATTATTTCATACAACTGCTCATATTTCCTAAAATATTTAATATATTTATATTCCAATTGCACTATATTGTTTCTACTATATTTTGACAATTTTTCTGAAACCGGCGTTAGATTTGTTTGAAAACCCTGCATGTTATAAGCAAAAAACATGCAAGATTTTTTTAATTTTTTAAATAAATCGCTATAATCTCTATTAATATACGTGCTATTCTTACACATAAGAATACACATATTGCACAATGTCTGTTTATTTATATTCGGTGGCGATAGATCATTTCGTGCATTTTATTTTACAGGGTGATCCCAAGTATTATTTTTTTCTTTGATTTTTTGTTGGCCCCCTAATTGCCCCCCTTAACAAATCGACATTGCTAAATATGAGGTGATACCTGTTCTTCTTAATCCTGAAATTCCAGAAGAATCTGTGAAGTATATTTCTAAATATTCGACAAAATGTCTAAAATTGAAAGTTGCCGGTCATTAATGGCTTTATAGTGTATTTATATATATCACTTTTTTATGAACACGATAACATCCGTAATTTTGCACAAATCACTTCAAAAGTGATACATAAAATCAAGGGGCATAAAATCTCGGTCAAGTTCGTTAATGGGCAAAATCGGACCAAGGGGATGAAAATAGGGAGGGGTTTTGTGAAACCGAAAAAAAAACCCATAATTTTTTAATTTTTGTACATATCAAATCAGTTTATAGTTTTTATTACTTCTAAAAATAGGGCCAAAAATTTATGTATCACAGATTTTCGGTAAAATCAAAAATGGGCTCAAAGGGCGCAAAAAATAGGGTTTTCGGGAGAAAAAAAATTCATAACTTAGTCAATTCTCAAGATTACAAATCCAATTAAATTTATTATAAATCTCCTTAATATTATCTACAACTTGTATATTGACAAGTTTTGATAATACCAATTCATACCGGGAAAAAAAAAAAAAAAAAAAAAAAAAAAAAACGAAAACAAAAAAAAAAAAAAAAAATATGGGGTTCAAGAAGAAAAAAATTCACAACTTTGTCAATTCACAAGATATAAAATTCGTATAAATTTATTATACAGTGTGTCCACGTATAACCTGACCGACCATTATTTTCGCAACCGTTGGTCCTAGATGCATACTTCCAATTACAAAAATGGCCAAAATCAGTTGCAGGGTTAAGATAAGAAAAGAGGAAAAACTATTTAGTGAAGAATTACAGAATCTAAATTTTTATACGCCCCCCCCCCCTCCCCGGTTTTAAAAGTTGTATTTAGTAAAATTTTCCTGTTAGACTGGCAAGTAAGGCCAAAAAAGACCCGTTATTCTACGATTAAAATTGACCGAGTAATAGCTGTTTAAAGTTGGAGTATATTTTTTTCTGCATATTAGGGGTCATTCACAAATTTAGTAGAAATATAATTTCGTCAGATATATTAAAGTAAAATTAGCATTGCAGTATAAATTTGAAATCTATAATCATTCTGACATATTACCGCAAAATGTACAATTTGTACTGAGCATAATAAGAGGATAAAAATAACAGATTTTTTGTTAAATAAAAGGATGAAAAACAACAGCCTCAATTCTTTACAAAATGATACATATTTTAAAATGCTGTTAGATTACACTGTCTTTCAAATTTTGGGTTGTGGCATGTTTTTTAGCTTTTGAAAATTGATTCTTATGTATTTTTTAGCACTGAATCCGAAAATGACCTTCATTTTAAACCATCATGTCAGGAATTTTCTCAAATCGCAAGTTTAAAAGTTAAAAAGCTAAAAGTTAAAATTGATCCCCCCTCCCTTCCCAACCTCATCGGACCCCCGAGCTGTTTAGCTGTAAGAAACCCAGTATAAGCCAAAAAATCTAATAAATTATTGAATTAAATAAAATTAAAGTGAATAAAAAAGCCATACATCTATTTTATAGTATCAGATTTTTCGCTATTTTTTAACCTTCAAATTTACGATTTGCGAAAAATCTTAACATGATGGTTAAAAGTGAAGGTAATTTTTTGATTCAGCGTTAAAAAAGACATAAAATGTAATTATAAAAGTTAAAAAACACAGCCATCGCAGGTTTATGTTATCTAATCTAAAACTCTTTCTTAAACTTCTTGACGGTAATCTATCCGAATTTTTTTGTGTTATCCTCTAATATAAGTATGTATAAGATGGTAAGAGTCGAAAATCATAATAATATTGCATTGTCATCGGATTTAAGTTAGTATGTAAAATTTAACTTCGATCGGACATTTGAAAGTAAGTTAAAGTTTGAGTACAAATTTTAAACTGGAAAGACGATCATTGCAAGTTAAATAAAACCTTATGAAAATAGCATAATTTTAGTTAAAATAAATCATAGCCTCCTAATCTGAAACTTAACTAATAAAAGTTAATCGTAATATTTGTACGATTTCTTTCAAAGCGCAGATACCTTGAAATAAGTTTAAGTACTTTATACACGACCCCTGAAAGCACGGTCGAAATCATCTGTTCTGATATGCAAAAAAGTGGTATAAGTAATGCATTTCATAGTTTCATAACTCGGTCAGTTTTAATGTTAGATGAATGGGACTTTTTTTGTCTTACTTGTTAGTGTTACAGTAAATTTTTAGTAAACATCACTTATAGGACCGGGGGACCGTATAAAAATTTAAATTTCGTAATTTTTTAATAAATGTTTTTCTTCACCCAAATCGCTTTAAAAATATTCTTTACCTTATTTAAACCATTTTTGTAATTGGAAGTATGCATCTAAGACCAACGGTTGCGAAAATTAAGGTCGGTCAGGTGATACGTGGACACAGTGTATATCTTCATAATATTATCTACAACATTTATATTGACAAGTTTTTGATAGGACCAATTCTTACAGCAAAAACAAATTAAAAATACATAGCGATTGAAGAAAAAAAAATACCGTATTAAGGGTGTATTCAAAACCAAACTGCTTATTTTCTGACTCATTTTACAATTCATTTTTGCTCTCAAAGGTTGTTTCCAATTGGTAAGTTTTCTTACTCAGAAATTATATAATGTACAGTAATGGTCGACTTATTTTTAAAGAGCCAGAATATATTTTAAAAAATGCTGTCAAAATGGGCATTTTGAACCAAATTTCCCGAAGCGGATTGTGTTGGAAAAATCATTGTATTAAGGGTGCATTCAAATCCAAACTGCTTATTTTCTGACTAATTTTTAAATTCATTTTTGCTCTCAAACGCATCCAGTTGGTAGGTTTTCTTATTCAGAAACTATATAATGTACCTTAATGGTTGATTTTTTGATAGAGGCAGAATATATTTCAAAAAATTATGTCAAAGTTGGCATTTTGAACAGAATTTCTGGAAACGATTGTGTTGGAAACGAAAAATATTGTTCTACTGAGAAAATAATTGTTTATAAATCAAGTTTTAATTAATTGAACGAAAAATAAAAACACGGGTCGCTTATAAATCTCTCCAAAAATCACGTCAGCAAGCTTCATATTTTTTCTTTTAAAAATGCATCTGAAAATGTGCCAGAATATTTCGAGTTGTTGAACATGGAAAAGTATTTTTTTTTAATAACGCCTTAACATGATTCTCATAAAACCAGCTCTTATATAAAAATGAAATAAAAACTCGTCAAAAGCGGCCAAATAAAATTGTTAATGTGGGTTTTTCTCTAATCATGATTTAGTGTTTGTTGTTGAAACTAGCACTTAACTACGAAATCTGCCCGGGCCTATAGGCCGAGCCGGCAGGGATTTTTATTTCTTGAACTAGTTTTTATAATTGTGTCACAATTAAGGAACCTTTAAATGTTTTAGCTATGTTAAAATAAATATTTACTATTTCCTTAGAATTAAATAAATATTTCTAATTTTGTTATATTAATCAGGTGCATTTCATATTAACCCCTGAAACATCATATTCAATATAGTGATAGTATGCTAAATACCAGTTATGTTAGATTTCGTCAAAAGTAGCTTACGAGTATGTCATAATTTTTAATTACATGTGAATTATCACCTAATGTAAGGAGATTAAATAAAGGTTTACTTATGCTATACAAACAAAGATAAGGTTTTAAGTAAACAACTAGCACATACAACAAAACAATGAGAAAACTCATGTTTTTTTTTTTTTTTTTTTTTTTTTTTTCTTTACATGTAACGCAATCTATTGGCTGCGAAATCAATCTTTACTTAAGCCCGTACAAAACCATTCACAATAGCAATTAGCGACGCAAAGAACCAGATTCTTAGAACATTGCAGTCTGGACTTAAAATGAAGACGTATTCACATGCGTCCCGGTATTTCAAATAAAAGAGTTCATGACGTACGAAGCTACGTTGTGATGCTTAACCCTTTCAGGGGCAAGGTACATCCATTCCCAAAATTCTGAAATGAGAGAATCACATCAGAATTTACAAGCAAATTTATTTCAAAATAAGCACAAGCGTTGGTCCACGTATTTAATAAAAGGAAATTTTTCATTCCAATAATCTGGTGCCAATGTGGCATTTAGGGATTAAAATTAGGTGGTTCAAAAATGAACCACAGCCCTTGAAGGGGTTAAGGGGGTTAATAAAATCGAAATTATCTTATACTTACTGTACAACTATATTTGTGTATTAAATTATTCATGTTAGTGGTCCGCGAGATTTAAAGCTGTTGGTACTTTTCTATAGCCTTGCGCCAGTGAACACCAAAATTTTTTAAATCTCTTCAACCCTTTTTTTTCTCGCCAATCTTGTAACATTAGCGAATAAAATATAGCCAATATTTTAACATTACAATGACAGGTATAATTTTCTCTGAATGAATGAATAAATTAAAATATTTTGATAAAATATAATTAAGATTAGTTATAAAAATTCAGATAATTTCTATTATCTTAAAAACTTAGCTAAAAATAATCATCATAAAATACGCAAACACAAACATATCAATACAAATAAAAAAATCTCACTTAATAGGGTCTATTAATGATTAGGTTTATTCAACAAAAGGAGTGTTTAAATAAGAGATAACATAAACTAGAAACATTTTATTTTATAAGAAAACCATCGTATCTAATTTTATATACACAAAAATAGAAGATTTTTTAAGGTCCGAAATCTCATATTTCAACCTCCTATTTTATATTGTTAAACGTGGAACTAAAGAATTGATACACACCTTTGGCATATAAATATTTTAATCTACTACTGTAGAAGGTGACATTTCTAACTCTTTTTCACAGCATTTTATTGATGCCATTTCTTCTCTCCAACCATAAAGATGTCTAACACAATTTAAGAAACCCCATAGAGATTTTTAAAACCATGTTCTTTGCCGAATGTACTTTTAACTATGACAAGTACGAACATTAAATCTCCATTGAAGGGTAACGCTAAAATACAATTTCATTCCAAGTCTTTTCGTAAAAAATACCTTTCTGGGCAAAATATCCTTTTCTTAACTCTTTCGGCCTTGACTTTTTTCTTAAAGTCCAAAAAAATTAAAACTTTTGTCACCTTTTTTTTTTTTTTTTTTTTTTTTTTTTTTTTTTTTTTTTTTTTTTTTGCTATTTCAAAGCTAGATGGCGCTACTTGTCCACCAAAAAGTCAAAATATAGAATGCACATATCTGATTATGAGGTTTTTACGTATCTGCAAGGTGTTATTTATAGTTTAAAGCATTTTAAAAATAAGGAACACATTTGTGACCGGCAAGGTCGAAAGGATTAAAGAAGACAAAAAAAAAAAAAAAAAAAAATCAAGCAGAAAGCAGGAATTCTGCCTTTTTCAGAATTTAATGACGCCAAGATGAGGGAAAAAAGTATTATTACGAGACAGAATCCGTCGAATCTCGACGGAACAAAATGCTTAAGAAGGAACTGTTTCCTTAATTTATAATAAATTAGTTACAATAAAAGATGCATCTTATATTGGTTAGTCTTGCACTCAAACAAATATTATTTTAACCTAAAAGTCACTGTTCTTCTATAAAGACACTCTAAATTTTTGTAAAATTTTGCATTTTGTCAGTGTGTGATTTCAATTGAGTTATTTCAAAAGTGAAGCATTTCTCCACATGTGAACAATTTCCAAGCCGCTGGAGTGTAAATGATGCATTTCTACAAAACTTATTTCAGTTTTAAGACTTAAAAGACACGCTTTTATTTTATATAAAATGACGTCATTTACATCTGCTGAAGAATTCCACATTTACGATCCAGTCTTAAACAACATCTATAGAAAAGTAATCAGTAACATCACTAACGCGAAATAATACACAATCCCAGCAAAAAGCGATGTCGTAAACTCGCCAAAAAAATCGGCTATCTAATGAATCATATGCTTTCATTTGTTTGTAATATTAATATGGATACTTAAAATTAAATATAGCTTATAATTGCGCCTATTATTTTATCAGAAATCATTCATTTATACTTTTTAAAAATAGCACGTATTTTAATTACATTTTTTTTAAGTAAATAGCACGTATTTTAATTGCAATTTTTTTTAGTTTTTATCAGAAAATGGCAACAAAAAGTTATAGTAATCTACTATTTTCGAGCGATTTCCCCTTTAATTTCTACAGAAATGGAATATCTCAGTTACCACCTTTACAGAAATGGATTAAAAGTGCAAAAAATTAATATCTCATAAATAAATTGCGATGCAGTTTTTAAACAAATTGCAGTTAAAAGTATTTTTTTTCTCTATGCGAAGGTATAAAAATGGAAAATGCGCGATGCTTAGAAGCTTAAAAAATTGCAGTAGAGATTATCCGTATTTAACCGCACAATGATACATCTGCTTTGTTTTTACGTCTGACTTATGTAATGCATCATTATTTTTTCGGGACAACGCTTTAATTGGTATCTGTAAGAAATGCCATATAGGTGGCTAAAAAAAACTAAGGCTTGTTGTTCTGTTTTAGATAAATCCAAATTTTTATCACCATTACACGTATTTGAATCCTAGTAAAATAAAAAAAGTTTTGGTCATTAGATTTACGTAAAGTGAATAACGGGAAAGGGTTACAATTCGAATAATGCTAATTCAAACAACTTTTGGTGAGTTATCACTCTAGCCTCGCTAAAAGTAACAAATTATTAATTTAGTAGTATGTGTGGTGGCTGATGGTCTAAGACAGTGAAGCGCCATCTATTGATGATATTTGGAAGTAAGACAGGAAAGTATCATGAAGAAGATCCTGACTTCACAGGTTAATCTTTAGCAAGAATCACTTTAATAGTTTTAATAGTTTCATGTTCTTAAATTTAAAAAAAAAGTTCAGTCCATTTTAGAACATCCCTTATGCAAATATTTTACCAAAAAAGGAAAAAGGACTATTCGTCAAACTTTTAAATAATTTCTAGAGGAATAATTAGAATTTTTTATGTCAAATCTGTTTTTTTTTTCCCAAACAGGGTCAATCAATAAAATCACGTGCATTTAAGAAGAGAAAGATTTATTAATTAAAAAAGAAGTTTAAAATCTAATAAGACCGCTTTTTTAAGGTGAACTTTCAGTGTTTTAACACTTCAAATTTATTTCCCAAATTTCAAAAAATACATTTAATCGCTTTAAAAATCATCAAACTACTAATAAAAAAAAAAAAATCGTTTTCAGATATATTGAAGAATGTTCTAACTCCAAATAAACATTTAAATAATTTATGTTCTAGCATAGATGAAAACGTATTTAATTTTGGGTTCGTCTGTGTTTGATTTTAATCAAAAGTTGTTATAATTAAGCGATTTCATTTAAACTTTTGCTATAATTAGTAAAATAAACTTTCTATTGCTTATTATTATTCTACGTTAACTTTGATAATTGAAAATAGCTAGATTTTTTTTTTCGTATTTTTAATATTATCATTATTTTGAATTTGTTACTTTTAATTAGTAAAATTACGCTAATATTTACATTTATTTCCCAAATCTATTAATATTCAACTCCGTGAAAAATTGCCGAAATTTTAGATTCAGTTCTGTATGCTTATCACATTTTCTGCATTACGTGAATTTGTTCGAATTCATGTATTGTAGCATTGACCACAGGGTAATTAACAAACGATTGGACATACTTTAAGAGGTAGTGGAGCACAATACAACAAATAATTTTTGTAAATTTAAAAAGGCACACAACCATTTTTTCAGTCAAACCTTCTAATTAACTTCAAGAAAATCAAAGAAAAAATATACATGCCTTAATTAAGTACTGGAAAGATAACATTTAAAAAAGAATACAGTATGACCTCAAAAATCCGATATTCAGAAATCCGGCATCAAAGTCATGTTTTCTGTTTCCTTTTTTTACGCTTCGAATTGTGAAAGAAAAATAGCAATTGTTTACAAATAAAGAACTTCGAGTTCGAAAGTAAAAGAGCAAAAGATAAATAATTGACTAAGAAGAATACGTGTTTTCTTCTTATGTCACACCCGATTAGTTCCTTGAACGAAAGAAAGTCCAAGAAAATTCGGAGCTGGGAATATATGGCCGCAATAGAACCACCAATACCGCTAGTTGCAGCTCAGGGGACGAGATCGAGAAACCGACAGAAGGAAAGGCATCACTGGAAAAGTGTATAATTTTCACAGGAGAATTAATGTTCCCTTTAGAGAAACAAGACTGTATTTCCAAAATAGGTATTCTTTACTTGTTTAAATTTCACAGGAGAATTAATATCCCCTTTAGAGAAAAAAGACTGTATTTCCAAAATAGGTATTCTTTACTTGTATAAATTTCACAGGAGAATTAATATCCCCTTTAGAGAAAAAAGACTGTATTTCCAAAATAGGTATTCTTTACTTGTATAAATTTCACAAGAGAATTAATGTCCCCTTTAGAGAAAAAAGACTGTATTTCCAAAATAGGTATTCTTTACTTGTATAAATTTCACAAGAGAATTAATGTCCCCTTTAGAGAAACAAGACTGTATTTCCAAAATAGGTATTCTTTACTTGTATAAATTTCACAGGAGAATTAATATTACTTTACAGAAACAAGACCAGGGTAGCCACGCTCCAGGGACTTTTCCAGTCAAAATATCAGAATTTTTTTTATAGAAAAATATATCTAGATTAACCGCACGAAATTTCGCCTGATTTAAAGAGTGGTTCTCTGTAAGAAAGTACTGGTGCCGAAGAATTTCCTAGTCTGGAAATTCCCTGTAGTGTGGCAACCCCGAAGACTGTGTTCCCAAAATAGGTTTTCTTTACTTGTATAAATTTCACAAGAGAATTAATATCACCTTTAGAGAAACAAGACTATATTTACAAAATAGGTATTCTTTACTTGCATAAATTTCACAGGAGAATTTATCTCCCCTTTAGAGAAACAAGACTGTATTTCCAAAACGGGTGTTTTTTACTTGTATAAAATACAAGGAAAACTTGTTAAAGAACGGCCAAAAAAATTGAAGCAAATAACATTAACGATTACAGGAGAAGGAAATAATCTTACTGTTTATTTGATTTTCTTTTAAATTATTATTTGTAATACAGAAAATATCAATTAAAGTAAGATTAAAAAATATATTTTTCTCTTTTTTTGTCATATAATTATCACTTGGTTATGAATTTAATTATGAATAAAGACACCATTAGGAATATCGGAAGTACTTTTGATATTCCTTCAGAAATCTGGAATTTTCAAAAATCCGGCTTAGACTTGGTCCCGACGATGTCGGATTTTAAAGGTTATATTTTATATAGAATTTCGTAAGAAATAAGTTTGATAAAATTTAAATACCACAAATCAGTTGCAAAAAATAGCTTAAATTTCCTATGAAATTTAACATTTAAATTGAAATGGAAATAGAATAGCTAAGAGATCTAAATTCTGAATGAATCTCTTCTTAATTAAGGATGCTCATATTTCTCTCGATCCTCTGATTAAAACATTGGTTTCTTCTTAGCCACTTAAAGCGTTGGTCTCATGAGGTCATCCTCAAGTTATAATATCAAAGGTTCTCTATGTTCCGTCTATGTTGAGGGGAAACAGTTTCACTCTTACCTTAGCGCGTAGAAACATTTTCACCTCCCCAAGGCTGTTTCACTGTTGGTGGATCACACGGACGACCACACTGCTATTCATCTGCATGTCTCTATAGTGTCATCTCCGATGATGAGTTGAGATCGATTTGTTTCTTTTGATCCTCCCGGCAAGACTCTGTACTTAGTTAAAATCTTGAGCTATTTCTCTAATACATTAGCGTGCCTATGCAAGCTTTTACCTGAATATTTAAGGGTTTTATCTGGGGAATCAGTTCGGTTTGTTACAATATCACTCACCTGCAAGAAAAGTGACACATCTCAACAAAATTCAATTTCACAGGAGAGGCAAAAGAAAAATTGCGTGATTTTACTGTAACATGAAATTATAGTACTTAGTTCTGTATGAAGAAATGTGTATAAAAACGTGTATAAAAACATAAAACCCTTAAGAATGAAGATGTACGATGAAGTTTTGAGAGTTGGTTAATTTTAACTCCCCACACAATCCACCCCTCTTCTGAGGTCACAAATGGACATAAAGCGTAATAAAGTAATTTTCCGCATAACTGCGACTTATGAAACTTTTTGTGTAGCAAGATACATATATGACAGACCTATTAGTGTAATAAAACGCAAAATGAATTTTTGTGCGATGTGTCACTTTTCTTTTGGGTGAGCGATATGATCTATATATTTGTATTTATACTACAAGGTTCACCAAAAGTTAGTTAAGTTAATGAACGCATAGCATAGTTGAAGAGTCTCATTCAGCAATTTCCGCCAATAATCGGAATTGTGCTTCAGACTTTTTGTGCAGCACTGTTTATGATCAATAAAATTTATACCCACCAAGTACTATGAAAAAATATATATATATTTAAATTTAAAAACGTGCACCACAACTGGAAACGGACTTCAAGCTATTATTGTTCATAAACAGTTCTGTAGCCAAATCATTTTTTGTGCCACTGTAAATGAACAATAAGTTACATGCGCCAAATATTCTAGAGCAAGTTTCTTGTAGTGCATCTCAGTGATATATATCAATTTCAATATGTTTAAAATAATGTAACATCATTACAATACACCGCAAACGATTTTTACCCATACACCGTAATGTAATGGAATTATTTTGAGTGTCCCTGTAAACGAACCATACATGCTATACACTTCGTTTTCAATACCAAACATGACATAGTAAACCCGAATAACACATATCAATTTCATGGCAATCCGAGTGTATTTATACAAGTTAGACTGCGGACAGACGGCAGACAGACAGATAGACAAACCGAACTCATAAACACTGTGTTGGAAAGTGTTAAAAACAGGTTGGAGATCTTGACGGTTTAAAGATGATAAGACCATTAAACACCATTTATAATTTTTAATGGCGAAATTATCATGAATAATATTGTCATAAGTCCAAATAAAATCATTGGATTTAAAGTAGTGTCTATTTATAATAACCATTTATATAAGCATAAGCAAATATAGCTAAATCAATATTTTTCTCACGAGGTTTTAGATTTCAAAGCACAATAAATTTTCACTAGAAAACCCCCGGTTTATTAGTAACAAAATGCGGATGATGGATGTGGTGCCAATAGGGTGCCATGTCTGAATGTTTCAGATTAATGTAATCGATATTGAGCTTACAGCCACGCGCGAAAAGCGGCGTACTTTATTTTAATTTACTCATATTTTTTAGATAAAAATAACTCTATGAATGAATAGGATTTCGAATGTATTTAATTATTTTGGAGAAAAAGAAATAAATATTAGTATAAGTGAGCAGTTTCGGTTGATGATAAAATATTTATTAGTCGCTCAATTATAAAAATGTGTTAGTTCCTTAAAAATATTCCCATAATCCTTCCATTTAATAAGTATAAGCAAATTTCATATAATTTTCTTTATTAAAAACTAGCTGACTCGACCACAGCGTGGCTTGATAATAACCTTAAATACGACTAAAATCAGTGTTGACTGATTTAATGTATTTAAACTAAAATTTTTCAAAATGATTCTAATGTCGAAGGTCCTATTGCTTTAGGCAGCACGCACCCTCGAATTTGTATGATTTTGCACTTTTAAATGAAAATCTATAAAAAGGAACCTAGAGTTTGGGGCCTTCTTACATTTAGTGACGATATACTTTCAATAAAATTCGATTGGTCGAGAAGATTTTAGGTAAAAACTTGGAAAGCCTACTATTATCCCAAAACTTCTTGTTTGTTGTCTTGCCTCACTGGTTAATTAGAACTTGTCCAGGTGTGTATGGACAAGTTTAGAATGTGGGATGTCACAATTTAGATTAAAACTTTCTATTCTGAGTAGCAAGAAAGATAAATACAACGGAAAGTCAGTAAGTAGGTTGCAAATGATATGAGAGGTCGGAAATTAGTAGTAAGTTGTTTCCAAATATGCCAATATGTGGCAGCACTGTCCAACTGTGAGATGTCAATTTCGAATTTATGAGACAACAGTTGTACAAGATGAGCAGAGGCAATCAAAAGTTGTTGACGAGGAACGAAGTGGTCGTCCTGTTGAGATTGAAGCAGAAAAAACAGTGCGGAAGGTTGGGGAAATGGTTAGAGCTGACAGGCGAATGATAGACAGCATTAGCAACTGCGATAGGGTGTTCACATGGCTTAGTCTACAGCCGACTGATGCAGACGGTGAATGTTAGGTACACAGATGGCTGAGAGTGCAGCCCAAAGACTTTTATGCAGCAGGTATTAGAAAACTCATAAATAGATGGGGAAAATGTATCAATGTAAATGACGATTACATAGAGAAATAAACATGGCTTTTAAGTATGTATCATAGTTTCCTTTTTTTTTATTGACTTTTGTGACCTACTTACTGACTTGCCCTCGTATAAGTTATCTTACTTGATGCATTTAAAACTGTATATAAAAGGAACATTTTATATTTACTATATTCTAATAAAATGCAAATATTTTTAAGAAAGAAATTTTTCTTTAAGTAAAGTATAAGTGAAAATAGAAAAATGACAATATAAAAAAAAAAGATAATCTGTTTTATACTGTAGTTTATGTTCCTTTATCTGATTTAAAACAATTTAATGAGAAAATTTAATGCAACAGAAATCCACCTCCTCTTTCTTTCTTTTCTTTTTCTTTCTTTCTTTTTTTTTGTATTTCAGATTTATGACCTTTATGACCTTTATGATTTCCTTTATGACCCAGCAACTTCGATTTGAAAAATATTTACTCAGATGTTAGAATATATCGAAACTGACAAATAATTAAAAAAATTTCAGACACAAAAGTAAAAAAATAAATTGACTAAACGGTATTTTTTCCTACCTGCAATGAACAGAAAATTGCAAAATAACTATCATAACTATTGTCAGTTTTCTAATACCAAATTGTAAAGTATGCGAATTAAACTTTGTAAAAAATCTATTTTTGACATCTTCAGCATATTTTATCAAAATACTTTACGAAGTTCCTTTTAACAATAACAATAGGAAACTGCTCAAATGATAAATAAAACTTTGTTATGAAAAATTAACTCAGTATCGACATCAAGATGGCAGCAATGCATAAAATCGTCTCCTACAGCCCACTCTATAAGTAACATTGAGTTTTGGGTATGTTGCAGATATGGAACGCATTGATACAAAGGGTCAATTTACCGCGATTGTTATTGTTCATTCGGGACGTCAGACGTTCCATACGTACAGTCGTGGAAATAAAGTGAACACCCCCTACTAACTCTGTAACTGATTATAATAAAAGAAAGTTACTGGTACCAAACGATTGGAAATAAAGTCTGCTTTTAAATGATATATATCAAATTTGCTTAGGGGCCATCTACATCCAAACGAGCCTAAACCTTGTTTTTTTAATTGCAACACTCAATTTTGACAATATATTTTAAAACGTCGGTTCAAACTATGCCTAAGAACGAAATTTCAAATCAATTCGATGATAAGTTTTTAAATTATAAACAATCAAAATTTAGAGCTTCTAATCTTAAATTACATTTTACAAATAACTTAACTTGTAACATCTATTTTATTATTTTCGTCGCCTATTATGTAAAACGGTGAGCTTTTTAAAGTTTATATTGTGTATTTGTGATTGAATCAAGGTGGAATATTGCGCTTCGTGTTATGATTTTATAAGTACTAAGAAGTTTTAAATAAAATGTATATTTTTAACTTGTAATATCTATTTTTTATTTTCGTCGCCTATTATGTAATACGGTGAGCTTTTTAAAGTTTATATTGTGTATTTGTGATTGAATCAAGGTGTAATATTGCACTTCGTCTTATGATTTTATAAATACTAAGAAGTTTTAAATAAAATGTATATTTTTAACTTGTAATATCTATTTTTTTTTTATTTTCGACGCCTATTATGCAAAACGGTGAGCTTTTTAAAGTTTATATTGTGTATTTGTGATTGAATCAAGGTGGAATATTGCGCTTCGTCTTATGATTTTATAAGTACTAAGAAGTTTTAAATAAAATGTATCTTTTTAACTTGTAATATCTATTTTTTTTATTTTCGTCGCCTATTATGTAAAACGGTGAGCTTTTTAAAGTTTATATACTGTATTTGTAATTGAATCAAGGTGGAATATTGCGCTTCGTCTTATGATTTTATAAGTACTAAGGAGTTTTAAATAAAATGTATATTTTTAACTTGCAATATCTATTTTTTTTATTTTCGTCGCCTATTATGTAAAACGGTGAGCTTTTTAAAGTTTATATTGTGTATTTGTGATTGAATCAAGGTGGAATATTGCGCTTCGTCTTATGATTTTATAAGTACTAAGAAGTTTTAAATAAAATGTATATTTTTAACTTGTAATATCTATTTTTTTTATTTTCGTCGCCTATTATGAAAAACGGTGAGCTTTTTAAAGTTTATATACTGTATTTGTGATTGAATCAAGGTGGAATATTGCGCATCGTCTTATGATTTTATAAGTACTAAGAAGTTTTAAATAAAATGTATATTTTTAACTTGTAATATCTATTTTTTTTATTTTCGTCGCCTATTATGAAAAACGGTGAGCTTTTTAAAGTTTATATACTGTATTTGTGATTGAATCAAGGTGGAATATTGCTCTTCGTCTTATAATTTTATAAGTACTAAGAAGTTTTAAATAAAATGTATATTTTTAACTTGTACCATCTATTTTATTATTTCCGACGCCTTTTAAAAAAACGGTGAGCTTTTTAAAGTTTATATTCTGTATTTGTAATTGAATCAAGCTGGAATATTGCTCTTCGTCTTATGATTTTATAAGTACTAAGAAGTTATAAATAAAGTGTATATTTTTAACTTGTAATATCTATATTATTATTTCCGCCGCCTTATACAGATCATATTCAAAATATTAGAATAACTACTTTTTTTTCACAAACTGGAAATATCGTTTGGTAATTTAACATCTTTTAATGCAAATATGCAAACGATATTTTTATTAAGAACTTATTCTTGATTAAACTTATTTATTATCTTAGAATTAACATCATTTCTGAAAAAATTTATTGAAAAAAAAATTATTTTGAAAAGTCAAAATATTAGAATATTTATTCAAGTGGTTCAAAATATTAGAATATTTCGCATTTTTTCTCCTTTAATTATCACCAGTTCATAACTGGTGGCAT
The DNA here is from genome assembly GCA_963932465.1 of Maratus speciosus. Classification (NCBI taxonomy): domain Eukaryota; kingdom Metazoa; phylum Arthropoda; class Arachnida; order Araneae; family Salticidae; genus Maratus; species Maratus speciosus. Next base: position 417,034,497 of record OZ010789.1, on the reverse strand, counting down.
CATTGATTAAATTCAGACGATTTTATTTAAATTTGGTGTTCTTTTTACAGTTTGTTTTCTTTTTCGTCTTAAAATGGGTCGTGTGGGTGATATTCCTGAATCTATTAAACTTCGTATGGCTGATTTGTATCTGCACAGATAAAAATCAATGTTATATAGGGAATTATTTACATTGTTCGCAATCAAGCGTTAGTAAAATACCAACACAATATTCAAAAAATGGAAAATTTCAGAATAATCGCCGAAATGGCGGCCGAAAACCAAACGCATCTGCTAGAGCTGACAGGAAACTGAAGCGTATAGTGAAGCAAAACCGTTTTAAAAGTGTACAATTCTTGCACTGAAAACAGAAAGAAGAAGGAGTTGAAGTTTCTACATCGAGAACATTAAGACGTCTCCATAAATTTAAGTTTGAATCTCGTATACCGAAAACAAAATCTCTCATGACTGCAAAACAAAAACGTATAAGATTCAATTGGTGTAAATCAAGACGTTTATGTAGCGAAGAAGATTGGAAAAATATATTATTTAGTGATGAAAGTATGTCTTGTATCTATACAACATAATTTCATCACTAACTAATATGGTTTTCCAATCTTCTTCGCTCCATAAACGTCTTAATTTCCACCAATTCAATCTTATACGCTTTAGTTTTGCAGTCATGAGAGGTTTTGTTTTCGGTACACGAGATTCAAACTTAAATTTATGGAGACGTCTTAATGTTCTCGATGTAGAAATTTCAACTCCTTCTTCTTTCCATTTTCGGTGCAAGAATCGCACACTTTTAAAACGGTTTTTCTTAACTATACGCTTCAGTTTCCTGTCATCTCTAGCAGATGTTTTTAGTTTTCGGCCGCCATTTCGGCGATTATTTTGAAAATTTCCATTTTTTAAATAATGTGTTAGTATTTTATTAACGCTTGATTGCGAACAGTGCAAAAAATTTGCTATATAACATAGATTTTTACCGTGCCAGCACAAATCAGCCATCCTAAGTTTAATAGATTCAGGAATATCACTCACACGACACATTTTAAGACGAAAAAGCAAACGAACTGCAAAGAGAATATTGATTTTAAATAAAATAGTCTTAATTTAATCCATGATGCCACCAGTTATGAATTGGTGATAACTAAAGGAGAATTAATGTAAAATATTCTAATATTTTGAACCACTTGAATAAATATTCTAATATTTTGACTTTTCAAAATAATTTTTTTTCAATTAATCTTTTCAAAAATGATATTAATTTTAAGATAATAAATAAGCTTAATCAATAATAAGTTCTTAATAAAAATATAGTTTGCATATTTGCATAAAAAGACATATTAAATTTGCCAAACGATATTTTCAGTTTGTAAAAAAAAGTAATTATTCTAATATTTTGAATATGAGCTGAATGTAAAACGGTGAACTTTTTAAAGTTTATATTCTGTATTTGTAATTGAATTAATGTGGAATATTGCTCTTCGTTTTATGATTTTATAAGTACTACGAAGTGTTAAACAAAGTGCTTTCTTAACTTGTAATATCTATTTTATTATTTCCGTCGCCTTTTATGTAAAACGGTGAGCGTTTTAAAGTTTATATTCTGTATTTGTGATTGAATCAAAGTGGAATATTTCTCTTAGTCTTATGATTTTATAAGTACTAAGAAGTTTTAAATAAAATGTATATTTTTAACTTACGACGTCTTTTAAGAAAAACGGTGAGCTTTTTAACGTTCATATTCTGTATTTGTAATTGAATCAAGCTGGAATATTGCACGTCGTCTTATGATTTTTTAAGTACTAAGAAGTTTTAAATCACGTGTATATTTTTAACTTGTAATATCTATTTTATTATTTCCGTCGCCTTTTATGTAAAACGGTGAGGTTTTTAAAGTTCATATTGTATATTTTGTGATTGAATCAAGGTGAAATATTTCATTTCGTCTTATGATTTTATTTAAATATGTGCTGTACTGGATAATGAATTCAGGAAAATTTTATATTCTAAAACATTTTTCGTGAGTTTTTGAAACTGCATTAGAAGATTTACATAATCATTTAATAAATTTTAGAAGGATTAATTAAATTTGAATTTATAGGAATTTTGGGCAGTATTTATAACCCCACTCAAATCTTTTATTTTAAATATTTTTCTGAGTATTTTGTAGAATTAGGAAATGGACAAATATAATATTTTTACAATAGAAATATAGAAATATTTCCGAATTGAAAAATCCCCTCCGCCAACTCCAAGAAAGCAGAAAATATGTAAAGGCAAAGAAATCATCTTTTTAAAAATATTTTCGTTTTGTGTAACCAATAATGCTTTTGGAACAAGATAAAGTAACGTGTCTATAACTCATGCTAAACTGTATTACAACTAATCGATGTTTTAAAAGAATATTATAACAAGTTATTTTAATGGTATTTATAAGTACCGTCAGTAGATAAAGGGTTAAGGTATCTGACTACGTTCGAAGCGTTTTTTTTTAAAAATATATGTACAATATTGAGTAAATATGCATATTTTTAGTTCAACTGTAATGACGAAGATGAAAAAACATAAAATGCTACCAATATATTCATAATCTTTTTTAAAAATTGTTTTTTTTTTAGAAAAATTTCAAGCTTATGCGAGGCGCGTACACTCAATTCAACTACATATATTTCAATTTTCTTTGTGCTGCATACTACTTAACATACGCTTACCTGTGCACTGAACTATGTGTTTTACAATATCTTCAAAATTAACTGAAATATTTCAAAATATGTAAAAAAATACATATTTTTTATTAAAGATTTGCCATTTTTTTTGTATTCGAGTACTTATAAAATAATGACATTATCACAGAGAACTTAGATTCTAGTTCAGAACATAGTGAGGAACATGGAAAGCATTCTGACAAAGTTTCACTGAAATATGTTTCAAAAATTTTATGTAATGAATTTATTGAACATGGAAATAACGGAAAAAAATCTTTAAGAAATTTTCATAAAACTAAAATATTTCTGGTTACTTGCACCTTGCCAGTAATTAAAAATTTTTTTTTAAACAAACACGAATTACTCGTTTTAACTACCTCTGTATCTATTTAGCATAAAAAAAACTGCATTTCAAATAAATACTTAAACTTTCTTTTCTCATTCAGATAGTTAATTCAAATGCAGACGGCGATAAGTTTTAATGGAATTTCTGAATACTTTTCTAACATTTTTGATTGTTTTTTTCGCAATGAATTTTATTGCATTGTTTTTAGAGAATCCAATACCGAGGACAATTTCCAATCGTGGATTTCGGGATTGTATGAAATCCAGGGACTGACTTAGGAATTTGCCGAAAAAAGATTTGAAAGATCACTTCTTTTTTTCCAATATGTAAATTTAGTAATTTTGTAGAAATGATACTTTACGTATAAATGTAGTTTACTCTTTTGAATAAATATGTCATTTTTTAAAAACATTATTACAAAATAGAAAAAAATGTTAATTTATTTGATTTACGAAGTTTATAAGAAACTGCATTCTTGTAGAATTTCTCAGAGCAGTTCTGTGATTAAACTAGCCAAAAATTTCTATTTTGAAAAACTGGTAATAAAAGATTAAAAAATCTATAAAGACACTCGTCGCAAAGAGATTAAATGCATAAAGTGATAGATAACGAAAAAATAAAATAAACATTACCGAAAGTCAAATATCAAAGATTTGCTGTATTTTGATACAGGAGAATGCATACTCGGAAAAATTATTCACCTGAAAATTCATCGTCTCCAAACATTACAAAAAAAAAAAAAAAAAAAAAAAAGGAAAAAGAAAAGAAAAAAAATCGTGAACGCAGCAATAATAATAATAATAATTATAATAATAATAATAATAGTAATAGTAATAGTAATAATAATTTAAAAAAAATCCCTTTTACTAGGGGCTAATGAAAATACATCAGATTTTCGACTCTGACAGAGCCAAAAATATTCCTACCAACATCGTACACAGCGTGAAAAATATGCAAAAAAAACTTGATAGCCAAGTTTAAGACTATCGAGAATAGATGCTGTGAATGATATTGAAAATACTATCGCAAAACAAAAAGAAAAAAAAGAACATTCACTTTTACTAGTGGTTAATGAAAATATTTTCGACTCTGACTGTGCCAAGAATTTTACTACCACTGCCTTTGAACATCGTGGAAGAAAAATGGCTTTTCTGATAGCCAAGTTCAACACTATCGGGAGCCGATGCTGTGAATGATATTGAAAATGTGAAATGGCTAACGTGCTTATGTTCAAGAAAACCCCCAGAAAATTACAAAGAGGGTAAGTATTAGAACGACAAATCTATTAGTCACACCAACTTCAAATTTTCGAAACAAGTTTTAATAAATAAGTAAATAAATAAAAATAATTCTAATTTGTTTATTTAAAACGAGACTTCAAATAGTCGTAAATATGAAGACTAATCATGTTTAAAATTATTTGTAATATAATTCGCCCATTCAAAACTTTTTTTAACATAAATTTTGTATATATAAAGACCTTAGGTTCAAAAGTTTTTCATAAAAAACTTGCTGAATTAATTATAGCGCGCCCTGTAGGTTACAATATTTTCTTTTGTAAGAAGCGACAAATTTATTACTTTACCTCTCTAAAATAGAAAATATTCCACATATCATTAATTATCAGCGAAAATAAATTGTGTGATCCTATCGAAAACACCCTATGGAATAAAATGCAATTTGAATGGAAGAGAATGCATGCGCGATATCTATTGTAAAATAACGGGAATAACAATATATTGCCGGAAAAGAAAAATAATTGTTTTTGGAAAGGATATTAAACAAAACCACTCGTTTCACCGTAATTAAAATTTAGCTTCTATTATATGTCCTGCCATTTCGTGTTCGTTTGCAATAAATAACATTGCATTTAATTTCCGAATACTTTAGGAAAAAAAGCTAAATGGAAAAGAAAATAAGTTAAAACTGGTGTGAATGACTAAGAACAAACAATCTTCTTGAAACACCATCAAAAATTTGTACACAAATTTTTGATGGTGTTTCAAGAAGATTGTTTGTTCTAAATGGAAAAGTTTATAAAGGAATTTGCTGAATGTGTCATAATAGCATAACAAGAAATTTAATGCTATTTTTTGCTCAATTAAATTAATATTCTTTGACATTAAATGGCGGAGTGACAAGAACACAATAGGTGCTTATATCTCCTAAATTCCTACCAGGTCATTCAACAACCTTTCTTTTTCAAACTGATATCTATCTATATACATATTAAAACTTATCTTTCTCTCTTTCTCGCCCTCTCTCTCTCTCTCTCTATATATATATATATATACTAAAACCCATATCTATTTCAATCTATCTCTCTATATATACAGAGTGCAATATGTTATCTATCGCCGGCCTTTAATTTCTCAACCGTTAGTCGTAGATATATAGTTCCAATTACAAAAACGTTTCAAATAAGGTAAATAATCATGTTGTGGCATTATTTAAAGTAAAAAAAAAATCAATTTTATAAAAATTGCGAAATTTAACTTTTTATACTGTCCCCCAGTCACTATAGTTATATTTAGTAAAAATTTACCCATATCATAACAGATATAACACAAAAAGTTTGACATCTGTACTACAAAAATTGACACAGTTATTAAATTTCAAAGTTTGAGATTTTTTCTCATGATTTTGTCTTTCAATGAGGGATCAGTTAAAAGATGAATTAAAGTAATTTGAGATCAAAATCAGGGTGCAATGTCCTTTTTACAGCGAAACCACATTTACCCGGTATCGCCAAATTGGATATCACCAAATAGGGTTATTTCATTTAAAAATTTGAGCTGACTTTTAGGGGTCGTATACAAAGCGAAGAATGAAATATTGAAATTAAACAGAAAAATAAATATCAATTTATTATAACATGAGAAAACGGTCTACTATAAGAAAGGAATACATCAAACGCCGGGATCTACTAGAGATACTTCTCAAAGTGTTCCCCATTGGTGGCAATGCACAACTGAATGCGTGACAGTACTACTGAGTCCTGTACACATTAGAACGTAGCAGGCGTGTAAACTGTGCGACAAACAAGGATGATGCACTGCTTCAGATAAACCAGTGAAAAGGTCTCACTCACATAGACCTATGCCTTGATGTAACACCAGAGGTAGAGGCCCATGGGAATCAAGTCCGGTGAACGCGGTGGCCATTGTACCGGACCACCATATCCAAGGATCTGTTGACCGAATTCGGTGGCCAGATATGTCCGGACGTTACATGTTTCAGGCGGAGAAGGCTCCATCATGTTGAAACCACAATCGGCATGCATGTCGGAGAGGCAACTCTTCATATCAGGCACGTACCCTGTTTTGTAGCAGATGGAGTTAGCGATCGCTCGTTAAGGTCCCATTGTAGAAGATTGGTCCAAAAGTCTGGGTTCCCCATATGCCGCACCACACGTGTCGTACTGTGCGGGCGATGTAGCTGTTTTCCAGAGATCAATAATGCACATTGTGCACGTTCACAATCCCACCCCGTATAAACATTGACTCATCTCTCCACAGAATGTTAAAAAGGAACGACCGATTTTCCTCTAAGGTGTTGAGCATGAAATTACAATAATCAAATCGTCGTGCGTGGTCACACAGCATTAATGCTTGCACCAGTGTCGGATGGTATGGATGCGCAGCATGTGCATGTAACAAATGGCAGACATGATGACCGCATGCCTCGCTTATTTCTGCCGTGCTCAGTTGTGGAATTAAAAGGGCGAATGCCAGCACCTGCTCCGGTGTCACTCGAACATTACACCTTGTTTGTCTACTTGTTCAGGGTCGTGGTGAAACAGAGCCGGTCTCTCTAAGACGGTGCAATGTATCAGTTATAGTTTCTTGAGTTGGATGTAGATTTTTAGGGAAGCGTTCTGAATAAACACTCGCAGCCTCTCTGGCATTCCTTTGACATTCACTGTAAATAAGTATCATTTCACCATATTGAATGTAAGCGTAGATTGCCATTATGCCGCGGCGCTGAATAGCATGTCCACTGCAGATGGCTCGCGTTTTATCCCAAACGTGAGGTGCTGAGGTACTATTGTAATTTGCATAATCCCATGCTCGTTATTTTCATGCTCGTTATAGCTCGGCTGGTTGTTTGCATTCCGCTGCCATATATCAAGTCTTTAGTGAGTATGTTTTATTTTCCGGCTGTTGATTCTACCTACTTTGACGTTTAAATGTTGTTCGACCCATAAAAGTGCTTAACAACACTTTGAGCAGTATCTCTAGTAAATTCCGGCGTTTGACGTATTCATTTTTATAGTAGACCGTTTTCTGATATTATAATAAATTGATATTTATTTTTCTGTTTAATTTGAATATTTCATTCTTCTCTTTATATATGACCCCTAAAAGTCAGCTAAAATTTTTAAATGATATAACCTTCTTTGGTGATACACAAATTCGCGATACCGGCTAAAGATGGTTTCGCCGTAAAAAGGACATTTCACCCTGATTTTGATCTCGAATTACTTTAATTCATCTTTTAACTCATCCCTCATTGAAAGACAAAATCATGTGAAAATAACTCAAACTTAGAAATTCAATAACTCCGTTAATTTTTGTAGTACAGATGTCAAACTCTTTGTGTTATATTTGTTGTGATATGTGTAAACTTTTACTAAATATAACTATAAGGACTGAGGGACCGTATAAAAAATTAGATTTCGTAATTTTTATAAAACTCATTTTTTACTTCAAATGAAAATCAAATTTCAAAATAATTGCTTAAAAGGCGCAAAGGCCAACCCAGTGAAAAAGATTCCACGCCGGGACACGAACCCGGGCCACCAGTATAGCGCACTGACGTTCTACCGACTAAACCACATAGAACGATGCCCAGGCTGGAACTTCTCACTATTACAGGTTGGCAAGACTACAAACGCAGCACAAGATGGAATATATATATATATATTTTTTTTTCCGTGAGCCACTGACATGGGGCAAACACAGACTCCTAATTAAATCCAGCATCGATTGAATCTATATTAATTAAACAAAAACCTAATTTGCAGAATAAATTAAAAAAACAAAATTTATTCCCTAAATTGTTTAAGCCCGAGAAGGGGCAGATATTAAGATATTTCATTCAATTCGTTCTACATTTAATGTTAAATTTTTGTAACAAATAAGTTAAACCAATTGAAAATTAAAAAATAAAAATGAAATTCATACAATATCATGCTTTAAACACCTATATACTTAGATTCCGTTCAAATGAAATCGAAATAAATCTTAGACTTTTTTTAAAGTTTAGTATTTTGCTTGTACCTTATCATATTATGTACAATCGTCATAAACATAATGCAAAATCTGCAGTACAAATATTTACAACTTAAAAAATGAATAAGTCTAAGATTTATTTCAATTTCATTTGAACGGAATCTAAGTATATAGGTGTTTAGAGCATTATATTGTATGAATTTCATTTTTATTTTTTAATGTTCAATTGGTTTAGATTATTTCTTACAAAAATTTAACATTAAATGTAGAACGAATTGAATGAAGTATCTTAATATCTGCCCCTTCTCGGGCTTAAAATATTTAGGGAATAAATTTTGTTTTTTTAATTTGTTCTGCAAATTAGGTTTTTGTTTAATATGTCAAGTTTTTTAATAACTACTGCATTCAAACAAACACATTTCAAAATTAATGGAGGTTATCATCATCAGGCTTTGATTTGTGCGATATCGCATCACAATTTGTGATGCAATTTACCTATGTATAATTCAAAATGTTTCACCAGTGCAGTAATGCAGGTTGTTGTAGTTTGGTTAAAAAATTACAATCTGAACTTAAAAAATCTGCTTGAAAACGTCATTTTTTCCCCACTATGACGTCATATTCATCTTCTTTTTAATTCTTAAAAAAAAAAAAAAGAACTATTCCAGTTTCATGTTTCACGTGAAAATCATTCAACTAAAAATAGGCAAATTATTATTACGGCTTTTGATTTTTTTACAACAATGAAGGAAAAATGTTAAATTTTATTAGAAAATATCCGTTGATTCTCAATGAAAAAAGCGAAATTTGGAATTATTAAGAAAAATATTTGAATAATGTAAATAAAAATTAGCCCATGTTACTCTCTAGATTATAATCCACCTATATGCAAAGGCATTTTATGATCCGTTTTGATTCGAACGTCTGGCAAATGTTTTTACACTTTGAATTTATAATATTGTTAGAATTAGCAAAGAATTAAAAATGAGTGGCATCAGGGACAAAAAGGTGGGAAGAAAAAATGAAAAAGTTATGATCTCCATAGGCTTTTCTATGTTAAATTAACATTGAGAAGTGTCACTGGAAATAAATAAGTATTGCGCTACCGCGCAATACTTAAATATTTGGAATTTTTTCCCCCCTAGAGAGAAACTTTCGCCTAGCATACAATATTTCAAATGAAAATCAAATTTCAAATTTCAATCTTTTTCACTATGTTGGCCATTTGCACCTTTTAAGCAATTAATTTGAAATTTGATTTTCATTTTAAATATTGTATGCAAGTCGAATGTTTTTCTCAGGAAAAATTTCCAAATATTAATATAGATTCAATCGATGCTGGATTTAATTAGGAGTCTGTGTTTGGCCCATGTCAGTGGCTCACGGAAAATATTCCATCTTGTGCTGCGTTTGTAGCCTTGCCAACCTGTAATAGTGAGAAGTTACAGGCTGGCATCGTTTTATGTGGTTTAGTCGGTAGAACGTCAGTGCGCTATACTGGTGGCCCGGGTTCGGGTCCCGGCGTGGAATCTTTTTCACTGCGTTGGCCTTTGCGCCTTTTAAGCAATTAATTTGAAATTTGATTTTCATTCGAAATATTGTATGCAAGGCGAATGTTTCTCTCTGGAAAAAATTTCCAAATATTAACACTCATCTTTTTACTTTAAATAATGCCATAAAATGAATATTTACCTCATTTGAAACGTTTTTGTAATTGGAACTATATGTCTACAACCAACGGTTGAGAAATTAAAGGTCGGCGATAGATAATATATTGCACCCTGTATATATGCATCAAAATTTGTGTGTAATGTTGCTTATTCAAATTTACAGCTTTTGACTGATTTGCACGAAACACGATTTACATATGTTTTATAAGTAGGGGGGGGGGGACTGACAGCATCAAAAATTTTTCGTGCCACCCCTCACACATTTTTTCAACCACCGCACTTAATTTATCTTTACAGAAATCTAATACTTTTAATGTTATGCAATATGATCGCATGTACTTTTTTCCTTTCCTGTTGCCACACATTAAAAAGAAATGGATCAAGAATAAAGATAAAAAAAATTATAATAATGCACGGAAATTTTCAAACACGCAAATTTTCAAAACCTTTTGGACGTACTTATTTCAAATGAAAATCAAATATCAAATTAATTGCTTAAAAGGCGCAAATGCCAACATAGTGAAAAAGATTTCATGCCGGTACTCGAACTAAGGCCATCAGTATAGCGCACTGACATTCTACCGACTAAACCACATAGAACGATACCCAGCCTGGAAAATTTCTCACTATTACATTATTATTTCCAGGCTGCGTATCGTTCCATGTGGTTTAGTCGGTAGAATGTCAGTGCGCTATACTGATGGCCCGAGTTCGAGTACCGGCAAATATATGAACGGCAAATATACCAACATATGAAATCTTTTTCACTATGTTGGCCATTTGCACCTTTTAAGCAATTAATTTGAAATTTGATTTTCATTTGAAATATTATATGCAAGGCGAATGTTTCTCTCTGGAAAAATTTTCCAAGTATTAACTTATTTATTTAATTCTAATAACAAAGTACGGAAATATATTTGAATACATGTACTGTACATACTATTCATAAAACAATAAAAATTAAGACCCCCTCGTTATATTTTCGCATCTGAAATTGACGTCATTCTGAGTAGATAATTCATATTGAAAGTGCATTAAAATAATGTACTATCTTCATTTAAAAGAAAACAACTTCATTTTTATTTAATCATTGTAGATTTAATTTTTACATATTCTTATTTAATTTGATTTGTGTGTCCGTTCGACTCAAATGCAATCCAATTTTAATACTTTTCCTGTGCAACAGTTTACCTAATATTTGGCAGTATGATGTATTAATGGTAACAATACAATATTCTGTGCAAAGGAAAAAAAATATATTATTTGCTCCAGCTACCAGGCAGGATAGACACAACCATCGAACAAACACACTGTAAAAAAAATTATGTAACGTTACTCCATAAAAACTTGGTGGCAATATGCTGCCTCCAATTTTATGACAGTAATTTAACTTATATAGCTAATGTAATTTAAACTGATATTACTACAGTAATATTACACATTAATGTAACGTAATAACAGTTATATTGGTTAAATTACTCAATAAAATAGAGGTAAGAAGGTTGACGCCAATTTTAATTTTATTGAGTAACATTACATATATACAGTGTGTCCACGTATAACCTGATCGACCTTTATTTTGGAAACCGTTGGTCCTAGATGCATACTTCCACTTACAAAAATGGTTTAAATAAGGTAAAGAATTATTTTTAAAGCGATTTGGGTCGAGAAAAACATTTATTAAAAAATTACAAAATTTAAATTTTTATACGGTCCCCCGGTCCTATAAGTGATATTTACTAAAAATTTACTGTGACACTAACAAGTAAGACAAAAAAAAGGCCCATTCATCTAACATTAAATTTGACAAAGTTATGAAACTTTGAAATGCATGACTTATACCACTTTTTTGCATATCAAAACAGATGATTTCGACCATGCTTTGAGGGGTAAATATAAAGTAATATAAAGTACTTAAACTTATTTCAAGGTATCTGCGCTTTGAAAGAAATCGTACAAATATTACGATTAACTTTTATTAGTTAAGTTTCAGATTAGTTAAAATAATTGTTTTTTAACATATGTTTTATTTTGTAAGTATTTGAGGCTATGATTTCTTTTAATTAAAATTATGTTATTTTCATAAGGTTTTATTTAACTTGCAAGGATCGTCTTTCCAGTTTAAAATTTGTACTTTACTTTAACTTACTTTCAAATGTCCAATCAAAGTTGATTTTACATACCGACTTAAATCCGATGGCAATGCAATATTATTATGATTTTCGACTCTTACCATCTTATACATACTTATATTAGAGGATAACACAAAAAAAATCGGATAGATTACCGTCAAGAAGTTTAAGAAAGAGTTTTAGATTAGATAACATAAACCTGCGATGGCTGTATTTTCTTTTATAATTACATTTTATGCATTTTTTAACGCTGAATCAAAAAATTACCTTCACTTTTAAAGCATCATGTCAAGATTTTTAGCAAATCGTAAATTTCAAGGTTAAAAAATAGCCAAAAAACTGGTACTACAAAATAGATGTAAGACTTTTGTATTCAGTTTAATTTTATTTAATTCAATAATTAGATTTTTTGGCTTATACTGAGTTTCTTACAGCTAAAGAACTCGGGGGTCCGATGAGGTTGGGAGGGGAGGGGGGATCAATTTTAATTTTTAGCTTTTTAACTTTGAAATTTGCGATTTGTGAAAATTCCTGACGTGATGGTTTAAAAGGAAGGTCATTTACGGATTCAGCGCTAAAAAATACATAATAATCAATTTTCAAAAGCTAAAAAACATGCCACAGCCCAAAATTTGAAAGAGTGTAATCTAACAGTATTTTAAAATATGTATCACTTTGTAAAGAATTGAGGCTGTTGTTTTCATCGTTTTATTTAACAAAAAATCTGTTATTTTTATCCTCTTATAATGTTCAGTACAAATTGTACATTTTGCAGTAATATGTCAGAATGATTAAATATTTGAAATTTATATTCTAATGCTAATTTTACTCTCAACCATTTCTTTAATATATCTGAGGAAATTATATTTCTACTAAATTTGTGAATAGCCCGTAATATGCAGCAAAAAATATAGTCCAATTTTAAATAGCTATTACTCGGTCAATTTTAATCGTAGAACAACGGGACTTTTTTTTGCCTTACTTGCAAGTGTAACAGGGAAATTTTACTAAATATAACTTATAGGACCGGGGAACCGTATAAAAATTTAGATTCTGTAATTCTTCTCTAAATTGTTTTTTCGCTTCAAACTTTTTTTTATCTTAGCCCTGCACCTAATTTGGACCATTTTTGTAATTGGAAGTATGCATCTAGGACCAACGGTTGCGAAAATAAAGGTCGGTCAGGTTATACGTGGACACACTGTATATATATTTTTTTCTACAGTGCAGGGCCCCGCGCCAAATGGGGGGTTTGTTAGGGGCCCCAAGTCTCTCTACACAGTTCAAAATAACGTTTCCTCTGTATAGAATAATAATATTTTTTCTCTAGATTTGTTTTTGAATGTTTCTCCGTGAGAAAAAATGAGAGTATTAACTTTATTTCTTACACTTAAAGTGGATATAATTCTCAGAAAATACAAATGTCAGTCTATATTAGATTCGACGATCCCGAAAGTAACCGTAGACGGCCGCAAAAAATAAATATTTAAAGTATTGTAAAGGATAGAAGATTTTGTCACATTAAAAATAATTATGCACATTAAATATGAAATTAGTGGTATTTTTCTCACATTTTATTATTTGTAATATATATTAAACAAAAACCTAATTTGAATAACAAATTAAAAAAAACAAAATTTATTTCCTACATTGTTTAAGACCGAGAAGGGACAGATAATTAGGTATTTCATTCAATTCGTTCTACATTTAATGTTAAATTTTTGTAACAAATAAGTTAAACCAATTGAACATTAAAAAATAAAAATAAAATTCATGCAACATGATACTTTAAACACCCTAAAAACTTAGATTCCGTTCAAATGAAATCGAAATAAATCTTAGACGTTTTCCAATTTTCAGTTGTAAATATTTGTATTGTAGATTTTGTATTATTTTTATGATGATTGTATATAAAATGATAAGACACATACAAAATACAAAACTTTAAAAAAGTCTAAGATTTATTTCGATTTCATTTGAACGGAATCTAAGTTTATAGGGTGTTTAAAGTATCATGTTGTATGAATTTTTTTTTTTTTTTAATGTTCAATTGGTTTAACTTATTTGTTACAAAAATTTAACATTAAATGTAGAACGAATTGAATGAAATACCTAAATATCTTCCCTTCTCGTTTTTAAACAATGTAGGAAATAAATTTTGTTTTTTTAATTTGTTCTTCAAATTAGGTTTTTGTTTAATATGTCAATTTTTTTAGTAACTACTGCATTCAGACGAACACATTTCAAAATTAATGGAGGGGTACCATCATCAGGCTTTGATTCATGCGGTATCGTATCACAATTTTTGAAGCTATTTACCTATGTATAATTCAAAATGTTTTACCAGTGTAGTAATGCAAGTTGCCGTACTTTAGGCAAAAACTTCCAATCTGAACGTAAAAAATCTGTTTGAAAATGTCATTTTTATTTCTACTATGACGCCATATTCAACTTCTTTTTAATTCTTAAAAAAAAATTATTTCAGTAATTTTTCACGTGAAAATCATTCAACGAAAAATAGACAAATTATTATTACGGCTTTTGAATTATTGGCAACAATAAAAAAAAGATGTTAAATTTAATTGAAAAAATGATCGTTGATTCTCAATGAAAAAAGCGAAATTTGGAATTATTAAGAAAAATATTTGAAAAATGTAAAAATAAATTGGCCCATGTTTCTCCCTGGGTTATAATTCGCCCAAATGTAAAGGCATTTTACCATTCTTTTTGACCCTGACGTCAGGCAAACGTTTTTACACTTTAAATTTATAATATCATTAGAATTAGTAAAGAATAAAAAATGAGTGGCATCAGGGACAAAAATGTGGGAAGAAAAAATGAAAAAGTTATGATCTCCATAGGCTTTTCTATGTTAAATTAACTTTGAGAAGTGACATTGGAAATAAATAAGTATTGCGCTGCCACGCAATACTTAAGTTATTCTATGATATCAACAATTTAAAAATAATTTTATTAGTCAAGTATTGCAATAAACGTTGGGTTCCGCTGACTGCTTTGCCAGGGCTCCGCATGACATTGAGCCGGACCTGCCTCAGGGGGCAAAAACATATGACCAATAATGGTACGTAAATGTCATCAAGTATGTAATCACTTAAATGTCATTGATGGTGTCAGAAATAAGCAAGCGTTCTTCGGTTGAACCCTGACATGGTCGGTAAATGCACAATCTTTCAGTTCCGCGCAGGATGTCAGTGGATGTAGGTTCCATTCTCAAGAGGATGTTGATCGATTCTTTTCTTGCCAGGAAGCTGGATTTAAAATTGTGCATCCATTTTACTTAAAAAATAAAATAAAATAAACTGATAAAAAAAAATCACTCGCAATTTAATTTATTTATTTAAAAAACGATATTTATTTCAATTAATTGTCCTTAAACATTTTATTTTTCCATTTCTCGTGCATTATAATAGAAACTTGTATTTAAAATAATTTTTACTTATAATTTATTATGAACTAGCTGACCCGCCCGGCGTTGCCCGGGTCCGTGGTGATATTTAAAAATTATCCTTAAATGTATATGATTTCATACCTTTAACTCGATTTTGACTGAAATACGTACCCACTCGGTGGAAAAGGGGGAGAAGCTGTTAATTGTTGAGATTTGCTATGTAAATTTTTGGAAAATTGTATGTGACAGTCATGAACAAATTAAAACTTTAAAACGCCCTGTACTGATGAAAAAATGAGTTAAGAGGAGAGGAGTGAGTGCTTAGTAATGTACAGGTCAAAAGCTTTAAAACGATATATCACATAAAAAAATCCATTTCCACACCCCCTTGGAGGAATGGCCCCTAACAGTCTCGGATCAGAAACAGACCCCGCAATTGAGGGGCCATGAGGAGTTTCACCTTCGGTCAAGCCTTCAAGTGAGGTCGAATCTTGCTGTAACTTAATTCGCAGCGGCGTTAGAAAATTGAAAGAAAGAAATATTTTTGAAAATAGGTACATATTTTACACACAAAAAAGTTTGAAGGACTCAAAACACACATTTTTTTTTTCATTTTAAAAAGTTAGTGAACTATTTTAATACATTTTATAATTTCTTTCTTCCTTGGACACTTCCCAAACTTGAAAGTGTTTATGCATTCGGTTTGTCTGTCCGTCTGTGCCCGCTCCAACTCTGGTAAATATACTCTGATTTTTATGCAATTGATAACAGTTATTTAGGGTCAATAAAGCATGTTTTGTGTTGTAAATGCAGTATGTAGGATTAATAGTTCATTTACAGGGCAGTCAAAAATATTATATTACAATATGGTATATGGGGGGAAAATGTTTTTAGAATATTTTAATGACATTGCGCTATTTCAAATGTATTGAAACTTGTATAAATCACTGAATTTCACTACGATCACGTTAGAACAATGCATTCATAGCATTTCTTATACATTTGCAGGGACACACAAAATAAATAGGTTACAGTACTGTCTTTAAGTAATAATTGCTGGAGTGTACGTTTTAAAATTCGGTATGCCCTTTTAAATTTAACTAATTTTTTTTCATGTTACTCATTATATATAAATTATATACCTCATATACAGGGGCTGCACAAAAGTATTCACGTACCATTCTCTTTATTAGAGGAAATTGCTGAAGGGGAATTTTTAACTGAAGTATATGTATTTCTTAAGTGAACTAAATTTTGGCATGCATCTAGTTAATAGATAAAATCTATATATCATATACAGGGCTGCTGAAAAAACTTCAGATAATTTTCCGATTGTAGATGGAAACAGCTGAAATTGGGTTTTGAAATGTGTTATGCGTTTGAATTAGACGCAATATTTTAATTTACCAAACGGTGCAGTTTGTTTACATTATTCTGAATGTGTTGGAGTTTTATAATCTATGCTTTAATCTTTAAAGGAAAGTGGGGGGGGGGGGGGACTTCACTGTAGCCCACCCAAATAGTACCACTCTAACAACACACACATTTTTTTTTTTACTGTCACAGAATGAAAAAGGTCTAAAGTTAAAAACAGAAGCATATTCAATCATTCAATGATGAATTTAACTGTTTATTTATCATGATGAGAAAAGTAGTAAAGGAAAAGAAAAGTGCCCAGTTAAAATGATGTCATTGACCTCACAGGCTATTCACACTTATTGTACAATATACTCTCATTTCAAAGAATAATGCCCTTGAAAAATAAATCAAGGGGGGATAACACACCCCCGCCCACTTTATGCTTAACTAATGAACCTCAAAATCTAATCAGGGAAGCGCCTTATCAGAATAAACCTATATACCAAATTTAAGCAAATCGAATAAGTCTGCATAAAAACCCGCTTAGCTAAATTCAGGGTATTAGCTTCTTTGTTCCCTCCTTTATACTTAACCAATCAACCTCCAAATCTAATCAGTGAAACACCTTATCAGAATAAACCAGTATACAAAATGTGAAGCAAATCGGGTAATTCTGCATGATAAACCCATTGATCTAAATTAAGGGGGGGGGTATGCCCCCCTTAACCAATGAACCTGCAAAACTAATCAGGGAAGCGCTTTATCAAAATGAACCTAGAAAAAATTTTGAAGAAAATCGAATAATTCTGCATGTAAAATCCATTCATCTAAATTAATTTGGTGGATTAGCCCCTGCCCCCCCCCCCCTTTATACTTAACCAATGAAACACAAAAAGTAATCAGGGGAGCGCTTTATCAGAATGAACCTAGAAAAAAGATTTGAAGCAAATCGGATAATTCTGCATCAAAAACGCATTTAATTAAATTAATGGGGGAGGGTTAGCCCCTTCCCCCCACCCTTTATACTTAACCAATGAACCTCCAAATCTAATAAGGGAAGCGGCTTATGAAAATAAACTGATATACAAAATTTGAAGCAAATCGGGTAATTCTGCATGATAATCCCATTGATCTAAATAAGGGGTTAATCCCCCCCCCCCAGTTCCTCCCTTTATACTTAACCAATGAGCCCCCAAAACTAATCAGGGAAGCGCTTTATCAGAATGAGCCAAGAAAAAAATTTGAAGAAAATTGAATAATTCTGCATCTAAAATCCATTTATCTAAATTAATTTGGTGGATAAGCCCCCCCCCCCCCTTCTCTTTATACTTAACCAATGAAACCCAAAAAGTAATCAGGGAAGCATCTTATCAGAATGAACCAATTAAAAAAGATCTGAAGCAAATCAGATAATTCTGCACCAAAAACGCATTTATTTAAATTAATGGGGGAAAGTTAGCCCCTTCCCCCTACCCTTTATACTTAACCAATGAACCTCCAAATCTAATCAGGGAAACGGCTTATGAAAAAGAAACCGGTATACAAAATTTGAAGCAAATCGGGTAATTTTGCATGATAAACCCATTGATCTAAAATAAGGGGGTTAACCCCCTCCCCTCGTTCCTCCCTTTATACTTAACCAATGGACCCCCAAAAGCAATCAGGGAAGCGCCTTATGAGAGCGAACCTAGAAAATAATTTGAAGAAAATCGAATAATTCTGCATGTAAAATCCATTTATCTAAATGAGTGTGGGTGGGTGGAGAGAGAAAAGCCCCTGTCCCCCTCTCTTTATACTCAACCAATGAACCTCAAAAACTAATCAGGGAAGCATCTTATCAGAATGAATCTAGAAAAAAAAATTGAAGCAAATCAGATAATTCTGCATGAAAAACGCATTTAACTAAATTAATGGGGGAGGATTAGCCCCTATATACTTAACCTATGAACCTCCAAATCGAATCATGGAAGCGCCTTATCAAAATAAACCGGTATATACAAAATTTGAAGCAAATCGGGTAATTCTGCATGATAAAGCCATTGATCTAATTTAAGGGGATTAACCCCCCGTTCCCCCCTATATACTTAACCAATGAACACCCAAAACTAATCAGGGTAGCGCCTTATCAGAATGAAGCTAGAAACAAAATGCGAAGCAAATCGGATAATTCTGCTTGAAAAACCCATTCATCTAAATTAAGGGGGGGAAGTGGATTAGCCCCCGTTCCCCCCCTTTTTATACTAAACCAATGGACCTCAAAAGCTAATCAAGGAAGTGCCTTATCAGAAAGAACCTAGAAAAAATTTTTGAAGCAAATCGGATATTTCTATCAAAAGTTACATACATATGTACATACAGAACCTGCAGACACATTAGATCTCAGGCTTTGATAGCCTGTGAGCTAAACAAAAAAACAAAAAAAAATGGGGGGGGGGGAGGAGAGATATATGAGAAATAAGGTGCAATTTTATCCCTTTTTCACTTTCAGATTATAATAAAATTCGTTTAACATAAATGCTGACATTGATATAGTGGATGGAGAAGGATTGTTAAAGTATTATTCAACTCATCATTTAAGTATTTTTAATTAATTACAAAATAATAATAATTTAAAACTAAAATATTTCAATACATGAAAATTAATTTTTGATCAAAAGAATGCAAAAAAATATAAGCAAAAAATAGATGAATTTGGACTTTAACCATGACTTTTTTTTTTAGACATAATAGTGAATCAATTTCATTAAGATTTGCTTAAATCGTATCCTGCTAAATCGATTTAACACCAGCTTGCCATGTTTTTCTTAAATCGGAAAGCACTGAAGCTTCCAATGTTTTCTTAAATCGGAAAGAACTGAAGCTTCCAATGTTTTCTTAAATCGGATCCTACTAAATCGATTTAACACCAGCTTGCCATGCATGTAGAAGCTGCATCAATGTAAACAAACCAGTTTTCCAATGTTAGCTCTGAATCGGTATTTTGTTTTAAATCGATTTAAAGCCAATAGATGCATAAATTTTTCTGATGTTATCTTTAAATCGATATAAGACTGATGGATAAATCGGATTTTTGTTGTTTGTTTTAAAGTAGGGTAGTGACGCTCGGAAGGGTAATCCCGCTCACCAAATATCTCTAAACAGAGTAGAAATGAAAACGTGCGATCGGTATCGGCACCTAGCAAACTTCATCCTAAGTTCCCAGTAAGGATTTAGTGCCCGTTGGGAGGAAAGTATTTTTGTGTCCTCAAGTTATTAGTTTGAAGTTGTTTTATTATAAAATTTTACAACATCTAACTTGAAGGTAAGTGTACACTCTTATTTTCAAACATTAATTTACTCATTATGTCTACAAAATATATACATTTAGCTGTACTTTCATGCTTTTATTTATTTTTGCAGTGCGTTGTTACGCCAATTATAATGCTATAAACCCAACATGACGATGACAGGTAATGGCGCTCGCATGGAACTCCAGAAGAAGTGTTGCCAGTGGGCAACTTCTTAAAATTCAAATTTGTTGATTGACACCACTTTTTTGAAATGGTAAAATTTCCCTGTTTTCGCCTTTATTAATATGTCATTAAACAAGGAGAATTTTACGATTTCAAAAAAGTGGTGAAAATCAAAAAACCTAAATATAAAAAAAGTAGCCCACTATATGTCTAAGACAATGTGTGTGCACAATATGTGTAAAGTGGTTATAAAAATTCTGCAGCGGTGCGAACAGCCCACACAACTACATATGTGTCTTTTGTCTTACTTAAACGTTGTATTCAAACTCTGAGCGCAATTACCCTACCATGTCGGGCATTACCGCTCAATCGATGGCCATTTAAATAAAACGATAAAAAAATTCCTAAAACTTTTATGAAAATTAGTTTATTGCAAACTGTTCTTTATGCTTTCGAGTTATACTTCATTAATAAAATATTGATTTTTTTTTTGTCCAAATTTGACTAGCTATTCATGTTTTCCCTTAAGTGAGCGCCAATCCCCTACTTTCCCCTAATGTCGAGAAGTTTTAAAATTTGCATCATAAAGACATTGTTTGTTCAGGTTGTCGGTATCGTGAACATGTCGTCAGCTTTAGTTACGGAGATGTTTTTGGTTTACACTAGACAGATAGGTTACATGTTTGTTTATTTCAAACAGCAGACATCATGATTAACATGGAAGCGACGGAAGGTAACAGAGTTTCAGAATATACTTACAAAGCTTCTGTGAAAAAAATATGCAAATTACTTATATATAAATGACAGAATTATATATCTTTATTTTGTTATATGGTGTCAGGATATTACAGTTTTTTTCTTAATTTTTACTTCGGTTTTGAAATAAAATTAATAATGGGAATACAATAAAACTGACTGCATTTGAAGATTTTACTTAAAGATAATTAGCTTTTTAAGTGGTTTGGTTGTTTATAGTAGTTAATAAATTTTAAAGGGTATGTAACTGCATTACGATTAAATATCAAAGAAGGTGCCTTTATTGTGATGAAATGCAGTTTATGTGTTCAGTCATACTTAATATTGTGTGCAATGTGTAGTATATATTAACCCTTTGAGCACATTTGACGTACAAATGTATATCCAAATTGTTAATATTTTGAAGGCACACAATGCAACACAAAATTTCCATGATAGCGAAATTCAAGGCTGTCAGGAGTATAGCAGATGCTGTGAAATATGTTGAACATGGGGAATTTCTAACGTGTTTATGTTCAAGAAAGGATTCAGAAAATGAAAAAGAAGATAAAATCCTAAATGATTTAGTCGCACCAACTTCAAATTTTCTAAATAAGTGTTAAACGAAATTACATCGCAATTTGTTTGTTTAAATCAAAACTTTAAATGGCCGTCCACTGTAAAGAATATCGGTGTACAACACCGAAAATAGTGACAACTAAATTTCCACCTAAAGGGGTGTAAAGAAAACTACCTGTAAATTGGTGTAATGAAATACAAAAATAATTTATTTCAGGAAATTATGAATGTCTAACTGTTGATTTAATCGAACCGAAATACTTCAACATATACTTACTTAATTGGGTGAAAAAAAATTTCATACATGGATTCATTTCTTTCGCTTTGTTCAAAAAATAATTTAAGATAAGAAAACAGAAATTAGGATGAATGGATTAGGAAATTGTTGCTTGAAGCTGCTTTAGTTTTTTGTTTAAAAATTACCTCTAGTTCTTCATTAAAACGCAATGATTGAGAAATCGGTTCTAATTTCTATTTCCTTATGTTAAATAATTGAATTTTTAAATAAAGCGAAAGAAATGAATCTATGTATGACATATTTTTATGCCCAACAAAGCAAGTGAATGATGAAGGATGTCAGTTTGAATATTAAATCGACAGCTAAAAATTCATAATTTCATGAAAGAAATTATTTAGTGGTGTTTAATTACACCAATTTACAGGAGGGTTTTCCTTACACCAATTTGGTATTGAATATCAATATTTTTCACAGAGTAGTAGTTACCAATTTTAAAGGGCATATATCTCTAGTACTACGATTAAATATCACAGAAGTAATCTTTATTGATATGAAATGTAGTTTATGTGATCAGTCATGCTTCAAATTTTGTAGTATACGTCAACACTTTGAGACATTTAACGTATCAGAACGCCATGCATTTGTTTGAATTCATTTGGTTTAATTATTTTGTAATACTAACTACCTGAAGTTATTTCAATTTAATGTTGTAGTACATATAATGCATAATGTTAAATAAATGAATTATTGCATAAAAGCTCATGAATGATAAATGAATTATTGCATAAAATCTCATGAATGATAAATGAATTATTGCATATTATAGCTCAAAAAATTAAATGTGCTTCAAATGCAAAAAACCTTTCAAACAAATGTATACCCAAAGGTTAATATTTTGAAGGAATAAAGATACCATGATAGCCAAATTCAAGACTATCAGGAGTATGGAATATGCTGTGAAATATGTTGAAAATGGGGGACTTCTAACGTATTTAAGTTCAAAGAAACATTCAAAAAATGAAAAGAAGATTAAATCCTAAATGTCGCGCCAACTTCAAATTTTTGATATAAGTATTAAAAGAAATTTCATGGTAATTTCTTTGTTTAAATCAAAGCTTTAAATGGTCGTACATATACCAGTACTGTTGAAAATTATTTGTAATTAATTCACATTTACAAAAAAAAAAAATGTCGTAAATTTTGTAACTATAAAGGCAAATCTTGCCTCAAAATTTACGGTGAGCTCCATGAATAATAATATTTTCTATCATAAGAAGACAAAATTTATTCAGTTTTTCGTATGTATTTGAAAATATTCGACTTATCATTAATCTTTAGTAGAAAAGAAATCGTGAAGTAATATCTAAATTCCCTACGGAATAAAACATGAAAAATGCGCAGTATTTCCTTATATATTATAAAATGCCGTGAATAACAATACATTGCCGGAAAAGAAAAATAATTGCTTTTCGGAAGGATATTAGGTAAAATCGTTCTTTTCATTATAATTAAAATTTAGTTACTATTATATGTTCTGCCATTTCGTGATCGTTCGTAATAAATAACATTGCGATTTATTTCCGAATTCATTAGGAAAAAGGCTGAAAAGGAAATTAGAGCACATAAAGAAGTTTTCTGCATAACTTTAGTGTCATAATAGCATGATAAGAACTTTTAAAGCTATTTTTTGGCTGACTTGAATTAATTAACTTTGACATTAAAAGGCTTTGTGGAAAGAGCAAAAATAGGTACCTTTGATCATACATTCATAATTGGTCATTCAACCCCTATTTTATTTGACTTTTATCTAATTTATGATGATTCACGTATCTCTATATGTCTTCATCTGACTTTTTAGATGCAATTTAAAATCACTTCCCAAGTTCAATTTCGTTCAAATCTTCGAGATAAGCTTCTGTCGCAGTCAAATTTATGTTTTGATGAAGCTTTTTTACATGATACCTTTTTATTATAATAGCCTGTGATGGAAAATTGCAAATTTAAAATTTTAAAATTAATTATTTGAAATATTTTCTCACATTGCACCCCAAGTTAAAATTAGATAATACAGATTAAACTCAAATTTATTTCAAGCCTATAACGCCCTTTAGTAAGAAATAGGGAAACTAAATTGAAATAAAATCGATTTGTTATATTGAATGACAGCCGTATTTAAGTTAAAAATGTATAGGACAGATTTAAAACCATATTTATTGCTACTTTTCCGTTGTACCAACACCATTGTCACCAAGCTTAATACACTGCTAAAAAAAATTAGGGGAGCAAGCAAAAAAAAAACGTGAAGAGACAGCCCTGCATGGGCATGAAAGTGAGAGTAACACGTGTATCAATGTGCAATACGGAAACAAAGAGGCAAAAAAATTTGCAAGAGAACTGTAATTCTTTGAAACGATGGATAGAACACGGAAAGATGGTTTAGGGCAACAATTTGGTTACATATGTAAATAACAAAAAAGTACTGTTTAAGAATGATGCTAGGTATTTAATATGGCATGTGGTCCCTTCGAATAGATAAAACTGTCGCATACTTGTTTTCTAGGGATTCGATAAGTTTTCAGAGAGTACTGTTCACAGAATTGCAGTCTCCAAGTCACGGCCGATAAAATGAGGCCTTAGTCTCACTGCAAAGCATTGTCCGAGTGTGTCCCAAACGTGCTCGATAAGATTTAGGTCAGGAGAGCATGTTGACTATTCCATATGCTGTATTGTTTCAATTTTAAGAATGTTCTCCACAAGACTAGCTGTATGCTGTGTGGTATTATCATGCATTGAAAAAAAAGTATCACTATTTGCTGCAACATAAAATACGACATGAGGCCTCAGTGTCAGTATCTCGTATGTATTAATTTGGACCGTCAAAGTGCCATTTCGAATGATATGCAGGCACGTATGTCCACCTATACTGACTCCAGCCCATAGCATCAACCCACTTCGTCTGTAATGTGATCTTTCACGAACGCATGCGGGATTATTTTGAGTGCCCTTTTCTCTCCATTCCAAAACACATCGGATGTCACATCCAGACTAAATCGGGGCTCATCTGTAAACAGAATTTGACTCCAGCAACGTTGTCTCCAGACTCGATGTTCAGTTGTCCACCTTCTTTGAACCGCACAGTTGCATGAGGTCAACGAAATACAGACCATTGGTTTACGTCTATAGAGACCCCCTAATGAAGCTTATTTCGGCGTGTTTGGCTGGACACCCTTCGTCTTGTGGCCAAGAACATCTGTGTTTGCAGCTGAGTAGTATTTCCCGTTCCATCTAGACGAGCTGTTAACAGGATATATCGGTCATCAGTTTCTGAGGTACCACATGGCTGACTTTGCCCTTATCGATGTCTACCATTCCATGAGTCTTGAAATCGATTCCACGGCTTTGCATTGACATTTCTTGCGACTCCATCAGCATCCGCTACACTTTGTTGTGTTTCTCCAGATTCAACTGTCCAGATAACATCCCAAGCTATGGATTCCGGTATATCACATTGTTGTGACATTTTCAAGTCACCTATTATCAAACACAAGCTGAACAATTGAATTTTACAACTGAGACAGCGAAACAGACGTTTTTGAAAAATTCCGATTTCTGCACTTATCTCTTTTTTCTACTTTTGGACGTCATAAACTTTGATTTTCATGTGACGTTTTCTTCCTCAGTGGTCTACTACCCTTTACATTATGGATGTTTTATTTTATGTTACTTATCGGTGTAATTATTTGCGTAATTTTGTTAAAAACCACGTGCTCCCTTAATTGTTTTGAGCAGTGTAGTTAGCGTAAAATGAAATCCAAGTAAAATGAAACATTTGAAAAGAAAAAAGATTTTTGGTATGAAAGCGAACATTTAAGAAATATAACTTTTGAAAATCGCAGAGTTTAAGGAACTATTCTATTAAATCAATATATAAATATATACTTGGAATAAATATTATGCAATAAAATAATAAAATAAAACTCAATTTAAAATGCAGGCATGAAATTGTAA
This sequence comes from Maratus speciosus, assembly GCA_963932465.1. Lineage (NCBI taxonomy): Eukaryota > Metazoa > Arthropoda > Arachnida > Araneae > Salticidae > Maratus > Maratus speciosus. The sequence continues at coordinate 417,008,642 of OZ010789.1, read as the reverse complement.
ATGTCTCTTAGAAATTGCAGTAAACGTTTCATTTTTTGAATGGAAACGTTAATGTTTTTTTGAACTAAACTTTCTTTTTTTATAATTCCCAAAAAAGACCTGAAACAATTTTATTGCACCTTCCTCATCATCAGGTAATTACCAAATGGTAAAAACCATCTCCCAATCAGTAATAAATGTAAGTTATAATTTAATAATAAATATTTTAGATCAAAAAAATAGCAACTTAAAATGTTTTGTTAATGTTTGCAAATCACAAGGTTTGGCGCGGTTTACAATAAAAAAAAACCTTTGCACGGTCAGTGCTGAAGTAAATGGCTCATTAGCACAATGTTATCATGGTGTTGATACGACGAGAAAGTACTCATTTATTTGTGTTTATACCCATTCTCCATCTTGGTGGGAAACCTGTTAAATAACTGTGTCAAAATAAATTGTTTTGTGTTTTTCTTAAGAGGATTCGAACTTGAATTGAAACAATTTGAAAAGAACAACAGTCTTTTGTGTCATAACTAGTACTTCATAGACGTTCAATTTAGCAAATGAAGGTTTATATTGTTATGATATTAACATAGAAAATTTAATCTACATCTAGCATACATTTCTTGGGAAACATAATGCGTTGGAATTCACCTTAAAGTATAAAAGAATGAAAACTTCAAAATATTAAATATTCTATTTTGACTAATACACAAAGGTATTTTTAATAGCTTTTCATAAAATTGTTTTATATTTACAAATTTTACAATAAAATCAAATTCAAAGTATGTATATTAATTAAATGTTTACTAAGAGTATAACAATATTTTTTTTTTTTTTTTTTACATTCTTTGAAAATGTTTCGTGTTACTTTTATTTTAAAGTTTGGCTTCCGTTTAAAAAATGATTAACAATAAAAATTTAAAAATTACCTGCAGCATTCTTCTAACATTGTATAGTTTTATGTGCTTTTTTGTTTAATAATAAAAATGACAAATCAGTCACTTAAAATGTCTCTGAAATATACGTACTGTTTAGAACGTAGTTTGTCTTTTCTACTTTCTTCTATATGTACAAGAAGAAAATTTTGGTTTCCGGATAAAATTTAACTTCCGGTTTTCGACTGATTTATACGTTTTAGAAGGACCTGAAACACGATTTGACTATTTTTAGAAAATGTCTGTCCCTGAGTCTTTGTATATGTATGTGAAAGAAATTTTTGGACGCTCTAACTCACCACTTACTGCGTAGAATACGATGAAATTTCATATAAAGTTCTATCATAATGTGAACTGGCGCTGATTATTTTTTCGGTTAAATCCACCAAGTAGGGAATGTCGCAAATTGATGATTTGTTTGATGAATGAAAGAACGAAAACTCACACAAAATGTTTGAGAATTGTGATAAAAAAAAAATTACATAACATGGATGGCACTAAATTGTTTTTTAGTTTGGTTCGCGATAAAGAATTAAAAAAATTGTTACTGTGGGAAAAAGAACAAGAATCGAATTAGCATGATGTAGCAATGCCGACAGTTCTCAAAAGCGTAAGATTCTTGTAACTGGGAAAGAAAAAAATCAATGATCTATCGCAAAATATGCAATAAAAACTTTGCCTGTGATGTACATGCATAATTGCAAAGCTTCGATGACAAAATGTCTTTTTGAAGAATAGATTTTAGATTTTGAGAAAGATATGAAAAAAATTCTAAAGAAAAATTCTGCCTATTTTTGACAATGTCCCCTCTTCGCATTTGAGCTCTGTTTGTCTTAAATGTATCAAATTACTGTTTTTGCCACCTAACACTACATCCAAAATTAAACAAATAGATCACGGAATTATCAATTCGTTTAAAACTTTATACATTAGGATGTCTGTGAAAAAAATAATCGTGAATTCAGATGAGAAGAAAGAAATAAAAACAGATATACTAAAATTATAGGTGCAGATTTACTGTCACCAGTCACCACGTGGCGGCTAAATTTTTTGATGTGGCGACTAACTTTCAGCGTCTTAGTCGCCAGAGATCAATTTCCTGTGTTCCCAATCCCCGTCGCGGAATTTTGATTTTCTTTTCTTTTGCAAATAGAAAAGCACGTGCTTTTTTCACTGTCCGAGGTCAAGTATGACTTTGATAAAAAGTCAGGGAATTTTTGCAATCTCAGTTACCGTCGTGAACGCTGCCCCTGTGATGTACTGCTTTCTTGCCTAACCTTATTCTAACACTACATGCCACACACTACAAAGATTAGCAGCTGGAAAGCTCGGCACATGAGCGCGCTAATGGTAAAGCTTCTCCTTTGGACACCAGGGAAAGCAAGCATTTATTCGAAGGTTTCACTGTAAAAAAAATTCCGCAACGTTCCTGGAAAAAAATGGGCAGCTGAGTTGCCCAATATTTCCAAGAAACATTTCTTGAAAATGACTGGAACTTTACTGTATATGTTAAAAACTTTCTACAGAAATGCCAGTAAGTTTCCTGCGAAATACCAGGAATATTTCTGTTGACAGCAAAACATTACTGACATTTCACAGCATGCGGGATCCGCAGACGATTTTTACATTTCCAGTTGACAATTTTCGCTTTATTATCATTATTTGTTAGAATGAAAAAATATTTTGAAATTGACATCAAAATTATTATTTATAATTTACACGAAAAAATAAATTTTTAGTTAAAATTCAATAAAGTAAATATATATATGATATATTGTTTCTGAACTTTGCTTAAAATATAAAAATATATAAATGTAAATAATAATTAGAAAAAAAATCTAGACATAAAATATTTTGGATTTTCGGTAGTAATTATGTTAGTTTACAAGTTAGATAAAATACATATAAATTTTCATGAAAAAAAAAAAAAAAAAAACCTAAACGTAATTGTATATTTTTTCCGAAAATAAAAAAAAATTCAAATTTGCAGCAATTCAAAGTGTCAAATATATATCAAATTTAAATCAAATTGTAATAATGTGTTAAAATATAAAATTAATTAAAAAGGAAAAAAAAAAGTCCAGAGGTAGCATCGAACTCGGCCGTACGGGTGGCGTGCGAGCTTTCTGCGTCCACACCACGAAAGACACGTTGAGATCTGCAAACTAATGGGTATTTGAAACGTATGCTAAACCTCGGCATCTAATTTCTGAAAATCTAAGTCCCATTTGAAGAAATCCTTTCACAAGAATAATTAGAGATAAGAACTCTAAAACATACTTTAAATTAATCAAAATCGGTGAGAATCATGTTTGATGGTCCCCTGGTTAATGGAGATCCAAATCATAGGTGTATTTTTTTTACACGGTCTGCTCCTTAATCATTCCACAGACAAGTACGAGAGATAATCTCTTAGCGATGTCACGGAGGCATTGTATTTTCATCTGAATTGTCTTGACAATAGAGACGTAAAGGATTATGTCGTCTATTGATTTATTTGCATTCCATATTGATTTTTTTACATTCATTTAAGGAATTCTTTTTCAACACTCGCGCGAGCAACGGATTATAGCAAAAAAATAATAAATGGCGGCCGCAGCGTTTTGCTGTTTCCAACTTTTGTTCAGGAACGTTTCAGATAAGAAAACCAGAATTTCACAGGAAAGAGCTAAATTATTCTGAAAACCTGAGAAAAGGCGAAACGTTCCTGGATTTTACATGGAACGTTACCATTTTTTTTTTACAGTGTTCGTCCGAAATCCAGAGTTGCAATAAATAGTCCTTTAATTGATCTTCATTTTTTATCATCATATAAAGATTTTCACGTAAATTTTAAAGTTAAAAAAAGAAAATTTGGAAAATTTGATACTATAAAATAGATGCGATTGTTCCGTTTTTACTTCTTAATGATTGATTTTTATGTATTTTTTACCGGTGAATCCGAAAATAATCTTCATTTTTAGCCATTACATCGGGATTTTTCACAAATTACAAATTTCAAAGTTAAAAAGTTCAAAGTTAAAATTGAACCTCCTCCCCCATCTCATCGGACCACTCAGCCGTTTAGCCCAAATTTTGGTTGACACATTAGAAAATATATTAACCCTTAAATGCCTGATTTTTCAAAAATCATTGTAATAATGTTTTTCGGCTTTCATTTTTTAAATAAATCAAGGTAAAAATATTTAAAAAATCATATTTTGTTTTAAGTATGGTTTACGGCTAAAAAACAGTTTGTTACTAATCGGCAAAACTGGTTTTTATTGAAAAAATAATTTTCCTTGATAAAATTTTATATTATTAAACACACAAAAATTTTAGGAACTATAAAAAGAAATAAATTTTATTTGCTCACTGCAGAACAAAATAGGGTATTTCGCAAGCTTCCAAAGAAAACAAAATGAACAAGTAGCAACAATTGAAAAAATAAATCTATCTTTATTCTTAAACAGCACGTATTGCCATCTACATGTTGAAAATCGATTTAATAATATTTTCAGAATGAATTTTATTGGCAACATTAGACATTATAGCTTCAATATTATTCTAGTAATATTTTAGAGCCCAAATTGGGTAAGTTGCCGAAAAGCAACACTCAGCATTTAAGGGTTCGTATGTTTTACAGCAATGCGGAAGGGCATTCCAGGTAAAGGTTCCCTATGCTTTAAAATTCAATGTCAAATTCACCGAAAAGTTTCGTTTGATTCGAGTTTCATTTGGTGGAACCTACTAGCGTAGTGGGCAAAGCCTCCTAGTTAGTTCTGAAATGTAATTTCTAATTGTATACATTTAAGAGAACTATGATAAATATAATTTTTACAACGGGAAATATAACCTTATTTACCAAATACTGGCAAGATTATTCTAAAAATAGTAGAACTTGCAGAATCGCGTATTCGATCATGATATTTTTACAAGGATTTTAATTTATCTTAACAATACGTATCGTAACAATACATATTCTTAACAAAGTAACCAACATAATAACAAGTATTAATTTTCTAGCAGTAAGTATCCATCATCAGAAATAAAGCATTAATAGTAATGATAAGAACAAAATCAAATTTGTCCAATCTTTATTTGCCAAAATCCTCTTCATCTCTAGTGATTTTGGATACTCATAGTATCAAATATTCTTTATGCTTTTTCATCAAAAATATTATTTAGGAATAATTATAATAGAATATAGTATAATATATGATTTTATGATCATATGATCTTAGTATAATAGGTAATCCTGTAATATAATATATAATTCTTTAATTTTTAAAGCACAAATATTATTGCATGAATGTTCATGATAATGCTTTAATAACTTTTCTGTTTTATTTTGTTATATTTTAATAATCGCTAACTTTGTGTGTGCCTATTTATATTTAGATCTTTTAGTTAACAGTTTTAGTTTAAAGGTTACATTTACCTTTATTCATAATTCTAAAGCAATTTTTAGAATGTTATTCAAACATGGTGTGCAAAATAGAATGAATTGCTCTTTAACTTTTTACATGTAGAATAAAAATGGTCTGTGTAAATTTCAAAATTGTTCAAATTGTTCAAAGTAGTTAATAGTAAGATTTCTTTGATGAAATATTCCTTTCATAATTAAAAAAAAAAGCTTACACTTTTTAAAATTTTTGTACGATCACAAAGGCAAATTTGGTCGGAATAATCACAAAGGCAAATTAGAAAAGAATCTTTTCCTGCAACAGGAATATTACCAAAAACTGCATATCTCTATCTTTAAAATAAACTGAATTATAATGAAAGGAAAAAGCCGACTCCCTACATTTTATCATACTAATTAACTAATTGAATTGTTATTTTATAGTAAAAACTGGGACCAGATACAAATTTACGATAGTGTCCTTCAGATAAATAGCAAGTGTAAAAAATATGCATCATAAGCAATCTAATTAAGCAGTACGCAAACAGAGATAATGTAAGACGGAAAATGTAGTTTTAAATCATAAGAAGATATTTTAAAATAAACATAATTCACAAAATAGTCTCCTTCATCTCCAGTTAGTGTTGCCAAGTGTCTAGATTTACGTGGGAAGTCCCGATTTTCAGATGTTACCTGTCGCGAGTAACTACTGCGCAGAGCACCAAAATTTTCATTTTTCATGATGCACGAGTTCTTTTAAATTACTTTTCGCATTATGATATTCGTTTGCCTGCATCAAATGCAATTTAGTACAGTAAAATTGGTGAAAACTGAATCTGTCTATAACGACAAAGTTTTATATTCCCTTCAAAAGCAATACCTATAAAAATCTACCTGACTAGGCACAAAACATGTATAAAATGGAATTTTTGCGGTTCTTAGGGAATATGTTTTCACAGTCTTTACTGTCCTTTATTATAATAAAACCTCTTAAAACGAAACTTGTTTATAACGTTTTTTTTTTTTTTTAATAAAAATTGCGCTGCCTCTAGACTAGGTATACTATACTTTCTAAATTGGAGATTTGTTTCATTTCGCAGCGATATCGATTTCACGCGTTTTATTGTATAAGACTGCTAAGTTTATTTAGTACATAGCAAAGCGTGCTAAGACGAAATCGCAAATGTTCGGAAAAAATTCCGTTATAAACAAATTTCTGACTTAGCAGGCATAATTCTATGGTATTTCTACCGTTTCGATAATGAAATTTTTACGTTTAAGGAGGAATTAAGTTATAGACAAGTTCCGTTTTAAAAAGGTTTACTGCATTCTATTTCCCGATTTAGAAGACGTTGTCCCGCGTATTTTTGTTTCATTGTTCCGATTTTTCTGAGACTGAATCTGGCAATACTAATTCCAGTACCTAACTAAACTCATTTAATAGTGCTTCGTAAATATTTTGGAGTTCTTAGGCACCAATATTGTAGCAAGAATAGATTACTTTTTGTTTAAGATAAACCACATATGTAGTATCTTCCGTGTTTCCTCTTTCTTAAAGTATCTCACACATTTACATTATTAGTTTGATATAAGGCTCCCATTCACAATGAGCAATTTGCAATTAATTATAACTTATTCAATTTTAAAGATAGAGGTATGCAATTTTTTATAATGGTCTTATTGCAGCAAGATAAAGAATTTTCTAGACAGATTAAAAATTAAAGTGCTATTTTTTCTGTTTTGGACTCTCTGAATGGTACTCAAATGCTCTTTTATTGTACTAACCACACGTTCTCAGTCAAAATTTCTAAGATAAGGTTGCATTCATTTTTTAAAGAAGAAAATGTACTTGATTTTACAGAAACTGGTCATACAACAAGCTCACGTAACAAATAGTTGATGGTGGGAAAAATAATTCATTAAGGATTCCTATAATGCAACAACAATTCTTCTCTGTTTCTTTGAAGTTTTACCGCTTTTGATACCAAAGTATACATTTGGCCTCAATAGGGGCTTTCGGCATTCGGTCATCGTAAAAGATGTTACATTTTTTGTAAGAATTGTATTTCTGATGGATTAGCATTTTTTTCCTTCAGTAGAACATACAAACATTCCAGGGTACTTCTGTGCTTCCAAAAACAGTTTGTGAGCCCAGGGATAAAACTATTCAATCAAGGAAGTAACACTGAATATATTTTTCAAGTTTGTCATCAGATGTATTATCCTTCTTTGCCGTATTATCAGCTTGGAGAGGAACTATACGTGATTAAAGAAACATTTGTTAAATTTATCTTTATCAAAGGATTCTGCATTCTTGAACAGGTCAGCAAACGTTTGAAACCGGACTTTTGTTCCTTCTAATGATCGATTGAACTGATCGTTACTGATTGGACTTGAAATATGGCATGGTGGTTAATTTTAAAATCTAAATGTTCTTACCCAACAGTTTATTCAAAATTTGAAAATTTAAAAGCTGCAGAAGCGAAAAACATTACAAAATTTCGAATTCTTTGAATATGTTTAGGATAAAAACATGAAATTTGATATGATGATAATTTTAATGTTTAAATTAGTAAAAATAGTATAGTAGTAATAAAATAGTAATAGTAATGTTTAAATTAGTAAAATAAGTAAGAAAAGAACGGTTTCTAAAAAAATTTTAATTTGAAAAGGTAAAATCAGCAGTAAACGTTCCGAAAATGTTTTAAATTACGATTTATTTGAAATTTTTAGGGCTATAAATATAAAATTTGAAAAGGCTTTTGATTTTAGGATGTAATTTCTGGCACAGAATAGTTTCTAAAGAAATTGAAATTTAAAAGGATGAAGGAACAAAAAACGTTTTAAAATCGGAATTTCTAAATATTTTAATCACCAAATTATCGATAAAGTCAGTCTGCCTAATTGAGACACGATTCTCCGTAGTTTTGTCGCATTTAAGGTACATTTGGGATTTTATTATATAAATGTATATTTTATTAAGCAACAAATTACTGAATACTGTACCTTTAGTTCAAAACTAACTTATTTTGTAGAAATTTAATAATTATCTGTAGTATAAAACCACAATATAGGATTGTCGCATTTAGGTCATTTTTGTCACATTTATGGCAGCTAAAACCTAAATGAGACGTTCATAGTCCTAAATGTGATAATGCATTTATACATGACAATTCATCTGAAAAAGTCCATTTAACGATTAACTGCTGTGACAGAAAATTGCCACATTACAATTGTGAGCGGTCTGCAAAACCATTCAATTGAAAGATGAATAAAATGCGCGATTAACTCATAAAATACTATTTTTGCACTAAACTCTTTGTACTATTTCTAGTACTAGGCCCCAAATGAAGCAAAATTTCGCTGTATGGATAGTTAAACTGGAAATTACAAGTTAAACTGTGAATTTTTTTTAAAAAGCAGCTCTAACAGCAGTTAAGGGTTAACTGTAATTATTTTTTGAATTAATTAACCCTTAACTGCTGTGACAGGAGTTGTTGCATAACTATTGTGAGCGGTCTCCGAGACCACTCACACGGTACTGTTTCTGTACTAAAATTTAAGTACATGACAATTATAATTAAACTTTTCAATATTATTCTTGAAATGTTTATCATGGAGCAGCACCGTGCTGTTTGTCAATTTTACACTGCTATTATGCAAAAGTTATTTGAATGCTGCGTATAATGCCTAATATAAATAACCCTCAAATAAATAAATGCGTTCCTAATATAAAAAACTCTTATCCCTCTTTGCCAAGGAGCTATGGCCATAACTACAATTAAATGATTGTCGCAGAAAACATCGTTTAAAATTCGCGAAATTCGCGCGTCAATATTAACCCATAATTTATACACCAGTGCGATTTGAGTTTCCGTAATTTCAACTCCACATAATTTTGCTGACAATCTGGTGATAATGAAATATAACTGCATGATCCATATACAAAATTTAATAAGGCATCCAAATGAAATATTTGATTTTATCAAAATTCTTATTTTGTGAATGAAAAATGCGAATTTATTAGACGCCAACATTTCGGTCGGTGCGAATTCACAGTGTGGAGAATACGGGTTAAAAGAGTAGTTAAAAGATATTTATAATATTGTTAACTAGACTATTTATTACATGTAACTTTATTATAAAATGTCACATGATAAATATATGAGCCTTAGAAATAGATAAAATCGTACAATATTTCTAATATTTCTGATTAAGCCAAAGAGAAGCTCTGTGCCTGATATTCTGTTGCACCCCCCCCCCCCTCTCTTCATTTTTCCTGCACTTTCACAAAAAAATTAACTTTTTCTGCACTTAAAAATACGTATATGGCAACAAATATTCTTTTAGACAAACATGGTTTTATTTACTTTTCATCTTTTACTAATTTAAAAGTAGAAAATGTCGATTATAACGAGTAAAAAGTGAAAACAGAATTAAAATATCAGATATTATAAAAGTGCTATAAAAAATTATGACTCCTAAACCAGGAATAACTCAATTGCATCATGTTTTAATCGGAGACAGCATTTAAGCTACCGAATGGTATAATGTTGGTAAAATTAACTTACTTAACCGCATTAAAATAAACATAAATTGTTTTCAATCTACACAAGATTTTCCAGAATTTCCATTATGTAAAATTATTGCAAATTCCTTAATCATATGTCTATATTATGTTACTGGAATAGAAACTGCGTTTCTTACACCTTTTTTTTATTAAAAATTTTAAAGAAGCGTATTTTTCTTTTTTGATCGTCTTAAACACATATTTAAACACTGGTTAAAGAAAAACAGTAATGGAGGATTATGCCGATTCAACACAGCTTAATTAAACTTAAAATTTTATTTAAATATCATTTTAACACAATATATAAAAAATCCCATATAAACTTCTTCGTTAATCTTCTAAATGTTTCGCCGCATTTACACCAATATATATATCGCTATTAGGCACAGGCTGAAAACAAGCTCTCCTAAATGCGTAGTCCAACTGAAATTCTAAACCGGAAATTGGTCGCCTTTTCTTTGGTTTAACTGGTCAGGTAACTGAAACGGACAACGTAGCTCTTGACGTTTATAAGGTTATTTGATCTTGGGGCGATGTAAAATGAACGATGTGTATTTGATTGGAAATTTCTTTTAAAGAAACCGTTTTACATGCAAAAAAAAGTTTCGGGTTTTGTTTCCGAAGTTTGTATGCATCATTATATAACATTTATTTACGATTCTTGCATTAAGATTTTATGTAAAAGAACATTGTCGCATTTAGGGGTTATCACATTTAGGCAGACTGACCTTATAAATATTCGACTTGAAATTATGTTTGCTTTCAATTTGTGATACAAAAAAAGCGTAGGGGTCGAATTCAAAATGAACAAAACAAACAAATATTTTCAATACGCACACCCAGTTTTGACGCCTCTGGATACACAGTGCGAAGTCATATGATCAAATAGTTTTGGATAATAAATGTTTAAAATTTGGAACTCCGAATGTTAAATTCATGTGTAATCTTTGTAAATCATATTGTAATAAGGTAGCTTTTAAAGCATAACTAATAAGTAACTCGGCGGAATAAGCTGTAATTTTGGATTCGCATATTTGAGACGTCTGAAATAGATTATCTTAAAAGTCTTACAGGTTACATTTTTTTCGAAAATCAGTATCAAAATATGCTTAAAAAATTACCCGCATTTGCAACGGAAAAGAATTTGTGACTAGTAGTGCTACTGCTAATTTGAGTGTTCATATTGAAAATCGCAGAGATTTGTGCAATTTAAGTATGAAGAAAGCCCATGAGCATGTTTTTTTGTCAACATAAATTGATAGAAAATATAATTTTCAGTCGAATGGCTATTTTCTTTTTTTCCTGAGACAGTTTGCTTATTAAAATTATAGGATTTTCTCTTTTTTTTTTTTTGGCTGACTGTACATGCTAGTCCAGAAGAGCTACTGAAATTTCGAAAATTAAAGGCTTAAGGGATCTCAGGACTCTTAAAGCTTTAAGATTTTCGAAATTTTTTTTAGATGTTAAACTCATACCTTTTCTGAACATTTTGATATAATTTTTTTCTTGAAATTCTGTTAAAACAGAAGTTATGGCTTTTAGAATTATACCCGCTCAATAGCCGAAGCGGCGTTTCTGAAACTTTGAAGTCATTTTTCTCCAAATGACGTTTTGGGGCATAACGCGAAGGATATCGCAAAACCTTCTAAATTTGTTTTTCATGAAATTTTCAAAACATATGTTGCATCTTAGTCTGTATAAACTGAACCTGAAATTTCCTTTTTATTCACCAAAAAAATATTTTTTTCGGTAATTATACTGCTAAAATTTTCAAAATTTTGTATTGGCTAAGTACAACTTTGTTTTAAAAATATAAAAATGCTTTAAATACAGATTTATTTAGATTCAGGGTGATTGCTACAATCTGAAGTATAAGTAAGCACAAAATTTGCATTCTAGTTGCAAAATTTATTTTGTAATCCTGCGCGTAAGCTGTTTATACCAATTTTTTATTCGTCCAATGTCTGAGGGTTCTGCCTTTTTTCCTCGTGGAGGAAGGCTGAATTTGTGGTTTGCCCCAAGGAAATAACGCCATTTTTGTGATCATTTGAGGTCATGCCGGCAAAAGCCGTAGCGAATACCCCATAGCTTAAATAACTAAAAAAAACTAAATGTCTGAGAGTTTGAAGCCTCCTATAAATGCTAATTCTGCATCTTGCCATTTTTTGAATACATGAAATGAAATGAACATGCTTATATCTTTCATCCCAATAAAAATTGTCTTTTAAAATCATATATATTTTAAGATATTAAATGTTGAAAATGGTTTTTTATTTTTATTTTTTTCCAATTTTAAGAGTCCTAAGACCCCTTAAGTGAGTGGAAAGCCTTCTAAAATCACGATTATTTGGAATTGCTTGAATTGATTTCAAATATTCTCTCAGGATAGTAATAAAAATGACATCCTCTGCTGAATAATAGGCTATATTCAATGTCTGTAAAAACTGACCTATACAATTGCGAAAAGCGCTCTGAAATTGTTATTTTTTTTCTAAATCTGTTGGGGCTAAAAACGTGAAATTTGATAAGTTGGTGTCTCTTAAAACGTAAATTTAGATGTTTAGATGTTTGTTAAACTATTCGATATTTAAAAGGATGAAATAATGGGAAAACGCCCTATATTAATATTATTACTTTGAAACTATAGGCGACAGAATTTTTCAATTTGACATGCAGATTTCTATAAAAACGTGATACAATCAAAGAAAATTTTTAAAAAAAGTTCGAATTTCAAATGCGTAAAATGGGAGGAAACCATTCTACAGTTATTATATATATTCACTATGATTTCTCTGAAGGTGTCTGCTTCGAAAGTTTAAATTTGGCATAGAGATAACACTTAAGACGTAGATGCGACGAAACAATGACTTTTTTTTTATTTTAAAAGTTTAAAAGAGAAGAAAAATCGATTGCTTATATCTTGCCTTGTCATACTAGTGTTGGATACAACATTTCTGACCAATGACGTACACAAGTATCAATAACTGCATTGAATAGTTAAAATTATAGCAACGAAGAAACATGATTGTCAACTAAGTAAGAACGTTCTTTATACTTTTCCTTTTAGAGCACAAAAATTAATTATACTAAACAGAGGATTTCCAATTTATTACTGAATGGTATTTTGATTTTTACGTTTGAATCAAGGTTTCCTAATACAGTAAAAAATAAACATTTGTTTGTTCATAACAAATAAACAAGCTACTGAACCGGTTTTACAAATTCATTCATTATACCATCAGTTCCCAACCTTTATTAATACGCGACCAAACCTTTAAGTAAACCATTTTTTTTTTTGCGACCCACCTAATATAAGGGTGCATATCAAGTACGGTTATTGTTTTATGAGCTGTATAAGCTAGCGTCTATCCTAACCTACGGAAAAGGAAATTTTTCATTCGAAGGATACATTGTCAACAAAAACCAAGAATTGGTAATCTTAATGTGTGTAAGTGGAATAATATTTGAAACAACACACAAACTAGAAGATAATTGAAAATACGTTTAATTATTATCAAAACATCTATTTATATAAAATCCAAGTCTCTGTGTGTCCCTCACTATTCCGGTAGGACCGCCTCATTGAAATGAGTAATTGTTGAAAAATATTAATGCAGGGTTACCAGAGTAGCGCCAAATGTTAGCCAACTTGGCGATAGCTGGCTAATTTGGCGAAATTCCCATTTAAAACCATTAATCTTTCATAATGGAGGTCACCGAAATTTAATTTAAACTCCACTCTCTTAAGATATTTTTTCGAAATCTATAGGTGAGAATTTAAAGTACATTTTTACATCTTCCTCCCGATACTACTAATAAAATAACCGCCAATAGACAACGGTGTACTGTGTGAGCTCCTAACTGCGCGATTTTAATGTGCTTTAGGTACTTTTCCAGTATAGGTGCCTTGGCGAAAAAGGAAATTTGGTAACATATTTTACGGGAACACTGTTTTATTTTATATACACACGCATTTTTTTCGATATTTATACGATTTATTTAACATAAAAAAAGCCGTTTCTCTAATTTTATACAGACACAGATGTAATTTGTACATAAAAACATCAATAATATACATATAAAACAAACAAAAACGCTCATTAAATTTGTTTTCATAGCTGTTTATATGATTTGACAACAAATCTCGATATTTTTCCGTTATACGGACACCATGCCAAAATGTATGCTAATGTGCCAATTATTTCAAAATGCTAAAAGATATTTGTATTTTTATGCCAGCAGTTTAATATGAGTTTTATTTTATTGCTTTATTTTATAACAGTTATTTGTTCACTTATTTTAAGTATATATTTGTGATTTGATGAAATAGTTCGTAAAAGTCTGTAATTTTCAAATGTTATATTTTTTAAATGCTCACTTTAGTATCGACAATGGTTTTTCTTTTATTTTTCAAATGCTTCAATTCACGATTTTGCGCCAACTATTACGCTTGGCGACAATGGTGTCCGTATAACGGAAAAGTACCCAAATCTCACTTTCTGATGCCCAAATTACATCAAGCTTTTTTTTAGAAAATGCCAAAACCCCATACAGTGGAAAAGTACCAAACTGTCTATTATTTTGCGCTATGCGTGTTATAGTTTGTACTATATGCAAAGGGAGTGGAGCGAAGAGTTTAAACATTAAATATTAAAGTTTCGGCACAGATGTCATATACGCGCATAACATTAATATTGGCGCGATTTTTTCTGACGCCAATGTCATATACACAACGGGTACTTAACTGGTGCCAAAGTGTCGTAATTTTGCTTGATATGGTAATCCGGATGTTGTTGTTTATGCTGTTGATGTTTTCGCCAAATTGGCGTCGGAAAAAAATCGCGCCAATATATGATAACGTATATGACAACTGTGCCAAAGTTTCTATAAAGCAGTATAAGACTAAAAAATTAAGAATAAAATAAATGCAAAATAAGACTAAAGAAGAAAGAAAAATAATGCGTTAAGCATAGAATATGAAACACTTTACAACACATCCTGAATGCTTTAACAAAACTTCGTTATTTAGGAAAATAAGGTAAATATAACGTTACTTCTTAGATATCCCGTCGACCAATTTCGCCGAATTATACAAATCGCCACATCAGTAGTAAAACATTAATAAAAATACAAATAAAACATCGAATTAATGGTTTTATTGCCCATTATTGGCCTTTAATCTTACGATTAATTAATTAATGGCAACCATTATTGGCAATTAATCTTACAATTAATTAATTAATGACAACCATTATTGGCAATTAATCTTACAATTTGGCGACAGTAATTTGGTCGACGGGATAACTAAGAAGTACTAAGATAACTAAGTAAACATTTTAGAAAACGCATAAAAAAATTAAATTGATTTCAGCAGTTACCGTCCATAGCCAATAGTACCGTTATTATATGCCACTATTTAGCTAAAATTTAATTTAAACTACTCTTAAAACTACTGAAATCACATTTCCAGATATTATCATCCATAGACGGTTATGTATCCAATTCTTTGCGTGACCATTTATATCATTTTATCTATATTCTACAAACATTTCTTAGGAAACTAAATGCAGTTCAGCGTAAAAATGCATAACTCCTTTAAAAACCACCTTTAAGTAATTTACTCTCATACTCAGTAACCCTTACGAATTCTTTTGTGTAGCCCTGCATATGAACTGTAGCATTTATACACACAGTATAGTATGCATAAATGTAGTGAAACATAAAAGCGCATATCATAATTAAAAATGCATTTCTAGCAATCATTGCTTATGTACAATACTTCGGAGAAAAGTTTCTTGGCGAGAAAGAAGTTTGCCAACGTATTTTCTGGCAACCTATTTACTGCTTCATACTCACAAGCAATTTTTTCCATGTGTATACAATTTGGCACAGATATCATATATTGGCGCAATTTTTTTCCGACGCCAATTTGGCGAAAACATCAACAGCATAAACAACACTCGGGTTACCATTACAAGCAAAATAACGACACTTTGGCGCCAGTTAAGTACCCGGTGCGTATATGACATCGGCGTCAAAAAAAAAAAAAGGTACAGATGTCATATTCGCCCCATATTGGCGCGATTTTTTTCGGTTGCCAATTTGGCGAAAACATCAACAGCATAAACAACATAATCCGGGTTACCACATCAAGCAAAATAACGACACTTTGGCGCAAGTAAAGTACCCGTTTCCTATATGATATTGGCGTCAGAAAAAAATCGCGCCAATATGGGGCGAATATGACATCTGTGCCAACAAAAATCGCGCCAATATGGGCGTATATGACATCTGTGCCGACAATTTAATATAAAAAATGCTATTTACCCATTTTTATAAAGAAACAGAAGTAATTTTTGCACAGATGTCATATACGCATGGGGGTTGGCGTGATTTTTCTATGACGCCAAGTTGGCAGAAATCTCGCTTTTGAATACCAGTTACTTATATATTTTTCAATTATTTGCTATCATTTTGAAAAGGAAATAACTATAAATAAATAAAAATTTGAATAATAACTATAGAACAAAGCAGTTTATATAATTAAAAAACAGAAAATAAAAGCAATTAAGCAATTTATTAATAAATAAAGAACAATAGCCGGGTTACCATGACAGGCAAAATAATACCATTTTGGCGCCAGTTAGGTATCCCGGTTCCTATCTGAAATCTGTGCCGTAATTTGTAGATAAAAAAAATTATATATATTTAGAAACGGTTTTTTTATGTATATAAGTGCATATATAAACAAAGATAAAAGTTCATTAGATATGTTTTCATAGCTGTTTATATATTTTCGCAACATATCTCACTTTCTGATGCCCGAATCGCGTCAAGCTTTTTTTAAAAATGCGCTATAATGGAAAAGTACTTAAATAAATAATTAACAGAAATAACCAATTATACAAAACTAAAAATTTTAGGTACTTTTCGGTTAGCCGGGCGCCAGTGTTATATATACATATGTATGCATACCTATATATACATATATATGTATATATACACACATATATATATATATATATGTATACATATAGCTTCTATATATGTATAAATATACATATATATGTATATATAGATATACATACATATGTATATATAACACTGGCGCCCGGCTAACCGAAAAGTACCAAATTTTATTTCGAGATCAAAGCATTGTTTTTAATTTCGATTAAAAATACTTATATCCTTGGATAACTTCAATTGAAATTAGGTTCACAGCTTAATATCTCATTCCACAAACCTAAACAAACACAAGTGATTCATTCATCGTGAAACGTCAAAAATATTAAATCATTGAGGTAATCATTCACAAAGTAAGTTCTCCAACAATCAATGGGCAATATTCTAATGACGTCATAGTAGGTAAAATGGTGGCGGTATTGTTTGTTTATGGTTTGTAATCACAAAGATTTAATTTTGCAATGTCTCTTAGTTACATTATTTTATTGTCATATTTATGAGCTCAGAAAAAAAGCCTAATTTTTCATTATTTAGTTATTAAAGACGGAAAAAAATCATAAATGCATGATTTGAAAATTTTAAATAATTTTCTTTCTTAATACTAAAAAATAACATCGGGAAGTAACAGCGGGTTTAAGTTAAATAAGTTTAACTGTTTAATTCTGTTGTAATATTCCAAATAACTGTATTTATTAGATTTCAGTACTCAACATCAGGGCCCGATTAAACTTTGAAGTTAGAGGAATTACAATGTCATTTCAGGACCTTTCTTTTGGAGAAGCTTTTCTAAATTCCATATATACATGGAAAATCTTCAGTGTTAGAAATATTATTCCTAGGACTGACATAACACGAGAACGGCCTGCAATTTTACACAAGTTTTGAAAGCTACTTTATATCAGAAATTTTACTAAAAACTCAATTTCGCCAACGTCGTAACCAAGATCGTGAAGCACACACATATAATACCATATAATACCATTTCATATGAAATCGTATACGATAATTTAATAGTTTTTAACCTTACTTCAAGTGTGTTATTTATTTATTTTTAACGCTCAACAATCTAAATTGTTCAATATATGAATTTAAAAAAATGTAAACAAAGGTTGGTTGGTTGGTTGTATTTATGAAGGCCAATTATCTGCACGAGGGATATAGGCCCGTAAACAAAGATTGAATAGACATGACCGCAAAAAGCCTCAAATCTGCATAACACTTGGAACCAAACTGTGCAGATTAGTGGTCTTCTACTGTACACAGTTTTTCATAAATGTGCTTCGTTCTTAAAATGTGTTATTTTCATCTATCGCTGCGGAACAAGCGAGAAAACTCATATTCTTGCACATGAGTTGTATATATCTTTATATCTAAATTTCCGTCATTTTTGACGGGCTACCTTTCTAGTATCATTATAATCAGTGAGATTTCTGGCACTGGTGTTTACCGATGAGGGCATTTATGTCAGGGTTAACACTTTAAGGTTAATTTTAACCTTAGGTCACTTTTTACATGCAGTTTTTTATGTACTTGTTTTTCAAAAACAGCAAAGTAGAAAAAGCATTTTCACACATGTATGTTGTGTTGAACCCCATCAAGGACCTCAAAGCTGATTTAGATATTTCTGGATATTCTGCTCGTATTTTCATCCAGAAGGAAATCAAGGATTTTACCTTGAAATATTATTTGCTGTTGAAATCGCTATGTTTTTCAAACACATGAAATAAAAGATTAAATTTTTGTGACAAACCTCCATTGTTCGACGACCCACCAAACCACCCGCCGCGACCCATAGGTTTGGAACCGCTGCCAGTAACGATAACTAATAAACAAAGTTCCCAGCTAATCTGCATTATAACTTTTTTTGGGAAGTTGGGATGGGGAGTGCAGATGGTTTGGAATGAAGAATTCTCATTAATTCAAGCCTTACGTTAACCTAATGTAATACAAGAGTGAAGTTTGATCAAAATTTGATTCGATTGTAGACCGGGAGGTGGCAGCACAGACAATCACCTCATCGAGTTCACGGCTGAAATTCCAGAATTAGTTAAAACTCCATTTGCATATTGAAACGCAATCGGTCTGTCAAGTCATATCTTGGTGGAAACACCTGAAATCTGATTTTAGCGTTTTACTCATTGGTTTAACATTATATTTTCCTGCACCCAAGGTATGAAAACATGGAGGACTGGGAGCAGGAAAACACAATGGTAAACCGACGAATTAACCATAAAATAAGTTTTCAGGTGTTTTCCAAAAAGATATGACTTGAAAGGCATATTGGCTTTTAATATGCGAATGGAGTTTTAACTAATTATGGAATTTCAGCCGTAAACTCGATGAGATGATTGTTTGTGCTTGCACCTCCCGGTCAATTAGTAATATTTAAATTATTCGCAACATCATAATTTCACCTGGTGTCATTAGGCCTAGAAATAACTGTTGCCATATTTGAACCCTCGTGCGCGCAAGGCCAAGGGTTTTGCTAAAATATGATGAAGGAAATCGAAATACATAAAAGCGTATTAGAATTTCCTGACTTTATATTCTCTCCAAATGAAATTGTTCAAGACAGAACTTAGAATAAAAATAAACGTTATGGAAGATTACATAAAGCATGGCCGCTTGGGCTTTCGCCAAATCTTTCTCAGAAATAATTCAAAAATTAAACAAAAAATAATAAAATTAAAAAGAAAATCTTTCTGTTTCTATTCTGACTGAAAATAAACAATAGGAACCAAGAAAAACGACGTTGAGAGATGACATCAGAAATGCATCTACTGAGTAATAAAAAATTGATATAGCCCCAAAAACATTTCTTAAACAATTAACGGGAGCATCTTTATACCAAAAGAAGATGTTTTCCTAAAAGATCGGAATAATACTTTGATATCAGAAACAGTACGGTAAAGATTATTTCTGCCTCATTTATTTTTATGTTTACTATACTAGCGGATGTGCTGATGCTGTAATAAAAATTGTATTAAGGAAATCATTCAAAAGGGTTTGGACGGTTCCTTGAATTTGAATACCGCTCTTTATGAGGCATTATTTTCGCATTATTTAATCAAAAAATTTCTGTCATAATTTAAGGCGAATTTTTCCCTACGAAAACAGTGGTATTCCAATTCAAGGACTCCCGTAGATCCAGGTTATTCTATTTCTAGACAGAACTGATTTTTGATAAAATAATGGTTTCATATGAAGGGCTCACATGATAAAAGTGGTAAGTTGCACAATCATCATTTTGGGAAAATGAGCTGTAAAATTCTAAATATCTGTTTGCGTCTATTGTCAAATACCTCCTTTATCAATTAAAATATCTTTGAGTATTAGGTTTTTATACAAATAATAATTTAACAGGCAATTCAGAAAAATTATCTTCCATCATATATGATTAACTCATTTTTTTTTTCTGTAACATACGAGCTTTATCATCTGAGCTCTTCATAAATGCTATTAAAAAGAAAACAAAAAATGTATATTTTAGTACACTATATTATCAAATGTATAACTAAACTTATCGTTTTCCGGAAAAAAACTGAAAGAACAATGAAGAAATATTTCTCTATGCATTCCACTCAAATTAAATTTCTCAATTCTATTCAAATTGATTTTCCTCTATAGCATACTAGACGCATAAGTTGTTGAAATAAGCACTCTAAAACAAATGGAAGCACATTAAAGCACAATTGAATTATCAGAGTTAATATTTCTTCCATCTGAAATTATCAAGATAGAATTCGAAATATGAAATAAACGTTTCAGCAAATAACATTTCTTATGACCTGGACTTCTGGCAAATCTTCCTTAGCAATACTTGAATAAAAAGAAAAGTGCCCAGTTAAACTGATGCATTGAGCTCACAGTCTGTTCACACTAATTGTATATTATACTCTTACTTCAAAGAATAATGCTTTTGTAAAAATAAATTACGTACGTGATTACCACTCCCCCCCCCCTCCTGTTTCACATCTTTATACTTAACCAATGATCCTCCAAATCTCATCAGGGAAGCGCCTTATCAGAATAAACCGGTATACCAAATTTGAAGCAAATCTGATAGAAAAACCCATTTATCTAAATTAAGGGTGTTATTAGACCCCAATTCCCCCCTTTATACTTAATAAAAGAACCTACAAATATATTCAGGGAAGCGCCTTATCTTAATAAACCGGTATACCAAATTTGAAACAAATAAAAAAAAACATTTATATAAATTAAGGGGTATTCTCCCCAAATCGACCCTTTATGCTTAAACAATGAATCACCAAATCTAATCAGGGAAGCGCCTTATCAGAATTAACCGGTATACCAAAATTGAAGCAAATTTGATAATTCTGCATGAAAAACCAATTTATCTAAATTAAGTGGGGATTAACCTCCCGTATCCCCTTTATACTTAACTAATGAACCCCCAAAACTAATCAGGGAAGAGCCTTATGAGAATGAACCTAGAAAAAAAAATTTGAAGCAAATCGGATATTTCTATCAAGAGTTATCGCGTTACGTACGTACGTACATACATACAGAACCTGCGAGCACATAAGCTCTCAGGCTTTGATAGCCTGTGAGCTAAAAATTAACAAAACTTAATAATTGTAAATACAGTAAAACGTCTTTTGTCCGAAACTCTTTTAACCGAAACTCTTGGTTAACCGAAATCCATTTTTAAAGCTTTTCCTTTTCTTTTCTTTTCTTTTCTTTCTTTCTTTTTTTTTTTTTTTTTTTTTTTTTTTTTTTTTTTTTTTTCGTTGTCACATTCCTTGTGTGCAAAATCCATTTTGAAAGCTTTTTTTTTAATTATTATTTATTTTAACTACCATATTCTTTGTGTGAAAGTGGTCCTCTCCGAACTAGAGTACATATAAATATTTTCGATCCCTTTTATTAGAGTTCCTTTGAATTTAACTTGAGCTCCCGTAAGCTGCGGAGTGGAACGAAGAAAATGAACAAATTAGCAATTATAAAGCTTTTGTATGTTTTGCAAAAGGTTTGGTATGACTGCAGCAGCAGAAATATTGTGATGATGGTAAACTAATAATATTAAAAAACTCGGTGATAGAGCTCCAAAGCAATGGCAATCGAAACTGCGACAAACAAAACATTTTTTCAAACTCTTGTGTTTTATGTAAAAGGTACTTAATTCCAAAATTAAAATTCAGGTAGTTTATTCTTTTTTCTATTTTGCTATTGCTTTATTTTTATTAAGCACTTGTTACCATAATAAGAAATATTGCATATATTTCTCCTTAATCTTAAAATTGAAGCATTCTCGATTATCCGAAAATTTTGATTTTCCAAAAAATGGTCGGTCCCAATTACTTCGCATAATCGAGGTTTTACGGTATGTAACAAATTAACACCTTGTAATAATATACTAATTTTAATTGCTAAAATCTGTAAATTAAAACTTTATAAACAGTAAAAATCGGCCGTACAATTGTAGAATATTTTTATTTGTTTGTTTTGAAAATTACTCGGGTAGAGTTGAAACGTGTAAACAGTCGAATAAACCTATTTTTACTGTTTTTAAAGTTTTATTTTGCACCTTTCAGTAGTTAAAATTAGTAAATTACTAAAGTAATAATTGTTTAAAAAAATTCTCTAAGCATTTACTCTAAAAGAAAAATCTGTTCAAAACATCGCAATCTCTCTAACAATTAGCTGCAATTTTCTCATATGTTATTTAGTTGCTTGGAATTTCTGAATTATTATAAAATTATACGTTTTAAAGTTCCAAAATAAACGCAAAATATTTATTCAATAGACTTTATTTCTGTTTCTGCACAGTTTTGTTGCACGTGTCGCAAAGAAACAGTGAGTGGGAGGTGCCAAATTGGAACTTTGTCCCGGGCGCAGACTTTTCTTCACACGGCCCTGTGGATAGTATCCGAGAAACCTATAATTCAGGCTTTATAAAACTGATTAAGACACAACAAAAACTAACAACCAGTGGCAGAAAAAAAAACTTTGTTTTTATAAATGCTTCTTTAATTTCTTGAAAATATATTTGTTTCAGAGATTTCTAATGATAAAATACGATTTTCGGAATCGTAAATGGCTCGAAATAGGTTATTGTACATTTTCGGTCGTGGCTATATTACATTTTCCTAAATTAAGGAACATTTGTCTTTTCTTACAGTGTGTTATCATTTAATGTAAAAAACAAACAAAAATAATCCTAAAGGAAAAGAGTTGCGGAAATATGACAATAGTAATATGTCTGAAGAATAAGGAATATTTGAGATAGCCCCAAGACATATATTAAGTAATCAGCAGAAGCAGTCTTATGCTAAAAGAAGATGTTAACCCAGTAGATCGAAAAAATGTTTTATTATAAGAAAATATCCAACGAAATTTATTTCGGTAGCATTTATTTTTTTATATTTATTTATAGTGCTAAGTAATATTTTGAAAATTGTGTTAAGGGAAATATCCAGTACGATTACATTTTATTATGAGGATTTCAGGTAACAATGAACATGTTTGAGAGAAGTATTTTTTTCTTGTATAAGCACACGAAGAGCTAAGCGTAATGAGAAACTTGACGAATAGCTCTGTCAGAAACAATGGAAAAGCTCGGATGTAAAATAATGTCAGTAACAAAATGCAGCTTTCGAGATATCATTAAATATTACCAGAATCAAGTTTTCTTAAGAAACAGCAAAAAGTTCTAACTAAAATCAAAACTAATGTGACTGCTTCCTTTAAAACTACTGATTTGTTCAGACTGAACCTTCAGCTAACGTACAGTAGTACCTCTTTTATTCGGAACTCTTGGATTAACCGAAACTCTTGGTTAATCGAAATGTACTTTTAAAGTTTTTTTTCCTTTACTAACACATTCCATGTGTGCAAAATCCATTTTGAAAGCTTAAAAAAAAAAAAAAAAAAAAAAAAAAAAAAACTATCTTATTCCTTGTGTGCAAGCGGTCCTTTCGGAATTACGAGTACATATATATATTTTCAAACCCTTTTCTTAGAGTTCCTCCGAATTTAACTTGAGATCCCGTAGGGTAACTCAGGGAGAGTCGCTGCATACGGGATAGATGCCGCACCCGTTGTATTTCTTGTAATTATTGATAGATGATCGTCAAACGCACAGTATAGGTGCGCAATGAGATTATTTTAACCAGTGTATAGCGTGAATCCCATTTCGATGTTTCTCTCTATTCTAAAAAAAAGTAACTACCGCTGTCACCGCCGCCGCCGCCGCCGGTTTTGAATTTTTTGTGACCGGATGTCTTTCTTCGTTAATATTAAAAAAACTGTTGCATACAAAAATATGAAAATCGGTAGTATTATAGAGAAATGTTTGATAAACATGCTGATGCAGACAGTTTTCAAATCGAAGAATTATTTTAAGAGATATTTAATGCCAAAGTTGGACAAAATCGTTCCATTAAAAAAGTTTTATAGGAGCAAAAACTGTACATAGGAATTTAATCATTTTTAGATCATTTTATGCATCAGAATTTCCCGGTGTGCAGATTGCAGTTAGTTTTTTAATTTGAATAATTTTTCGAGGTTTTATTTCTATTTTAAATTCAAATTTTCAGCATTTCGAGAGATATTTTTTAGAAATTTTAGAAAATTGTATTAATTTAAACTGTTGCCAACAGTATAAACAGCGCAAACAGTAATGTTTGCTTCAAATTAAAAATTTATTTTACACGTGACTATTATAAACAAAAAATATAAAAAGCAGGAACTCATTGAAAATTACGTCATAAAAAATATAGTTACACGTGAATTTTAAATGAGAAAGAATATTGTAAAATAATAAATTCAGCAACATGCGTTAGAAGTCCTAAATAGGAGAATTTACGTCATATTACACTTATTACGTAAAATGAACAAAAAATAATATTGCAAAACAGTTTTAATTTAAAAATTGCGCGAGACATTTACTTGACATTTTAAGATGATCATAATATTTCATTTCTAACAAAAGTATTTTGACGTGAATATTAAAAAGAGAAAGAAAAGTTTGGTGAAAATTACGTCAGATTATAATTGTCAGATTCAAATTATAATTCAATCTTCCGAAATCTTTTTAAAGGCGATCAAATTACCGTGCTGTTAGAGTCTGCGGTGTCTGTACGGGGGTTGACGAGCGTAGCTCGTAGGGGGCAGAGCCCCCTAGTACTTGTAGAAGTACAATCCTTAATTTGACTTAAGTGCATGATTTCACTGTCAAAACTTTTAAACACGTTATGTTTAAATATTTTTCATACACTAATTGCTAAATGCATGCATGATTTCGAAGTCAAAACTAAGTGTAGGGTTTGTATAGAGTACTGTGTGTATGGTTACGCCATTCCTCTTAGCAATGGCAGTTAACTGTGATGACCGACGTCTACACCATGCGAAATGGGATACATGCCGCACTGCTATTCCGGTATACCTGCCGCAGTTTCTTTTGTACGAGATGATTAAGTGTTATTAACTTTTCCTTTTCTTTTTTGCACAGGCTAACCATGTTAGGCATGCTATCAAGTTTACTAAAACCAATGCAGGAAAAGGGGAAAATAGAAAGTAAGAAGGGCAAGAAAGATGCAGGGGAAAATAAAAAGTAAGAAGGGCAAGAAAGATGCAAGTCAAGATGATATTAATGAAAAATTGGATTACGCGTAACGCAGACATTCTTTGCAAGAAATGTTTAGAAAACTACTCCAAAAAAAAAAAGGAAGTGTAATTGTCTTCGTTGCATAATGTGTTTAAACGTAGTTACATAAAGACTGTACTTTTTCGGCACTTTTTCTGTAGATTGTAGTCGAAAAAACGCGTCTCTTAACTTATTCGGGACCACAGGTGCATATAAGCACCTTCATAAAGAGCTTACAAAATTTGTTTCTGGCACCAGTAAAAAGAAAAGTAATATTTGCTTTGTTTAGTTAGAGCATTTTCATGATTATTTAAGTAAAGATAATTTCTTTTAAAAAAGTGGTACCAACCGAATAAAATTTGTGTAACAGCCACCGGTCCCGAAAATGTTAACTAATAAATTATGTCAACGCAATTTTACTTTTTTTCTTTTTCCTTTCTAATACATTGATGTTACGTTGTTGCTGAAATAGCAATTAAAATTTAATGTAAAAAAATTAGTCGATAATTTTAACAGTGAAAGTACACAACAATTATTAATTTGTATCTACTAATACGTTTCATTGTACTCATTTAGTTTCATTTTGTTATTACATCGTTAATTATAGTCCAGATATGAATATTTTTTTTAACATTTTTATTTATAATTTCATTCTGTTCTTATTACAAGCGCGGCATAACTACCGCACGGCGTCTCAGTCTGAATATACGGGTGACGCGGCGCAGTGTAATGTTTTAGAAAAAATTGTTAAAAAACATTAATAATATGTTTTGAGATTTTTTTGTCGCAATTCACGCGTTGTATATTTAACATTAAATAGCACAGCATGATTTTTTTTTTTATGTCCACCATGAGACTTTATACACAAATTAAAAAAAAATGTGCGGCATAAATCCCAGAATTACCCTAAGCTGCGGACTGGAACGATGAAAACGAACAAATTAGTAATTCTGAACCTTTTGAATGTCTTACAAAAGGTTTGGCATGGCTGGAGCAGCAGAAAGGCTGTGATATTGATGAATTAATAATATTAACAAACTCCGTGATAGAGCCTCAAAGCAAAAGCAGTAGAAATTGCGTCAAACAGAACATTTTTTTCAAACCATTGTGATATACAGGGTGTTCCGAAAAAACGTGGACAAAATGACATGGCAGATCCGTCAAACAACAAGGATAAAAAATCGCATAGGAACATGGGGTCGCAAACGCCTGTAGAGGGCGCGAGAAGCACGAGAGGGCGTTGCGGTGCAGACACGAGCCGAGCAAAAGGAGATTGAATTCATTCGAGTCGTGGATGCGTTGGGCGTAACATGGCTAGTTACACGCACCGCGAATTGGCTGACATGCATTTAGTTTACGGCATGGCCAACTGCAATGGACGAGAAGCCTTGCGAATTTATCGTCACAAATGTCCTAGTAGAAAGATGCCTAGCCGCTCATTCTTTGCCACTATTTACTGAAGATTGTGTGAAACCGGTTCGTTAGACGTGCATAAGCCAGATTCAGGTCGCCAACGAACATCTCGGACAGTTGATGCTGAAGAAAGAGTTGTCCAAGCACTTCAGGGTAATCCTTCAACAAGTATACGAGTTGTATCCCGAAAGACCCATATTCCCCAAACTATCGTCTGGCGCATTGTACACGACGAAGGACTTTACCCATATCATTTACAACGCGTCCAGGCACTTCAACCGGGAGACTACAGGAGTTGTATGGATTTTGCGCGGTGGTATGTGCAAGAAAAGGCTGTCGACCGACATTTCGCTGCAAGTATTCTGTTCACGGATGAGGCTACATTCTCATTAGAGGGTGTGATGAATTGTCACAACTTGCATGCGTGGGCAGATGAAAACCCGCATGCTACACGTCCGCACGCCGAACAACGCAGATTTTCCGTGAACGTGTGGGCTGGCATTGTAGGAGACTGTTTATTTGGTCCGTACATTCTACCAGACAGGCTGAACGGTTCCACGTATCTAACATCCTTGCAAGAGGTTCTGCCAGACATGCTGAATAATGTTCCGATGCGTATTCGTCGACGCATTCAATTTCAACACGATGGCGCTCCCGCACATTTCAGTACAGATATCAGAGCACATCTGCAGGCTACTTTTCCTGGCGGCTGGATTGGTCGCGGTTGACCAATTGCATGGCCACCACGATCACCAGACCTGTCTCCCGTGGATTTCTTTTTATGGGGCTTTTTAAAAGGACTTGTGTATGAAACACCTGTTGAAACGCCAGAAGACTTGGTAGGAAGAATCGTTGAGGCAGCGGGATGTGTTCGAGATACACGTGGTATCTTTGCGAAGGTGCGCAATTCCATGCAACGCCGATGCAAGGCATGTCTCGATGCATCTGGTAAACACTTTGAGCACCTCCTGTAGGCGCAACGTTTGCCATGCATAAGTCGCATGTCAGTAGGTAATTATCAATAAAATATTCTGTATTGATTTTGTTTCTTCTCTTTGTGTTATGTATTATTTTAGACGCCCTTTAGCGGCTCCGCATCGCAGTTCGACCCCATGTTCCTATGCGATTTTTGATCCTTGTTGTTTGACGGATCTGCCATGTCATTTTGTCTACGTTTTTTCGGAACACCCTGTATAGGTACTTAATTTCAAAATAAAATTCAGGTAATTTATTTTTGTTTCTATTTATTAAGAACCTGATACCATGATTGCATTTATTTCTCCTTAATCTTAAAATTGAAATATCCTCGATTTTCCGAAAGACGGTCGGTCCCAATTACTTCGGATAATCGAGGTTCTACTTTATTTATATTAAAAAAAATTCCCACACTACACTGTTAAAAATGTGCAGTAAACTGCCCAGCCGTTCGACCTTTTTTTAAGATAACGGTTACTTGAACATACAGAAAACTTCTGATTATCCGTCACACTATTAACAAGTAACGGAGTTGAGCTTCGGTGGGCTCCGGTGCAAATTAAGCGCTGCGACACATGCATATATTGGAATAGTCAATTATAAAAATATTTTTAATTAATTTGAAATTTTAACTGTTGAATTTTACTCCACTAGGCTGACAGATTTAAAACTAACAGAGTAACGAGTAAAAATTAAATTTAAAAAATTTAAAAAACTCGACTGCGTAAAAAGCAAACTAATACACTATTTCACATCAATGTGAAACTATTTTTTATATTACTTACCTATTTTTTATTTACTTGTATTGATGACTTTTAAGTTTAATTGTTAGTTCCTATCTATAAACACTGTTTTGATGAGACCTATAGATGTCTATGAAGGTTAGAGTTTCCAGGTTGTGTAATATTTAAATGGAGTTTCTGACTGTGAAGTAGTCAATGAAATATCGGCTTCATTTTGAAAAACCTATCCATTGATATGCCACTCAATAGGGTGCGTATTTTTTCGTCTCTACCGCCATTTTCTATTTTACGGCCGTCATTTTGAATTTATAAAAACAAATTCAAGCCTATAACCATCGGACGGTTAAGACAAATCGATGGAGACCTCATTCATTAAAATACATAAATCTGTTGGGATGTTTCGAGGGTATAAAGAAATCCACATAGCCAGATACGCGTGAAACACATAAACCTTCTTGGCAATCGGGCAAAAAATTGTCCAAGCCTAGATTCGAACCAGGGTCATTCACTCTGTTGGTTTTACGCCTCTTAGTCAAGTTGAATAAAATTCAGCAAATAAATTTCAAATTACTAAAATTACAGGCTTGTGAAATTTTCTACAAACATTTTCAAGATTACATATATATGTACGTTTTAAATATTAATCAACTTAAGGGGTCTCACGATTCTTAAAATTTGAAAAAAGGGGGAAAAAAGACCGCTTTCAACGTTTAATATCTTAAAATGTATATGATTTAAAAACTCAGTTTTGATAGGGATGAAAGATGTGAGTGTGTTCTTTCATTTCATGTATTTAAAAAATTGCAAGAAGCAGAATTAGTATTTATAGGGGGCTCCAAACTGTCAGACATTTGTCGAGCAGAAAATTGGTATAACAGATTATGCACAGGATTACAAAATAAATTTTGGGAACAGAATGAAATTGCTTCTGCCAAATTATACTTTCGATTGTAATAATTACTCTGAACCAAAATAAATTTACATTTAAATTATTTTTATATTTTTAATACAAAGTTGTATTTAGCTAATACAAAATTTTGAAAATTTCAACTGCATAATCACTTAAAAAATATTTTTTTGAACAATAAAAATAAAATTTTAGGCTCGGTTTATACAGACTAACATGAAACATATGTTTTGAAAATTTCATGAAACTGGTTGCATGTGTCAATCCCAAAACTTTCTTCTATCTCATATATTTTAACATTTCAAAATGTTGTTACAGATGTCAATATTTTATTTTTATTAGTTCAATACTGTATCAACTTTGACGTTCATCTTAAATTTCTACTTCAATCAATTAAACGGAGTAAAAACGACTTAATCTCGATCATGATATTTATTAAAATCACGAATAGTCGCGAATAGTCAGTTTATCAGGATGGGAAGTTCCCGTCGATTCACGAGCCATTCGTTTATAATAGATCTACTAAAAATTAAGAAGATTACATAAAAACCCCTATTACAGCTCCCCCATCCGGCGAAATTTTTCCAAATTAAGGAAGGACCTGCTTGCCATAGCCAAGAACTTAATTTTTTTTTTTTTTTTTTTTTTTTTTTTTGTTTCAATTCTATGCATAACTTCATACACTTTTCGATGGTACAATATTCAAATTCGCACAAAAATCGCTATTACAGCGCCTCTTTCCGGCGGATTTTTTCCAAATGAAGGAAGGACCTGCTTGCCATAGCCAAAAATTCAAAAACAATTTCGTTCAATTCTATGCATAACTTCATACACTTTTTGATGGTATAATGGCGACAGACAGATGGACACACGGACAGATTTTCTATAAACATGTTTTTTTGGGATCTCTGACTTCTAAAACGTGTAAATCTGTCGAAAACCGGAAGTCTAAAATTTTCGATTACAATACTTTCTTCTATTGAGGACAGAAGAGAGTAAAAATGTTCAAGAAAGTTTTCAGATATCCTGCGCGTTATCCCTAAAAGCGTCATTTGGAGAAAAATGACTTCAAAGTTTCGGAAACGCCGCTTCAGCTATTGGATGGGTATAATTCTAAAAGCCATAAATTATGTTCTAACAGGAATTTCGAGGAAACAATTATATCGTTCATCCGCCAGACAAGTGATACATCTCGACAAAAGAAAATTTCACAGGAGAGGCAAATGAAGTTTCGCCCTTTCTTAATGAGATATAAAACGATAGTACTTAACTTTACATGCTGGTGTAAAAGTGTTAAAAAAGGCGCAAAACCTTTAAGAATGAAGACAGAAGAGAGATAAGGTGGATTTAGTAAATTTATATCCCCACCCTGATAAAGGTTACCCCTTGTTGAGTAGTGACAGCTTTATTGTTGCACAATTTGTCAAATTCCAGTCGCCTTTCAAAATAGCACGTGAAAAAATATGGATTCTATTGAAGATGGAAGAGAGTATTGTAATTGAAAATTTTTATACTTGCGGTTTTCGTCGGATTTACATGTTTTAGGGATCAGATATATCAAGAAACATGTTTGTACAAAATGTCTGTCTGTCCGTGTGTTGCCATTGAACCATCGAAAACTGTATGCAGTTATGCATAGAATTGAACTAAATTTTTTGTGTATGTTTTTGGCTATGACCAGCAGGTTCTCCTTCAATTTGAAAATATTACGCCGGAAGAAGGAGTTGTAAGTAGCGATTTTTGTGCCATTTTCATTAGAGTACCATCGAAAAGGGCGTAAACTTATGCATAGAACTGAACCAATTTTTTTCGTGTATGTTTTTGGCTATGGCAAGCTTTTTAATATGGCAAGCAGGTTCTTCTTCAGTTTGGAAATATTTTGCCGGAAGGGGGTGATGTAATAGCAATTTTCGTGCCATTTTCATTATTATATCACCGA
This sequence comes from Maratus speciosus, assembly GCA_963932465.1. Taxonomy (NCBI): domain Eukaryota; kingdom Metazoa; phylum Arthropoda; class Arachnida; order Araneae; family Salticidae; genus Maratus; species Maratus speciosus. Next base: position 416,977,220 of record OZ010789.1, on the reverse strand, counting down.
AATGAGTATCAAGTTATGCATGGAACTGAAACAAAGTATTAACATTTGTAAAGTAAACTTTTTAAGTATTAATATTTGTAACTACTTTTTGAAATATTAAGATATATGAGATAGAAGAAAGTTTTGGGCTTGGTACTTCCAACTACTTTTTTATCACAGTTTTAACTTTAATTCAATATTAATCATTATCAAAAATATTAGCTTGCATCTAACTAAGAATCAACAGCAGATTCATAACGAGTATTCATATTCTCGAGGTTTCTAGGAAATTAAATTAAAAGAAAAAGCATATTTCAAAGCTTTTTTGTAATTATTATTCAACTAGAATCTTACAATTGCATTTCAGAGAAACAAAATTGCAGTTGCTACAAAATAAATACACAAAATAAGTATACAAGAGCTGATCATTTTATTAATAATCACATAGTCGTAATTACGTCATCACAATATTTTCCATAACAATTGAAAAATAAAAGAAGTATAAATTATTTTTAGACTTGTACTTCAGTCAACTATTTACCTGTTCAAAACATTTCTATATATTTATAATAAACATTATTATAAAAGCGAACCTTACTTAGGAGAACAAAAAATACAAAAGTTATTGGTTGTTGTTTAGTAACAATTTAAAAAGTAATGCGTTTCTTTCAGATTTCAGAGTTATTTTCTCCTAAAGTATGAATAGAATTACTATGTTTGTTTTATAGTTTCTCACAATTTTTTTTGAGAAAGAAAAATAATTATTGAAATTAAACATATAACACATAATTATCACAGATCTTTTAAAAACAATTTCTTCTTCTTATAAAAATTAATTTTGCTGCATTTTATAGTACTTTCTCAAACTGGAACTTTACTTTAAAAGTTCTGTGTGGCTGCAACACCAGTCCTTTATCCACATTGTAAATGCTATAACGTAGCAAAGAAAGAGCACAACTTCGAGGAATATGCTTGGAAGCAATTAAAGAGAAGCAATCTTGTTTCTCAAGTTATCATACTGGCATTACTGGCATACATATCATTATTACTGGCAATCCAGACGCCAGTAGCGTCTAGATTGCCAGTAGTATTTCCGTTTTTTAGTCCGTTTTTTTTACAGTGTAGTTTTAATTTCTAGCTAAAAAAAATCACCTTGGTCATAAGAATACTTTACGTTGAATGAAAAGGTTTTAATTTATCAAATCTTAAAATTTTGATTCTGAAAAACTAAAGAACTTTACCTTCATTATCTTTCAAATAATTTCTTAGCACGCCTTATTTTGCCATTCAAATCGTTTTAAATTTAAAATATCAGAATGAACTAACTCATTCACTGAAAAAAGACGCCCATCTTTTTGTCTCTACTAATCAATGTCACATACCAATGAGGGATTTAAATTGGGCTACATTTTTTTGTTTGTTTGCTGTTTTAATTTGTTTCTCTATTACTGAATGGACAGCATCGCCTTCATTTTAGGTAGCTTTCATTACAAAAAGCTACCTATTGCAGCCGTTCGGAGGAAAGCGATTTTCAAAATATTTTGGTATATTTTCATCGATCATGACCCCCAGACCCCGAAACCACCCTCCGTTCAATATTGATATATATATATATATATAACCATTAATTAAACATTACCGACCATCATCAAAAACCGCATTATTGTGAATGAAAATATATATATATATATATATATTCCATTTCAGTTATAATTTAATACACCAGGGGGTATTTTTAGCTAAATTTTGACGATATTGTTAAACAGTTATTAATTAATTTAATAGTGAATTTTAAATAATGTAATTACTATCTATTTATTTTATATTATATTAAATGTGTTTAACAAGGTATTTCAAATTTTATTTCAAAATGTATTAACTGCATCCTTTGGTATCATTTACTGTGATTTCTTAACTGTGTTATTCACCTTAATCTTTATGATACTCTGGTAGACATGTGCGCGTGGATATTTGTAAAATACTGAAATATTAATCGGTATGGTGTTTATTATTTATATTTTATATCCTATAAATATTTAAATACGTTTTATTGATTCTTCCATTTCATATTATTTGTTTCTATTCTGCTTTCATTTTTAATCAATTCACTTGAATTTAATGGTTGTTTGGGCACAGGGGAAAATAATTTTTAGCTTTAGCTTATTTTTCCCACAGAAAACAACCATCTTGCTTATATCATTGAATTCTGTGCCCTTGATAACGTAATTCAATATATAAGCTTTTCAATTTTTGTCGGTGTCCACTATTTTCTTTTTCTTCCATAATAATTCTTATAATAATTTTTTTTTTTTTAATACTTACAGCTTTAATTCATAATAATTGACGGTGGTAGGTTTTGTTTAATTAATGGTTTTATATATATATATATATATATATATATATATATATATATATATATATATATATATATATGACCTTTGTCACACTCGAATTCTCGTATTTATGAACCGATTTCAATGTAATTCGGTGTGTATATAGCACATACCAATGTCTCGACCGAGTTCGTTGGCCAGCTTCATCCGCCATTTTGTTTCAAAATGGCGGCCATTTGAAATTTTTTTAAAAATTTAAAATTTGAAATGTGGTACCAAAAATTTGAAAATGGAAAAATATTTTTTTCTTATGTATTTGACCTTTATACAAAGATTCCGGAGCAGTTTTTGTTTCGTCTGTATCTTAAAAAATGGCTGAGTTATAGCATTTTGAATTTCTAGCGCGGTTGACACTTTGAAACGTCCTGAAATTTGTCCCGCGATAAAAGGCGTATTTATGAACCGATTTGGATGTAACTTCGTTTGTACATACCAATGTCTCGACAGAGTTCGTTGGCCAGATTCATCCGTCCTCTTGTTTAAAAATGGCGGCCATTTAAATTTTCAAGAAAAATTTAAATTTGAAATGTGGTACCAAAAAATTGAAAATTGGAAAAATATTTTTTTCTTATGTGTTTGATCTTGATAAAAAAATTCGGGAGCAATTTTTGTTTCGTCTATATTTTAAAAAATGGCTGAGTTATAGCATTTTGAATCTCTAGTGTGGCTGACATTTTGAAACGTCCTGATTTTTGTCACGTGATAACAGGCGTATTTATGAAACGATTTGGATGTACCTTGGTGTGTACATATTACATACAAATATCTCGACCGAGTTCGTTGGCCAGCTTCATCCGTCATCTTGTTTCGAAATGGCGGCCATTTAAAAAAATTTTAAATTTTAAATGAGATACCAAAAAATTGGAAAATGAAAAAGATTTTTTCGTATGTGTTTGACCTTAATACAAAGATTCCGGAACAGTTGTTGTTTCGTCTATATCTAAAAAAATGGCTGAGTTATAGCATTTTGAATTTCTATTGTGGCTGACATTTTAAAACGACGTGATTTTTGTCACGCGATAACAGGCGTATTTATGAACCGATTTGGATGTAACTTGATCTGTACATAGTACATACCAATCTCTCGACCGAGTTCGTTGGCCAACTTCATTCGCAATCTTGTTTCAAAAGGTTGCCATTAAAAAAATTAAATTTAAAATTTAAAATGAGGTATTAAAAAATTGGAAAATGAAAAAGATTTTTTTTATGTGTTTGGCCTTGATACAAAGATTCCGGAGCAGTTTTTGTTTCTGCAATTTTGTTCTTTTGTTTATATCTTAAAAAATGGTTGAATTATAGCACTTTGAATTTCTAGCATGGCTAACATTTTGAAAGGATCTTGTATTTGTCACACAACGGATAACACACGTATTCGCCTATTTCGATGTAAGAAGGCATGTGGATAGTATACATCAATATCTCGAAAAAGTTCGCTGGCCAGATTCATCAGCCATCTTGTTTCAAAATGGCGGCCATTAAATAAAAAAAAATTATATTTAAAATGAGGTGCAAAAAAATTAGAAATTGAAAAAGGTTTCTTTCTTAAGTATTTGACCTTGATATAAGTATTCAGGAGCATTTTTTGTTTGTCTTTATCTTAAAAAATGGCTCAGATATAGCAGTTTCAATTTCTAATGTGGGTGACAATTTGAAAAATCTGATTTTTTGCCTGCGCCAGCACTCGTATATATCAACCGACTCCGATGTGAGTGAGCATGTGCACAGAAATTACTAAGGTCTCGACCAAGTTCACTGGTTAGCCTCATCCACCATGTTGTCTTAAAATGGCAGGCACTTTAAGAAATCACCGAATTTGGGAGCCAAATATAAATTACTTTAAAGAAAAGCAGCTTGGATAAAGCTGACTAATTTCGCGAAATTCTCATTCATTATATTGATAAAAATTAGTATTGAATCTCCTATATTCGGTTTCCACTAAATTGAGCTTCCTGTGTTCGAATAATATAAGTTGGCTTTTTAAAAATAAGGAATATGGAAGCTACCTCTTCCTCCCGGCACTGGCCGGAAGGACTTTTGTGTATCTCCACAGATCAAGAATTTATAGTTATTCTATTGATTTTTAGCGCCAGCATGAATGAATAACAGCATGCATGAATAACTGAAATAACATACTTATTTTCATTTTGTCCGTCGCAGTTACCAAAGTAAAAAGTTAATTCCAAATTTTCATCCTCAACACCGGAAGCAATGCTTACAAATATATCCACAAACAAATACCTTTTTTATTTGTTTCGCATTGAACCTAATTTTGATTCCAAAAATGTCTTTCGACAACATCACTGCCTAGCTGATAAATTGCAAAGTAACTATTAATCTATGGTCTAACTAATAATCTAAGGACAATATATTAATCCCCAACAGAGCGGTATTTCCTAATTTTTTTTACTAACCCGGTAAAGAGTTTTGTAAATTGTTCGAGTATGAGCTTATGGAAACCTTTTTTGTGAGATGTGTCGTTTTTCTTGTTTCATCACTGAGCATTTTCTTTAATGGAAATGTGACACATAATATGTGTCACTTCTCATAAAGTGTAATATAAAGGTTTTCCTTATAACGGCATGAACAGTGGTGAAGTCGTAAATAAAGCAAAGGGTATACGCTCAAGGCAGATGGTATACCCTACAGTTTATATACTATAGCTTTTTGTGTAACAGACGGTATACGATGTTCCTTAAAAGAATCCAGAAGGTATACGGCGTATACTACCGTATAACCTCCACTACATCCCTGGACATGAATAATATTTTGCCAGTAGCAAGATTGACAACGCCTTTCTTTATATATGCTCTTTCTGCAAGAGCTACCGGACCCGCTCCAATGTCACAGCCCAGGGAGCCACTTTTTACCCGGTGGGGTACGGTAGAAAGGCGAAGTCTCATCCCCATTGCAACGTTAAGTTTTCCTAACAATTAGCCCCCCCCCCAAAAAAAATTAACACATGGTGCAACTTGTCTATCTGCGGAGCCCCATTCTTTGTTTTCTCTACCCCCCCCCTCCAAACAAAAATATTATCATTTTCATTTGACAAGTATGCATCAACAATTAGGCTTCAAAAATTCCAAGCTATCCCAATTAGATCGGGCAGCAGTGGCCAAGCTAGTAGAGGATTATACTCGTATCCATAGCCGTTGGTCGCAGGACCCAGGCTAACTGCCGGCTAAAATTCCGCCATGTACGCTAATGGCGCCTGGTGCATGTAAAATCCGTCGTGGGTGCAAAGCCCTCCAAGTTACCTGTGAATTATACCTCTGGAGGTGCCTTGCCAAGTGCAGGTCTCGTCATCTGATCAAGGTTCTAAATTACGAGACCAACTTGAGTAGCAATGTGCAGGTGCCAAACAACAGGATATAACGTAAGTAACCGGCAAAACAAAGGATATACAAACGAGCAGTAGGCACTGCAGACAGGATGACGATCGAGGCCACACCATATCGATAAATACAATATGGATATATATAAAAATATATATCCATATGGTATTATTATTGTTTTATTATGAGTTTAATGACTGTTATATAGTTAATAAAATCCATTAAAAAGATTAATTTTTCTTTAAGCTATTTCCTTTTTTCTAAGTCCCCTTTTTTAAGTTCTATTTCATTTTAACGATGTGTATGATAAAAGAATGATACTCTAAAAAGGACAAAAGAAACACAAGTCCAAGCATATTAAAAGACACATTCGTATTCCTAAACGAGAAACGGAAAAATAAAGTGAATGCACTTCTTTATATATCTTTTAAATTGAAACTGATTATATCCTTTTTTTCATGGCAAATATATTTATTTTTTAAATGAATTGCTAAAAACAAACGGAAATATATTAATGCACAATAGAATTATCCGAGTGTATATTCCCTCCAAATTAAATTATCTGCTGAAGACAGAAAACAAATGCTATGAAAACTTGAATTTCTTGTGCGTTGTTTGAACTTTTGCCAAAACATTCAGAGCAGTAATTCAAAATTCTCTGAAAAATATTTGTTAAAAAACCTCATTTCTCTTTTATGCAATATGAAAAATAAACAATTAAATTTAAAAGATAAAAAAACCCGACTGTGTAAAAAGCGAACTAATTAATTATTTCACAGCAATGTGAAACTATTTTTTCAATTCCTACTATTAGCTCACGCTTTCGCTATATATATCTTGTTCAAATTTTCAATCGTTAATAAAATACTTATTAATCATCCAATAAAGCTCAAATAAATATTTTTAAACTTGTAGTGGATGGCACTGGTGTAAAATCCAGTTTTTTTTTCAAATATTAATTCATTAATTAAATTAAATTAATTAATTTTCAATAATCAAGAGAGCCCTCTTCTTGACCAAGGTATTTTAAGACCGAGAGAGCCCTCTTCTTGATCAAGGCATTTTAAGCACCACTCAAGAAGAAAGAAGAATGAGAGAAAAAAAATTCTTTTATTGACGGACGAAGGAATTAACTTAAATTTTTTTTATTATATTACTTCTTTATATTACTTACCTATTTTTTTTTTTGTTTTGTTTTTGTATTGATGACTTTTAAGCTGTGTTTAATTGTTAGTTCCTATGTATAAACACTGTTTTGATGGTCTATAGATGTCTATGATCGTTAGAGTTGCAGTAAAGCTAGAGATCCTACCTACACAACTTCCAGGTTGTATAATATTTTAACGGAGCTTCTGAATGTAAAATAGTCAATTAAACATCGTCTTCATTTTGAAAGCCCTATCCAATGATATGCCACTCAATAGGGCGCGTAATTTTTTTGTCTCTACTGCCATTTCGTATTTTACAGCCGCCATTTTGAATTTATAAAAATAAAACCTAGCCTATAACCATCGGGCTGTGAAGACGAATTAATAGAGACCTCATTCATTAAAATCTATCCAGCCTTTGGGATGTTTCGAGGGTATAAAGAAATCCACATACACAGAGACGCGTGAAACACATAAACCTTCTTTTCAGTCGGGTAATATTTAAAATTAACCCCAAATAAGAAGATGCACTAAGATGATTTTAATATTTCATGTGATAAGTAATAAAAAATTTAAATTAAAATAGCCCCTCCAAAAAAAATAATTTAAAAACCAACAGTGGAAGGCTGACACAGGCGACTATTTTTTAATTCTACCTCGCAGCACTTTTTCAAAACAAAAATCTTTTACATACACTTTGACAACATGTGCAAGGAAAATATAATAGAAAATTTCTATTTTAAAAAGAATATAAAAATATTCGTATGTGGCAGCCCTGACAGAGACTACTTTATAGTACAGGGTCATCGAAAAATAATGCCTAGATTTTAAAAAAAAATCATAACATAGAAACTTTTTATGTTAAATGAGTAATTCTTTCACTACACGATAACTGGTGAAAGCAAGTTTGATTTTAGTTCACAAGAATTCGTTTGCGTGTTTGTGTTATGCGCGGATTAGTTGCGCAGTCGTCAAGGTTAGCCGACGCTTTGTTATCAGGAGCAGTTTGACCGGGATAAGTTCTCCGAAAAAGCCGCTGTACACTGACTATTGACTTTGACTCCACATACTAAATGACGCACTGTGCTTTTTGTTGCACGGTCAACATCGTACTGAGCAACTGCAGGCTGGCTCTTCGGCTGACCTTGACGACTGCGCAACTAATCCGCGCATAACACAGACACGCAAACGAATTCTTGTGAACTAAAACCAAACTGGCGTTCACCAGTTATCGTGTAGTGAAAGAATTACTCATTTAACATAAAGGGTTTCGATGTTATGGTTTTTTTAAATCTAGGCATTATTTTTCGTTGACCCTGTATTAATAGAACAAATTGTTTAACCAATGATCGGAACAATTAATTGTTGTAAACAATCTGTTTAATGCACTTTCAGAAGATTAATTCTTCGTCATAGATTTTTACACGCATTTTTTGGAGTAAATAATATTATTAATATTGTGTATTGAAGAAAACATTTAACTTGAGCTCTTTTTATTACTCAATGTAAAATATTTATAATATATAAAATGTAAAATATATTTTTTAAGATCTGTAATTATTTGCTTCTGCTATTAAAATAGGATGAACTATATTTAACTCATTTATGCCTAGTGCCCCATTTTCGGGACGTTTCGAATTTTAATAATGTTTTATAATTTTCTTCTTCTTTACAACACGAAAATTGTATTTTGTAATTGCTTATAAATTCCTTTATCTATTGCCGAGTGCATAAGATTGATATTTATTTGCTTAAATGAAGACCTTTTTTCGGTGTTTATACATTTTTCATTTTTCAAGAGATAAATTTAAAAAGTAATTTTATTTGTATTTTTTGTATCAAGGATCCAAATAAATAAGTCATAATCTTAGCTTGTTGACTTCTTTGAAATACGTATTTTTTAAAATTGCGAAATTATATGTTCAAGCCTATTTTTTATGCACGTTTGCAACGTACAAAATATAGGGCTCTAGGCGCAAATGGGTACGTATTTCTATTAGCCAGTTAGGGGACAGTTATTATTGTAAAGTCCTTTTCAAGATGATTTTGAAATAAATTGTTTTTTATCCTCAAATACGATTATTTTTAATTTATAATTAATTATACTTATAATGTTGTTAGTCTCTGTAAATAAATAAATATATTTTTTTAATAGTTCATAAAAATACTAATTACAGTATATAATATGCAATTTAAAAGCTTTATTTATATAAATGTAGACAAAATACTATATAATTATGCATTTTTCCACGTATGGCTATTCCGAGATTTAGTACGTTTACATTTTTTCAAATAAATACAAAAATATTTTAGCGTAATTTTTTTTAGTATATTTCTAGTTCATTTTGCAACATTTTAAAATGATTTTACCAACAAATTTGAGAAAACAAAAAAATCAGGCATAAATGGGCCAATAAGATAGTTGATAAAATACGTATTAGCCCCCGGTATGCTATTTCTTTCTCCCACCTATTAATGTGTGGTCTCCAAAAAATAACGTTACGTTGTATAAGCCAGCCGTAAAACAAAGCAGATGTATCATTGTATGGAATAATCTCTACTGCAATTTTTTTAACTTCTAAGCATCGCACATTTTCAATTTTTGGAAAAAAAGTAGGAGAAGTTGACCTAAAATGATCCCCTTAAGGGAAAAACTTGTGCAAAATAACATAACTGTTTTAAAAAAACTTTTGACCTTTGTTAGTATGTTTTACACTATATTTTGCATTAGAAACATACTTTAATAATATTTTAAACCCAAATTGAGTAGTGAAAAAAAATAGATTTTAGAAAAAGTGTCCAAAGGATCATTTTACCATCACCCAAGGGCAAAATGATCCTTCATTTAAAAATAATTGTAAATCGTTTTTTATAGGCAAAATAAAGGATGTAAAATTAATTATGACAATACATAAATAAATAAAATAAGTTTTACAATCAAGTAGCATACATAATTTATTTTATGCAAATTTTAAAATAAAAAAGTGTCAAATAATTTTGAAAAAAGAATAAAAGGGAATATTTGAAAATTATGATCCAAAAATAATTGTCAACAATAAACGCAGAAATAAGTTAAATAATACCTATTTCCTCCCCATTCGAAAACTCCGTATATTTGAACACATATCGCGAAGATACACATCATCGTCATTTTCATCTGTCCCTGCGCATGCATCATGCGCCCACTTACGGCACTTGTGACACTGGATCCAACCTTCACCTGCTGCAGAAGAGGAAAATAGTTCATCGCAATAAATACACTTGTATTCATCTTCTGAATATGTTTCACTATATTCCATATATTGGATTTTAGGCACCCTTTTCTTCTTTATGGAAATACGTCTTTGCTTTGACTTCATGCTTTTTTCTTTGCTTGTTCTGGCTATTTTGTTTTCAGCTTTAGCATTTTTTAATTGAATTTTCTTAGCTGCAGCCTGTTTTGTAATCTCTTTCTGTTCTCTGTTTTTCGTTTCCAAGCTCAGTTTATTCTTATAAAGACTGCTTGTTAAGATGACACTTCCCAACGATTTTCTTTTTCTCGAAGTGCTTGATTCCGCTTTCCTTGGAAAGGGTATGATATCACGTGGACTTAAAGAGAAAGATTTGGGAAAGTCACACATTTTGAGAGCGGTTGAAGGGCTCCTATGATGGCTAGGGCCCGGTACCGTATTTTCTTCAGACGATGTAGTAGCAGCTAGCTGCAGTTCTTGAGAAATGCCTCCCTGTTCAACATTTCCCTCTTGTTCTTGACAGTAACCTGGTGTGACTGGATGTGGCTTATTTGTAACTTCTGCAGCAACAAAATCGATTTCAGAGAATACATCCGGGTTAAAAGGTACAATTCCGGTTTCCTTAAAACCATTGATGGCGTTTAATGGTACACAAGCATGCAAGTAAGCTTCACCAAAAATTTTTGCGATTTCATTTATTCCAACTGCCCCTTTTTTGTTACTGTTGGTCAGCTATTTTTTTAGCGATTTATCGTGCCAGGTGTTTAGTGCAAACATAACTCCCACATCCAAGGGTTGGAGTTTGTGAGTACAGTGGGGAGGTAAACATAATATAGTGACAAAGTAAGAACCAATCTTGGTCAATTTTATACAAATTACATGGGATTGAAAGACTACCAAATAATCTAAGCTTAAGGATAATTAACATGGGGGATGCTGCATATAGAATTCCAAAAATGTGCACCTACTTAAACGGGTTTAAAAACAAATGATACTTTTTTTCAATTTCGGCTATTTGGGCCGCTCAAAGGGATAATTAAGAAATGTGATGTAAATAATACTGTTTTAATTAGATGATTATATATTTAATTTTTTGTTTGTCCATAATTTGAATAAAATGTGCATCTTTCATGTGATTATCAGAACTTCTTAAACCCCCTTAACAATGTGCATAAAATTAGAACAGATGGTTTCGATTGTATACATGATAGTAATAGGCACGATATTTAACATGTCTAGGTTAATAACCAAAATTAACCTATTAAATACAAAATATTTGCAATTTGGAAAACACTACTTATTAAAGGATTTGTGAAATCATTTAAACATTTAATAAGGGCAAAATGATCCTCTGCGGGTAAAACGATCCACATAATGGATCATTTTGCCCGGAAACATGGCCGCCCATTTTAGGTCATATTACTGGATGACGCCGAGAAACATAACAAATTTATAAAGTGTAATTCACAGCTAACAACATACTCCATTAAGTAAACCAAGTCATATTTCTGTACATGAAAGATTATATATATAAATAAATATGAAAGTTAGTGCTTACCTTATAACAGATGTTAGGAAAATCACTTTTTCAAAGCTTTTTCTTCAGGAGTGTGATAATGCGTTCTCTTGAATATCGCCATTGCTTCTCCTTGAGTTAGCAGATCTAGTTTATGTGTTACTCGGTAGATAGCGCGACCTGTCTGGCTGAAAACATATGTGGATCGTTTTGCCCGCTAGGATCATTTTAGGCTAACTTCCCCTACTTTTAAATGCAATTTGTTTGAAAAACTGCATTTCTATTTATTTTTGAGACATTAATCTTTTTGTAGTTTTTAGCACCATTTGTTTAATTTTAGCAACTCAAGTACTCCATTTCTGTAGAAAGTAAAGGGAAAATAGTTCAAAAATAGCAATTATATCTTTTTGTTTTCTTTTTCTCATAAAAACTGAAAAAAATATATAATTAAAATACGTGCTATTTTGAAAAAATATAAATGAATGATTTCTGATAAAAGATGGAGCTATTATAAACCAAATTTAATTTTAAGTATATTAATTATTAATATATTAATATTACAAGCAAATGAAGACATATGAAACATGAGATAGCCGATTTTTTTTTTTGTCCAGTATCTTGAATTACGAAATCGCTTTTTCTGGATTTGTATTATTCAGCAATAATCACATGCCATGCATATTATACCGTAGATGTTAATTAAGATGTCGTAAATGAGGAATTGTTTAGCGGGTGCGGATTATGTCATTTTATATAAAATAAAAGCACGTTTTTTAAGTCTCAAAACTGAACTATCTATATTTATATACATATATATCTTTTTTCATCGGGAGTGACACTAAATTCTGAAAAAACAGAATTCCTGTTTTCTAGTTTATGTCTTATTCAAATTTGGAGTAGCATACTTAAGGTTTATTCCAACATAGCAAAAAATGTCTAAGCCAGTGTTCGAGACTGGGTACCTTGGTTTGCAATACCAGTGCTCTTCTTACAGAGATACTCGGATACCCGGATGACACCTGGCTGACATAATTCACTTAGCGCTAGTTTCATTCATTTGAGTTATAACTATGGCATGCACATGTTGAAAATGAGTAACATTGTAAATATGATCTCTTACTTGAAATTTAGAATTTAATAAAATTAATGTCATATTTTTACTTTCTTCTTTCTTCATTAGAAGAAAGTATTGCAATCGACATTTTCTTTACTTCCAGTTTTCGGCGGATTTACACGTTTTAGGGGTCAGAGATCCCCAAATACATGTTTATACAAAATGTCTGTCTGTCCGTGTGTTGTCACTGTACCGTCGAAAAGTGTGTGAAATTATGCATGAAATTGAACCAAATTTTTTGTGAATGTTTTTGGCTAAGGCCAGTAGGCCCTCCTTGAATTTGGAAATATTCCGCCAGAAGAGAGCACTGTAATGCACCGATTTTTGTGCCATTGTTATTTTGCACCATCGAAAAGTGTATGAAGTACATAACTGAACCTAATTTTTGGTGTACGTTTTTGGTTATGGCCAGCAGGTCCATCTAGAACTTCGAAATATTCCACCAGTAGGGGCGCTGTAATAGCGATTTTTGTATAATTTTCTCGATTTTTTGTAGTTCTAATGTACGTACATCGGTGGCTCGGAGACCACTGACCAGGCCCCTACCTACCAGAGTTAATCCAACTGAACGGGTTTGTAATTGCCTGGAAAGCAGGGCGATGCATTGTGAGTACATACGCCAGATCGCCGCAGGCGGCGGACCACACCGCGGTGACCACACCAGCACGCACCCGGGCCGACTATACTAAGTCAAGTTGATGAGTCTAGGTTGTTTATTTCACTTTGCAAAACTATGATTGTTGCCGCACACCACGTACTTGCCAAGCCAGTTGGAAAAGGGCTGGATTATTTTTGATACCTAAAAGGTGGTAAACTTCTTAGCTGTAGAAGGGGGCAATTTTGAGGGAAATTAAAAATTGAAATGGCCGAAAAGCTAAGATTTACCGCTGAGGGGATAATTTTGGGCAGAAATGCAAGGCAGACGAATCGCTGCAGAGGGAGGCGGGAATAAACCCGACATCATTGCCTCGATCGTCATCCTATCTGCAGTGCCTACTGCCAGATTGTGTTTACTTTGTTTTGCGGGTTCCTTAACGTTATATCCTGTTAATTGGCACCTGCACATTGCTACTCAATTTGATCTCGTAATTTAGAACCTTGATCAGATGACGAGACCTTCACCTGGCAAGGCATTTCCAGAGGTATAATTCACAGGTAACTTGGAGGACTTTGCAGCCACGACGGATTTTACATGCACCAGGCGCCATTAGCGTACATGACGGAATTTTAGCATGCAGTTAGCCTGGGTCCTGTGACTAACGGCTACGAGTATAATGTTCTACCAGCTTGGTCACCGCTGCCCGATCTAAATGGGATTGCATGGAATTTTTGAAGCCTAATTGTTGATGCATACTTGTCAAATTAAAATGATTCTTTTTTTTGTATGGGGGGGGGGGATAGGTACATCGGTGGCTCGTATAGCGACGGGACATCCTGCTAAGCCGGCTATTCGCAAACAACTAATGTACAACAGAATAACGAAAAAATGTTGATTTTAGTAAATACCATAATCAAGATTAACTAGTTTTTACTCCGATTAATTGACTGAAGCAGAAATTTAACAAAAAGTCAAAATTGGTATAGTATTGAACTTATAATTTTGAAGTATTAACATTTGTAAGTACTTTTTGAAGTATTAAGATGTCGGAGATAGTAGAAAGTTTTGAGATTGACTCATCCGGCTAGTTTTTGCTAAATTCAGAAATAATATTAAGCTTCCGTTTTCTGTCAAAAAATTGAATGATATCATGCAGTGAAAATGTAACACATCGCGTGGTTACGCAGAAAGTAAAATGCACACGATTCGGTTTTCTCGTATTATCGTTCATTTAATTAATTCTAAAAGCAATTTTATATCCCATTTCTACTTAACCATATCTTAAGCTAGGTATTCAGAAAAAAAGGACATAAGAGTTATTAGCTCAACACAATCGTTATGACAAACTATTTTATAAATAAATGGTAAAGTGCGAGAATTACTCGCGCTCAGAGGGTAACGTACAATAAATATAGGAATTATTAACTGTATGATTAAAAAAAAAATCGTTGCTAAAAGAATAATAAAATTTGTAAAAAACTATACAACGTAGGGTTGGATATAGCTGTATATACTAGAAAAGAGTAAAATGATATACCATGAAAGTTAAGAGAAATATGAAGCCTAAATAATAGTTTTCCGTTATTGTATTGTATATCAGCTGTTTACGAACAGTCGGCTTATCAGGATGGGAAGTTCTCGTCGCTTTACGAGCCGCCGGTGAACAATAGAACTACGAAAATAAAGAAAATTACGCAAAAATCGCTATTATAGCGCCCCCTTTCGACGGAATATTTCCAACTTCAGGGAGGACCTTCTTGCCATGGCCAAGATCATACACAAAAAGTTTGGTTCAATTCTATGCATAGTTTCATACATTTTTCGATGGTACAATATTGAAAATTGCATAAAAATCGCTATTACAGCGCCCCCTTTCGACGGAATCTTTCCAAATTCGGGGAGGATCTTCTTGCCATGGCCAAAAACATACTCGTAAAATTTGGTTCAATTCTATGCTTTAATTATATACTTTTCGATGGTACAATATTCAAAATGGCACAAAATGGCTATTACAGCGTCCCCTTCTGGCGGATTTTTTCCAAATTAAGGGAGGACCTGCTTGCCATAGCCAAAAACTTTAAACAAAAATTTGGTTCAATCCTATGCATAACTTCATACAAGTTTTGATGGTCAATGGCAACAGACATACGGACACCACAGACACACACAAAGACAGACATTTTCTATAAACATGTTTTTTGGGATCACTGACACCTAAAATGTGTAAATCCGTCGAAAACCGGAAAACGAAAAAAATTTTGATTACAATACTTTTCTTCTATTGAAGATAGAAGAAAGTAAAAAGAGAAAATTTTAATAATTATAACAAATTTAACCCTTAAATGCCTGATTTTTCAAAAATCATTATAATAATGTTTTTCGGCTTTCAGTTTTTAAATAAATCATGGGAAAAATACTTAAAAAAATCATATTTTGTTTTGAGTATAGTTTACGGCTAAAAAACGGTTTGTTACTAATCGGCAATACTGGTGTTTAATTGAAAGAATAATTTTGCCTGATAAAATTTTATAATATTAAACATAAGATTGTTAGGAACTATAATTAGAAATACACTATGTTGCCATTAATGACCGGCAGCATTCAATTTTAGACATTTTGTCAAATATTTAGAAATATAATTGACAGTTTCTTTTGGAATTTCAGGATTGAAAAGAACAGGTATGACCTCATATTTAGCAATGTCGATTTGATAAGGGGGGCAATAAGGGGGCATACAAAAAATCAAAGAAAAAAATAATACTTGGGATCACCCTGTAAAATAAAATGCACGAAATGATCTATCGCTACCAAATATAAATAAACAGACATTGTGCAATATGTGTATTCTTTTGTGCAAGAATAACATGTATATTAATAGAGATATAGCGATTTATTTAAAAAAAATTAAAAAATTCTTGCATGTTTTTTGCTTATAACATGCAGGGTTTTCAACCAAATTTAACTCTGGTTTCAGAAAAATTGACAAAATATAGTAGGAACAATATAGTGTAATTGGAATATAAATATATTAAATATTTTAGGAAATATGAGCAGTTGTATGAATTAATTTTTGTCTGTGCATGCGCGAACGATAACAAGGATAATTTTACATAATTTAATAGTCATCTCTATGGAGCAACTTATTAAAAAAATCTAGTCAAATATCATAAAAATTCAGAAAGATATCGGCGTTAGAGTGAGCAAACTTTTAGTAGTTCTCTAAAAGCAGCTAAATGATAAGGGATTTTCCACAAATTATCATTTTTAATTTTTAATTTTTTTTAATTTTCATTTTTTATTGATGCTTTAGTTCTTCTTGGATAACCACCAGAACGAGGCTATACCATGATCAAAAGCAGTATCAAAATCGAAGCATTTTTTCCAAATCTACTCGTTGATATTCACTAAATACTAACTTTTTTCTGAAAGTCAGTTAATAAAAAATGACAATTTGTGTAAAATCCCTTATCATAGAACTGCTTTTAGAGAACAACTAAAAATTTGCTCACTTTAACGCGGATATCTTTCTGAAATTTTACGATATTTGACTAGATTTTTTTTAATAAGTTGCTCCATAGAGTTGACTATCAAATTATGTAAAATTATCCTTGTTATTGTTCGCGCATGCGCAGATAAAAATTATTTCATACAACTGATCATATTTCCTAAAATATTTAATCTATATATATATTACGCTAACGTACGTGGCACAGAAATCACGATTATTTGTTATTGTTTAATGGCAACGCCCGAGAGACGCATCTGATTGGTTATTGTGTAAGAGTCCTTGGCAGGATTTAGGGCGATCGGGTTTGTTATTGTTTACGTTTCGCGTTTTCGGTGCAATATCTTTCGCTGCAATTATCTAGCTTCAAAATATCATTTGAAATGCCCGTAAAAAATCTCGGTGAATGCTTGAAAGTGAAGAAGAAGCCTAATTCGAGTCGAATCGAAATAAATTCGAAATCCAAATAGAATTGTCGAGAACGCCGTTAAGCGATCGGCAAAATAGGCTTAATAACTGTAGCATGCACGAGTTGCTACTGAAATCCAAATTACTGATTTAAACGTTCCGGGGCATGCATAACTGTGGGTGAAACATGTAATTTATGCAAACCACTGTATTGAAAATGCGAATTAAACAGCAGCAAGAAGTTTACAAAATGTTGTCATGACGTAAAAAGTAATTTTGTACGGACCTGCGATACGAATTTCAGGTTCGGGCCCTCCCAAGAGTAAGATACAATAAAACCTGCTTAGACGGAAACGAAAACGACCAGTGATAAATTCCGTTTTATGCAGGTTATTAAATTGAACAACGCATAACAGCATTTTTTTTTTGGGGGGGGGGGGGACTGGAATTTTTTTTTCCGTTTATTGCAGGATTCCGTTATAAACAGGCTTTACTCTATTATAAAATAAATTTGCTTGATGGTACTTTTCTTAAAAATCTATATAGTAATATTTGCTTACAATTTTATTATTTCTTTTTCAGCATTACACTTTATGTTGTATTTGTAATTGCTTTTTCATATAAAGATTTTAAATAAAAAATTAAATTTTTGAAAATATAATTACATTTTTATTAAATTCATCAATTAATTTAGAATAAAAAAGTTTAACGTAAGAGACATATAAAAATTAGAAATCTTATCCTTTGACTTTACACAACTTTGGAAATGAACAAGAGTCGGGCCCTGGTAATTTGCACCGTCTCCACCCGCCCCCTCTGTACGGATCTGCGATAAAAATTTCAGATTCATTTAATAATATTATTACGGGCCCGGGCAACGCCGGGCGGGTCAGCTAGTATATTTATATTCCAATTACACTATATTGTTTCTACTATACTTTGTCAATTTTTCTTAAACCGGCGTTAAATTAGGTTGAAAACCCTGCATGTTATAAGCAAAAAACATGCAAGATTTTTTTAATTTTTTTAAATAAATCGTTATATCTCTATTCATATACGTGCTATTCTTACACAAAGGAATACACATATTGCACAATGTCTGTTTATTTATATTCGGTAGCGGTAGATCATTTCGTGCATTTTATTTTACAAGGTGATCCCAAGTATTATTTTTTTTCTTTGATTTTTTGTTGCCCTTTTAATTACCCCCCTTATCAAATTGACATTGCTAAATATGAGGTCATACCTGTTCTTTTCAATCCTGAAATTCCAGAAGAATCTGTGAAGTTTATTTCTAAATATTCGACAAAATGTCTAAAATTGAAAGTTGCCGGTCATTGATGGCAATATAGTGTAAATTTTACTTGCTCACTGCAGAAAAAAATAGGGTATTTCGCAAGCTTCCAAACAAAACAAAAAGAACAGGTAGCAACAATTGAAAAAATAAATCTATCTTTATTCTTAAACAGCACAAGTGTTGCCATCTACATGTTGAAAATCGATTTAATAATATTTTCAGAATGTATTTTATTGGCAACATTAGGCATTATAGCTTCAATATTATTCTAATAGTATTTTAGAGCCTAAATTGGGTATGTTGCCGAAAAGCAACACCCGGCATTTAAGGGTTAAATAATTATTAATAATTTTAATAATTTATAAATAAGTATAATAAGTATTAATATACTTTTCATTAATCAAACTTCAAACAAATTACCCTTCCGAAAAAAAAAACACATATATTCTCTTCAAACACTTAAATTGGAACTGATTCTGTCCTGGTGCATTCCTACTGACTAACCAGCTAAATCGAATTCGAGAAAACAAACGGAAATAGATCAAAACACAATAGAATTATCAGAGTTTATATTCCCTGAAATTTTATTATTCGACAGAACTTAAAATAGAAAATAAACGATTTGGAAACTTGGATTTTTGCCAAATTTTCTTTTTGAGACAATAAATTAAAAAATTAACCAAAAGATATTCATTGTTGGAAAGAATAAAAAAATGGTCGCTTCTTTCTGTAAGAAATAATAACAGCAAATGTAAAAAAAAAAAATGTAAAACAAAGCAATGTAAAGAAAAATGATGTAGTAAGATGGCATCAGTCATACTTCTACTGAGTAATAAATAACTTAGATACATTTTTTAAGCGAGGTACAGAGACAGTTTTGTACTAAAAGAAGATATTAACCCAATACATCGGGATGGTGCATTTGCGTAAGAAATCAGTTTAATGCACTTTATTAGTATTATTCATGGAACGTTATTTATTCACGCATTTTCTGGTTTTGGTGCTGGTACATGAAAATTAGGGGTTAAAGAAATAATAAAAATAATATTATATATCATAAATATTTTTAACATAATTTCTGCTGTATAAACAATGTATTGGTATTTTAAGTGATTGTAGTGTGCGATGATCGAGCCATAAATAATATCCGAAAATATTCATTATAACACTTCGTATGGAAATAACCGTTTTAGTACAATTTTTTAAGTATATATATTGTAAAGGGCAAATGTGTGTGTGCGTAAAGCTGACGTCATTTTGAAATTGGCAACAGCAGACGATTAAATTTCGCTTTCTATGCTACATTTTAAATTTCAAACCTCGCGCATTTTAAATTTTTACATCGCCGAATACAGAAAAAAATTACTTTCATTCGCAATCTATCTATATTATAAAGAACAAGCATGTCTGTGCGTAACGCATACGTCATGCTGCAAATGGCAACACTTTAAATTTGAAATGAATTTTTGTTTTGCAATTTTCGCTACTGAAAATTTTTAAACTTCTACACATGGCACATTTTCAGTTTTTATACCGTCGTATAAGGGAAAAAAATGTACTTTTAATTGCAATTTGTTCGAAAGCTGTATCGCAATTTATTTTTGAGATATTATTTTTTTTAAAGGCTTTAGTACCAGTTTTGTGATTGTGGCAACAGAAGTACTACATTTCTATTAAAAGTAAAGGGAAAATAGTAGATTATTGTACATTTTTGTTGCCATTTCCTCATAAAAATTGAAATTAAAATACATGCTATGTCAAAATACCGTCTGAATCCCATAAATTTTGGCTTTATTTCGTTTCTATTCATTAATTAAATGTTTCTCAGTTTATAGCAAATATATTTTACAAACGATATAACACTTTCTGTTTACGAAAACGTATTTTAAATAACTGTGTGACTTTCCTTCACAATTACTTATTTCGTATCAGAAAGCTGAAAGAATGCAATTTTATTTATCCGTGTGTAATAATATTTTCCGAATTTTGAAAAAAAGATTTCTAATAAGGATTTCTGATAAAACATGGAGCTATTATAAACAAAAACAACTGAAGGCATATGTAACATTAAATAACCGAATTTTTTCTTCTTCTGCCGAGCTTCTTGAATGACGATATTGCTTTTTCAAGGGCGTAGAAACCGAGGGAGCTGGGGAAGCTGTAGTTCCCCCCTAGAATATTTCAGACGGGCTCAGCTCCCCCGGGAGCAATTCTCGCACGACATCTGTTTACAACAATACATTGCTGAAATAAAAAATAAAGTATACTTTTTCTGGGAAATTCACACTATAAACAACAAAGAGAAGAGAGAGAGGGGGTGGTGAGCACACTTGTTTGCTTAAAAACAGTATCCCAATTTCTGTGAAAACTACATTGAAATTTACCCGTTTTTTATAGTTTTTAAAATAATTTAAAAGCATGATATATTTTTAAAAACCTGTCTCTGTTGCGGGCAGACGATTATGAAAAATAAATCCGTTTGCACTGAAAATAATATAAGTTGTTCAGCATTTGCTTCCGGTTTATATTCTGTGAAACTATCACTTTTAATGAATGTCAGAACTTTATTTGAGTATATAATTGCATGTTTTAGGTGTTGTTAGAGGAGCAATCTAAAAAATACATACATTAAATGAAATAAATCGATTGGACTTTTCAATTTTTTTTTTTTTTTTTTTTTTTTTTTTTTTTAAGTGTTTCACTTATATTCCGTAAACAGGGAAACCCGGGTTGGATCTCTTTCTAATTTTAATAGTACACAATGTTATTGCAGTTTATGAGTTCAATAACTGTTTAATGTGTAAAACGTATTATGATACCTACAGGGTGTCCATAATTAAACAACCCTACTTTAAAGTTGTCTACAGACAAAATTATTGGGAACAGATGTCATATTCGCCCCATATTGGCGCGATTTTTTTCTGTCGCCAATATCATATAGGCAACAGGTACTTAACTTGCGCCAAAGTGTTGTTATTTTGCTTGATGTGGTAACCCGGATTATGTTGTTTATGCTGTTGATGTTTTCGCCAAATTGGCAACCGAAAAAAATCGCGCCAATATGGGGCGAATATGGCATCTGTACCAATTATTGTTCATAAAGTTGTGAAATTTTGGGAAAGGCATAATAAAGGGATGGGAATTTGTTTAAGCTAAAAAAAAATATATATATAAATAAAAATAGTCTGAAATTTCGCCACCAGAGGGCGATTTTTAATAAATTACACATTTATCATTAAGTTAGTTTAGAAATTTAATTTACAGGATGTTCCTAATTAATCGACCCTCTTTTTATGTTGTCCACAGACGAAACTATGGTTCAGAATGTTGTGACATTTTTTGGAGTACATAATAAAAGTATGGGAATATCCAGGTATCGTCCGGATAGCCTAACAGGTAAGGCATTGGCACGGCACGCCAAGTATCCAGGTTAATCCCTGGTCTGGACATTCTTCACTCTGTTGGAATAAACGTCAACTGTGCTACTTCAGCCTTGAATGTGATTTAATCCATTTGGAAAAAAAATCGTTTCCTTTATTATGACCTAATTACATGGTATACAGGAGTTTCCGTGTTAAAACACACTTTCATCATGTAAATGCTATAGTTGTAGCTCGGATGAATGAAACTAGCGCTGCAGTTCGCAGCAAAGTCCAACAAATAAATGTGAATTATGTCAGCCAGGTATCGTCCGGATAGCCTAACAGGTAAGGCATTGGCACGGCACGCCAAGTAACCAGGCTCGATCCCTGGTCTGGACATTTTTCGCTCTGTTGGAATAAACGTCAACTGTGCTACTCCAGCCTTGAATGTATGGGAATATGTTTGATCGAAAAAAATTATGAGGCTCTTTTTTAACGAATTACACATTTAGCATACATTTAAGATAGTTCAACAAATTTTGTTATAAGCAAACATGTTCTGCATGACTTTCATCCTTTTCAGATACCATCTGGAATTGTAAGACAGCCTGTTCCACAGTTGACCGCAGTATGTTCAGGGAAAAGCTACGAAAAGGTCATGAAATGCTGTCTTTAGAGCAGTGGTTCCCAACCTTTTATTGGCCACGCCCAGTAAAGTCACTACCCCCCCCCCCCCCTTGTACTGAAAATTATGTCTATTATTATTTAAAAGGTGAAATCTTTTCAAACAGTGGAAGCGTAATAAAGTCTTAACAATGACTATTCATTTCCCATTTTTTAACTTATCAAAGAGGTGAACCTTCTGTGAGAAATGTGTTTTGAAGATAATTTTATAAATGCAATGAGGTTATACATCTTCGCCTTTGTGCCAAAAAGAGTTTTGTTGTACGTTTCTAACTTACCTCAATGTTAAAAGAAAAGGATTATACGGTCTGCATTTTTTTTTTCAGAAAATATTATGAAGAGCGATTTACATTTAATGTTAAAACTGATAACATTCACAAATTTTATAATTTATTTTCATATAATTCATTTTCACAGTCAAATTTTATAATTTTTTTGTGAGTTATTAAGAGTTGGTAGAAGAGCTTTGGACACTAAAATTTCTTTTATGGATAACAGAATACACAAGAAGCTTTTCAAATTTTTCATCTTTATCAAAATTAAGTAGCCATTATTCCCCCTCACAACACTTTTGTTTGTTTACCCTTCCCCAGTATCGTTAATTGTCTTCTATGTATTATCTGATTTTAAAATTTAAAATGTAAATGTCATCATTTAAATTAATTTACTGGGCAGGATGCCTGCACTAGAGCCATAGATATTTACTGTCTGCCCATTTCCTTTTCTAATGCTATTTAAGATTTATAAGTTTTATAAAGTTGGCAGAACCTTGTTCAGATATTTCATGTATTTTTTAGGTTAAATGTGTTCAAGACAGTCAAATGTATATATACTTTTAATTAGTTTCATGTGTAAAATAATCTTTGAGTGACATGTAGCAGAGTAAATAGAAGTTGAACGCTTTTTCAATAAATATTCGAAAGTATTACGAAAAATTGTAAAATTGCATACCAGAAAAATTATAAAAATTTATAACTCATTAATCTCAAAATATTTTTAAAAAGATATTCATATAATTATTCTGGTGTTAATTGTATTTTAAATTTTTCATTGAAGACATTTTTAAAATTTAATAAAAAATTCATTTTTGAAATTTTGCTTGTATTCCATTTATTTTTAGTCTACAACAATAATTAAAAAAAAAGACAAAACAAACTGATAACGAATGAGTGAGCAACAAATTTGAAACTGCCCCCCGAGTGGGGAGTACGCCCCACGTTGGGAACCACTGCTTTAGAGTAAGGTTAAGTCAATAAATAAAATTTCTAAACTATCGTAATGCCAAATCTGTAATTTATCAAAAAACACCCTCTGGTGGCGAAATTTTGAACTACATTTATTTACAATTTTTTTCAGCTTAAACAAATTCCCGTCCCCTTTATTATGTCTTTCCACAACTCTATGAACAATAGTTTTGTCTGCAAACAACTTTAAAGTAGGATCGTTTAATTATGGACACACTGTATATAAAGATTTTATTTTTTCTGAATTTTATCTAATTCTGTTAATTAAACAGGTGTTTTAAATCCCGTTTCGATTTTTCATTTATTTAGCATAAATATATTCATATTAAAAGGATATAACAATAGTTTGATTCTTTAAAATGATATGGTAATTGCATTTACCAAAAGGAAAAGAAACTGTAAATAAATTTAAATATAGTAATTTATCAAAAACTTTTCAAATCCACAGAGGCTTGTCTGGCACTTATACATCTAAATTAATATTGTACATAAAATTTTGAAGTAGGTGCTTTTGCATTAAAAACCTTTATATTTAGTCAATTTTAATTTATTTTAATACAAGATCATTCGACCTCTGAAACATCGTTTTCATATGAATAAATAAATAAAAGAGTTATAGATTGTGTTTGTACCTTTCTTGTCATTTAATATAGTTATAAATCAGATTAATATTCTTGAAAAGTATTTTTGAATATATTTTCCTCAATCATTTAAAAGGAATCTGTGATTATGCGTAGCTGCATGCCATTTGATTAACTTGCTAAAACGAATCCCCATGAACAACAACAACAACAACAAAAATATTGCAAATAGATTTCATTATGCTTTTTTATTACTTCAAAAGAGATTCATTTATATAAAAGAACAATATAAATACAACATCCGCGATCATTTAAACTAAAACTGATTATATCCTGTTGCTTGCAAACTGCATAACTTGTCAAAACGAATTCCAGAAAACAAACATGAATGCATTAAAATGCAATAGAATTATCAGAGTTTATATTTCCTTCAAATTTAATTTTTCGACCGTATTTACAACAGAAAAGAAACGATTAGGAAATTTGTATTTTGCATGGAGGTTTGGATTTTTGCCAAATCTTTCTGAGCCAATAATTCAAAAATTAACCAAGAAATATTCATTGTTGGAAAGAAAAAAAAAATAGTCGCTTTTATTCTATGAAGAAAAAGAAACAAAACTAATGTAAAGAAAAACGATACAGTAAGATGGCATCAGTCATTCTTCTACTGAGTAAAATGAGATATTTCTTAAGCGATGTACCGAGGCAGCTTTGTACCAAAAGAAGATGTTAACCAAATATATGGGCACAATGCATTGTTGTAAGAAATCAGTTCAATGCACTTTCTTAATATTATTTATGCAACATTTATTTCTGAACGCATTCACATGTTTTAGTGTTGATATTATGTATATTGTATTTTGGTGAAATAATGAAAATAATGCCATGCATTGTAAATATTTTTTAAACGTTCGAAGTATATTTATCAGGAATGTAATTATTTTGTGATAATGAATACGTTTGAATGAGCTATCCGTATTTATTACTAACACTTAAGAAGTCATTAGTAATAAGAAGAAAATTAAAAAATGACTTTGTATTTTATCACAGAAATTTAATACAGAATTTAATGTTTACAATAGACTAATGTATATTTTTGAAATCAAACTCATGTTCCGATTAGAGGTAAAAAAAAAAAAAAAAAAAAAAAAAAAAAAAAAAAAAAAAAACAGAAATTGTTAATAGATTTTCCTCGATGACTTAAATTGAAACTGATTATATCCTGTTGCATGCCAACTGATTAACTTGCTAAAACCAATTCCAATAAGCAAACAATTCACTAAAATACAATTGATTTATCAGAGTTCAAATTAAATTATTCGACCGGACTTACAGCAGAAAATAAACGATTAGCAAATTTGTCTTTTGCATGGACGCTGGGATTTTTGCCAAATCTTTCTGAGCAAATAATTCAAAAAATAACAAAAAAAATTTATTATTTGAAAAAAAAATGGTCGCTTTTATTCCAAGGGAAAAAAAGAAACAAAAATAATGTAAAGAAAACCGATGCAATAAGATAGCATGAGTCATTCTTCTACTGAGTAAACTGAAATACATTTCTTAAGCGATAAGTACAGAGACAGCTTTGTACCAAAAGATGATGTTAACCCAATAGATGGGCACAATGCATTGTTGTAAGAAATCCATTCAATGCACTTTCTTAATATTATTTATGCAACAATTATTTCTACACGAATTCACTGGTTTTAGTGTTGATATTATGGATATTGCGTTTTGACAAAATAGTAATGTATATTATAAATATTTTTAAATAGTCGAATGAATGTAATTATTTTGTGGTAATGAGTACATTTGAAAGAATCTTCCGTATTTATTCAAAACACTTAACTAACTAATAATAAGAAGAAAATTAAAAAATGACTTTGTATTTTACCATAAAAATTAAATACACTATCGAATGTTTACATTTGAATAATGTATATTTTTTATTTTATCAAAAATGGATGAACATTAACATTTATATATTATGAGATTATAATTATTATAAATAAAATCTAGAAATATCCAGTAAATATGAAGATCAGAGTCTCAGAGTCCTATAATTTATTGTAACGCTTGGAAGTGCAACCAATTACTGAACATTAATGAAGAAAAAAAAAAAAAAAACGAAAGCAAAAGCTTTTGAATTCGTGCTGGATAATGAATTTCCAACTGTAGAAACTCATCTGTCTCAAGCTACTATACACTATTGTAGTCAGGAAATGATCGTTGTTCAGATAGAATTTTTTTTAAATCATGCATAAAAATTAGTCTAATAACCATAAAAGTTCATTGAATTGGACGACAGTTTCAAATAAATTTCGATGGAAAGTACATAATTTTTCCTATTTGGTAATGTAAAATTTGAAATTATGAGATATTTAAAGGTGATGTAAGAACAATGAAAGCAAAAGTAAAAGTACCGGTCGTTGTCATTATGGCTATTTATTTATAAAAAATAGCAACCGTTCAAAAGTTAATTATAAATTAGAGCCCAACATTGGGTCCTGTAACCCGATGTCATAGAACCCGACTCGATTGCAGTTCCGTTCGGGTCAGGTTGACGCTAGGAACGGCTTCGGGTTGACTCGATTTTCCGTAGAATGCCCTGCATATTTGTCAGTTGAAAAAGACTGTATACTTGAATATTAATGAGATGTATATATGTCCATTTTCATGCAAAAAGATAAACTGATATTAGAGACAGTTTTGTAGACTATTTTTCCATAATTGCACCGAAATTTGAATTAATTTTCTCCCACTTCGCTTTCGGTAGGGGTTCGGCTAATTTTCGGAATGACATTAAGCAGCAGGTTAGGGCTCCGGTCAAACACAATACGACGCGTGCAGGACTTTACTACGAATTTACGGAGATTACGAAAAGCCCACTCTCTACGTTTTACAAGTTAATGCTGTTTATACACATTCTTACGTAGCAAAGAAAGATAGATACTTTACTTAGCAATTTTACATTATCCCTATAATGAAATTATATTTCGATAATTTTAATATAATGTACTCAATTTATACACATTTATTGCCAATGTACATAGTATTGTTATACTTCGACATATACAAAAAAATCTCACAGCATTTGCCTTACAATAGATTTCAAATTGTTAGTTTGGCGAATAATAATATAAATGTTTAATTCAAAACCTGTGATTGCATTGTTTTGAACAATTTTCTCATGTCGCATTCAATTACAAATAATTTCACCCGTATGTCTGTGTCGTTCTGCATTTCAGCTCATTTTGTATATTTTATTTCTTTTAGTAGGCGTATAAGCGATAAATCATGCTTCATTGAGGTAAATAAGTATCTTAGAAAATATTAGATGTAAATTTCCAACTGGGCGAAAAATGTCCGGACCAGGATTCGAACCCGGGACCTCCTGGCTGAAGCCGACAATGCTCTGCCATCTGAGCTATCCCGGACGATTCTGGTCGAACTTTTTCACCCAGCTAACCTTGATGATTACATAACCATGATGATTTTTGTTTACCAATTAGAATAATTGTGTTAATATTAATCTAGTATCTTAGAAAAGCCTGAAAACTAATATTGTTTTCCCAGACCAGATTCATCTGTCAAATTAAACCAAAACTCTGGTAAACTGAGATGCCTATTTAATGAGGGCATACGAGGGTTGCCTTTTATGTTTTTACAAATGACTAATAGGAGGCGCTACTGAAATTTGCCTTCAGGATATTCGTAAAATTCACATTTTTTTTATTTTGGAATCAGTGGCATCTTTGAAATCGTCTGCGTATTTTGCTCACAGTGAGTGTTCTAAAGAAAGAAGCGAGTGAAAAAAATGGAAATAACTCGTGAAGGTTTCCGTTGGATGATTTTTTTTTTTTTTTGATTTTAAGAAAGGCCTCACTCGATAAGAATGCTTAGTATCGCTTCGTGAAACTTTTGGTAATGAAGCACCATCAGAAAAGACTGTTTATAATTAGTTTGCAGAATTTCGTCGCGATCGTGCGTCCGTCAGTGATAAATCTCGTGAAAGACGACCAAAATCGGTAGTGATTCTAAACAACATCGATGCTGTCCGCAAGATGATTGAAGAAGATCGGCATGCCACGTATCGTAAGATAGAAGCATTCCCAAGTATACCACGGACTGCAATACATTCGATCTTGCACGAACATTTAGTTGTCAAAAAGGTTTGTTCCAGAACGACTCCGCATAATCTGACAGAAACTCTAAAAGTGGCTCGTGCAAATTGGTGTAAGGAAATGCTAAAAAAAAATCAAATTTGGAACTGCAAAATCCGTAGGCAACATCGTTACAGGTGACGGAACTTGGGTATATTCGTATGTTCCGGAAACTAAGCAACAATCCACTGTTTGGGTGCTTCCAGATAAACCGAATCCTACGAAAGTTGTTCGTTCAGGATGCACTTCCAAGAAAATGATTGCTTGTTTCTTCGGCCTTACAGGACATATTGCAACCATTCCTTTAGAGGATCGAAAAACTATTAACGCTAAATGGTATAGAGAAATTTGTTTGCCAAAAGTCATCAACGAAATCATGAAAAACAACAAAAAACGCCGCATCATTCTTCATCACGACAACGCCAGCTCCCACACAGCACGTGAAACAATTGATTATTTGAAAGATAAAAATATCTAATTAATGTCTCATTGCTCAAATTCTCCTGATTTGTCGCCTAACGACTTTTTCTTGTTCCCTTATGTCAAACAAAAAATGCGTGGGCGGCGATTTTCATCACCTCAAGAAGCTGTTGATGTCGTCCAAAACTATGTTTTTGAGATATCAACTTCAGAGTGGAAAAACTGTTTCAAGCTTGGTTTGAACGGATAGAAAAGTGTATAAACCTTAAAGGCGAATATTTTGAAAAGCAATAAAACAGTTTGTCCCCAAAAAATTCTTTTTCTTCCTGTTTTTTGTAGAAACTTAAAAGGCAACCCTCTTATTATTCTGATGAGCTTAAGTTGGATAGTTTTCTTTTGTTGCCGATTACATTTAGTACCCATTTATAGTAATCCAGTTCTTCTACTGAGCTGTTGTAAAATAGCATCAAGATGTCCCTGAATATTAGGTAGCTTTCTTTACAAAAAGCTACCTATTGCAGCCGTTCGGAGGAAAGCGATTTCAAAAAATTTTGGTATATTTTCATCGATCATGACCCCCAGACCCCGAAACCACCCTCCGTTCAAAATTGATATATATATATATATATCTGACCTATGTCACACTGTAACTCTCGTATTTATGAACCGATTTGGATGTAATTCGGTGTGTACATAGTACATACCAATGTCTCGACCGAGTTCGTTGGCCAGCTTCATCCGCCATTTTGTTTCAAAATGGCGGCCATTTAAAAATTTTAAAAAAATTTAAAATTTGAAATGTGGTACCAAAAAATTGAAAATGGAAAAATATTTTTTTCTTATGTATTTGATCTTTATACAAAGACTCCGTAGCAGTTTTTGTTTCGTCTATATCTTAAAAAATGGCTGAGTTATAGCATTTTGAATTTCTAGCGAAGCTGACATTTTGAAACGTCCTGAATTTTGTCACGCGATAAAAGGCGTATTTATGAACCGATTTGGATGTGACTTC
Source organism: Maratus speciosus (assembly GCA_963932465.1). Lineage (NCBI taxonomy): Eukaryota > Metazoa > Arthropoda > Arachnida > Araneae > Salticidae > Maratus > Maratus speciosus. Next base: position 416,947,234 of record OZ010789.1, on the reverse strand, counting down.
GTTTATACATAGTACAGACCAATGTCTCGAACGAGTTCGTTGGCCAGCTTCATCCGCCATCTTGTTTAAAAATGGCGGCCATTTAAAATTTTAAGAAAAATTTAAATTTGAAATGTAGTAGCAAAAAATTGAAAATTGAAAAAATATTTTTTTCTTATGTCTTTGACCTTGATACAAATATTCGGGAGCAGTTTTTGTTTCGTCTATATCTTAAAAAATTACTGAGTTATAGCATTTTGAATTTCTAGCGTGGCTGACATTTTGAAACGTCCTGATTTTTGCCACGTGATAACAGACGTATTTATGAACCAATTTGGATGTACCTTGGTGTGTATATAGTGCATACAAATAACTCAACCGAGTTCGGTGACCAGCTTCATTCGCCATCTTGTTTCAAGATGGTGGCAATTAAAAAAAATTAAAAAAAAATTAAATTTAAAATGAGATACCAAAAAATTGGAAAATGAAAAAGGTTTTTTCTGTATGTGTTGGACCTTAATACAAAGATTCCGGAACAGGTTTTGTTTCGTCTACATCTAAAAAAATGGCTGAGTTATAACATTTTGAATTTCTATTGTGGCTGACATTTTAAAACGACCTGATTTTTGTCACGCGATAACAGGCGTATTTATGAACCGATTTGAATGTAACTTGGTCTGTACATAGTACATATCAATGTCTCGACCGAGTTCGTTGGCCAGCTTCATTCGCCATCTTGTTTCAAAAGGGTTGCCATTTTTTTTAAAAAAATGTAATTTAAAATTTAAAATGAGGTATTAAAAAATTGGAAAATGAAAAAGATTTTTTTTATGTGTTTGGCCTTGATACAAAGATTCTGGAGCAGTTTTTGTTTCTGAAAATTTGTTCTTTTGTTTATACCTTAAAAAGTGGTTGAATTATAGCACTTTGAATTTCTATCATGGCTAACACTTTGAAACGATCTTGTATTTGTCACGCGATACCACACGTATTCGCCTATTTCGATGGAAGAAGGCATGTGGATAGTATACATCAATATCTCGACGAAGTTCACTGGCCAGCTTCATCAGCTATCTTGCTTCAAAATGGCGGCCAATTAAATAAAATTATATTTAAAGTGAGATGCAAAGAAAATTAGAAATTGAAAAAGGTTTCTTTCTTAAATACTTGACCTTGATATAAGGATTCAGGAACATTTTTTGTTTGTCTTTATCTTAAAAAATGGCTCAGATATAGCAGTTTCAATTTCTAATGTGGGTGACATTTTGAAAAATCTGATTTTTTGCCTGCGACTGCACTCGTATATATTAACCGATTCCGATGTGAGTGAGCATGTGCACAGCAATTACTAAGGTCTCGACCAAGTTCACTGGTTAGCCTCATCCACCATGTTGCTTTAAAATGGCAGGCACTTTAAGAAATCGCCGAATTTGGCAGCCAAATATAAGTTACTTTAAATAAAAGCAGCTTGGATAAAGCTGAATAATGTCGCGAAATTCTCATTCATAATGATTTAGTATTGATAAAAATTAGTATTGAATCTCCTATATTCGGTTTCCACTAAATTGAGCTTCGTGTGTTTCAATAATATAAGTTGGCTTTTTTAAAATAAAGAATATGAAAGCTACCTCTTCCTCCCGGCACTGGCCGGAAGGACTTTTTTTTTCTTGAAGTTGAATGTTATTTTCATTCAAAAACCCTTTTGTAAGATGAAAGCAGCCTATACCTCCTTTTTTCATAGATTCCAGCTAATACATGTTTCCTCTAAGATACCACTTTAACTTTCGCATCAAAAACTATAACAGTTTTTCTAGAATTTCGTTCATTTTACTAAACTTGTCTCCCGAATAGGCAATTTTGTATACCCAGTTTTCATCAAGGTAAATCGTTATCGGTTGAGCGTTATGTCCTATCAAAAATACTGCTACTTCTGAACACAGTCTTTAAAAACGTGGGATGCCAACGTTTAATCGAGATAAGCATCTTACTGCTGTATGCAGTAGGAGAAACTGGCACAGACATATTCTATCTTAACACATTAGACACATTAGTTCGAAGATTCTGCTTATACAACGTTGTAATTTTACATTGTTTATTATATTGGCGCATCTCACAATACTGTGTTCAGGAGACATTTTTATCGGGTCTTTCGAGTATCTATAGGGAACGCAATTGCTGCTTCTACAGTTCTTGGACATCTTTAATTTTGGAATTGGTTCCAACATTGTGACCCATCATTGCCTTCACACCATAAGTGCAAAGATTTATACAGTTTTTCTAGAGTGTTTTATTTGCTAATAAGAACTCCCAAAAATGATAAAATATTTGATGAATTGGGGGTTTCCAGTAGTCTAGAAAGAAGAAGATTTTAAAGAAAACTCTAAACTCAACGAACAAATACCATTAAAACCGTCAGTCCAACGACATCATTTAAGTATTGCGCGGCAGCGCAATACTTATTTATTTCCAGTGTCACTTCTCAATGTTAGTTTAACATGGAAAAGCCTATAGCGATCATAACTTTTTCATTTTTTCTTCCCACCTTTTTGTCCCTGATACCACTCATTTTTTTATTCTTTACTAATTCTAATGATATTATAAATTTAAAGTGTAAAAACATTTGATTGACGTCAGGGTCAAAACGAAGGTAAAATGCCTTTGCATATGGGTGAATTATAACCCAGAGAGAAACATGGGCCAATTTTTTTTTGCATTATTCAAATATTTTTTTTAATAATTACAATTTTCGCTTTTTTCATTGAAAATCAACGGACATTTTTCATAGAAAATGTAACATTTTTATTTCATTGTTGCAAAAATTTCAAAAGCCGTAATAATAATTTATTTCTTTTTAATTGAAAGATTTTTACGCGAAATATTATTAAATTGAGCTAGTTTTTTTTGTTTTTTTTTTTGTTTTTTTTTTTTCAAAAATTAAAAAGGTGAATATGGCGTCATAGTGGAAATAAAAAGGATATTTTCAGAATATGTTTTTACTTTGGTCAAGTTTATATTTTAGCAAAAAGTTTCTAATGGATAGCTATTTTTACGCAGGTAGCGAACTTAGTGGGGAATTACATAACTTAAATTTTAAAATGTATTTCTTTTTCCGAGATGAGAACTATTTATACCCCAAGTTAAACTTAGGTAATAATTTCCTGATGTGTTCACATCACCCCTTGGGAGAGAATAAGGTTTAAAAATTTAAGTAAAACTTTTATTTTTTTATTTTTTACTGTATCACAGCTATAATATTGTTAAATATTAGCTGTAAGGATTCAACAAAATTTACATTTACATTCATAGCGTTCCTGCGTGGGAAATAGGGTATCTAAATTTAAGTGAAGTTATTTTTTATGTTTTGAGTATAGATTTTTTACGTTCAGATTGGAAGTTTTTGCCCAAACTACCGCAACCTGCATTACTACAGTGGTGAAACATTTTGAATTACACATTGGTAAACTGCATCCCACATTATGATGCAATACCGCATACATCAAAGCCTGATGATGATACTCTCTATCAATTTTGAAATGCGTTCGTCTGAGTGCTGTAGTTATTAAAAAACTTGACATATTAAACAAACACATAATTTGAAAAACAAATTAAAAGAACAAAATTTATTTCCTACATTGCTTAAGCCCGAGAAGGGACAGATATTAAGATGTTTCATTCAATTAGTTCTACATTTAATGTTAAATTTTTGTAACAAAATAGTTAAGCCAATTGAAGATTAAAAAATAAAAATAAAATTCATATAATATGATGCTTAAAACACCCTCAAAAATTATATTCCGTTCAAATGAAATCGAAATAAATCTTAGACTTTTTTTTAAGTTTTGTATTTTGCCTGCATCTTATCATTTGATGCACAATTGTCATAAATATAATACAAAATCTGCAATACAAATATTTTCAATTAAAAATGGAAGAAGTATAAGATTTATTTCGATTTCATCTGAACAGAATCTAATTTTTTAGGGTGTTTTAAGTATCATATTGTATAAATTTTATTTTTATTTTTTAATCTTCAGTTGGCTTAACTAATTTGTTACAAAAATTTAACATTAAATGTAGAACTAATTGAATGAAACATCTTAATATCTGTCCCTTCTCGGGCTTAAACAATGTAGGAAATAAATTTTGTTTTTTTAATTTGTTTTTCAAATTATGTTTTTGTTTAATAGTTGATTCATTCAGCTGTAGTGCGAAATAATCGATGCAACTGATAAATATTTTTCTTCATCAGCATCCATACCGGTGATTCATCAAACAATGATGCTATTTGACAAAGCAATACGACTAAATTATTCCTGTTTCATCAATCAAGCACTAGACAATATCAATTGTATGACTTTTAATAAGCGTCTAATGATAATAAGGGCTTCACTAGCTCGATACACTTCGTTACTTATCAAGTGGGACACTTTCAGTTCTTTTTCATTAATTGTTATAAAAAATGCTAACATCATTTCTTAAGCAAAAATTTCGTTGCAAATGCAATTTATCCCTTTCAAGTCGGAATGGTTTCCTTCAAAATGACGTTGAAGTTTAGCACGAAAGTGGCAGGCCAGTACCGTTGTCGCTCCATTGTCTGTCTATCTAGTTCTCAAGCTAAAGTAATTTTAGGGTTAGTGGCCGCAAGCTTAGCAAGAATATATGTTAGAAGGGATGTAAAATTTACCTCTAAAAAATTTCGTTTCAAAATGGGATTTCTCGCTTTCTTATTTTAAATTTACATTTTGTGTCTCAATTCTTATCATATGGTAGGCGGGAAACGTTAAAGATTAATGCTTGCATTGAAAATGTTCTCAGAAAACAACAGCATGTGTAATCAAAACATACAATTAGTTATAAGTAGTTTTCAATTCACAGTGGTTTTGTATCAATAATATACAAACTTTTTGAATAATTCTTCCTTGCAATGTGTTGATTTTTTAAAAATATAATTTATTTTCTGAGAGAACCGCGTAGCTTTTAGGGTTCCGTATAGCAATGGCTGGGACCAAATGCTAAATGATTCAAATATATTTTTTTCTTTTCATAAATATGCTGCTGAGTTTGTTGCGTTTTTCATGTATTAGAGTAATATATCTAATATTTATCAATTATCAAAGTAATCCATTATAATGAGAACATAATTCCTTGCAAATCTCAACTGCTTTTAAAAAAGTTACGTAATTTTTAACATTAATTAATCTTTAGCAATCACACATCATGCTTCAACATTGTTTGAAATTTTGTAACCAAATACAACACAAAAGTAAAAGTCTCTTTACACGTTATAGAAATATACGAACAATAGTTAGTTAATCATAATTAAATCTACAACACATTTGGTTTTTCGTATACTTAGCAAAATACTTAACAAAAAATGGTACTGTACTGTAAGGTATTGCTGACTAAGCGTACTGCTAACTAAGCAATGTGATAAATCACGTATTTAATATTCAATAATTTCGAGCGTAATTTCACTGCTGAAAATTAATTGAAAAATTAATTAAAATTATATATGTGTTCACAAATGCTTGGTTTATTTGTGTCCATGTTTCGCTGCAGGATAGTGTGCTCATGAAGATTTTTCCATCTTGTGCTGCAGTTGCAACCTTACCAACATATGTGAGTGAGAGATGCTAAGCTGGACAACGTCCTCGTAGCTTAAGTGGTAGAGCACTTGGAGCGCTATTCTAAGGGTACCGGGTTCGATTCCCGGCTTGGACATTCCCATTATGTTGGTTCTACGCTTAGTTAGCAATGTCATAAATCACGTATTAAATATTCAATAATTCCGAGCGTAAGTCCACTGCTGAAAATTAATTGCAAAATTAATTAAAATTATATATGTGTACATTTAATTTAATCATAAAATTCTTGAAATTTGAATGTTAAGTATAATTTAAATCTTATACTACATACAGTCAGAAGGTAAAGTTGGGCAAGACACAGTTTAAACAAAATGTATAAGTTAAGCAATCATGATGGTAGGGAATAATATTTGCAATACAAATATTTGAAAACAATATTTCTTATTTTTAATTTGTTGTAGAAAAAAGTACACACACACACACACACACACACACACACACATATATATATATATATATATATATATCATCATCATCACCAATCGTTTTCAATCCACTGCTGGATGTAGGTCTCCCCGAGATTTTTCCAATGTTTCCTCTCTAGTGCTTTAGTCATAAAATTTACAACGGCTACTTTTCTGATTTCATCACTCCGTCTTACTCGAGGTCGTCTTCTTGGCCGTTTTATATCTCTGGGATACCACTGTAGGGTGTTTGTGCTCCATTTATTGTCTTGTCTTCTTGCAATGTGCCCAGCCCATTTCCATTTTTTCATGGTCTAATTTTTTCAATGATGTCAAAAATTTTCGTCTGACTTCTTATCCAGGTTATTCTTTTTCTGTCTCTTCTAGTTATACCTAGCATACATCTTTCCATACTTCTCTGTGTTTACCACCCGTTTTGTTAGCGTCCATGTTTCTACTCCATAAATTAGCAGAAGCAAAACACATTGGTTAAATACCTTTCTTACCAAACAAACAAGCATGTTACTCTTCAGAATAATATTGTTCTTCCCAAAAGAACTCTATCCATTTCTTATTCTTCTATTGATTTCATTCATAATACTATTATCCGATGATATTTCCTATCCAAGGTACAAAAAAATTCCAACTTCTTTAATTTCAGTGTTGTAGACGATTTTCTTTTTTGATGCAAATGAATTGAACATCACCTTAGTCTTTTCCAAGTTTATTTTTAATTCTACATTAACGCTAGCGTCTGCCAAATCTTTTAGCATATTTTTCCATTCTTCAAAACTGTTACTGAAAATTAAAATGTCGTCAGCTAATCGGAGATGACTTAAATATTCCCTATTTATTCTAATCCCTATTTTTACACAATCCAACTTCTTGAAAAAATTTTCTAAGACAGCCGTAAAAAGATTAAGCGAAATGGTATCTCCTTGTCTTACCCCTCTTTCAAGCTTGATCTTTGATCTTCCTTAGTTCCAGCGGATGGTTGCTGTTGTTTTCTTGTAAATCTTCTTTATGATATTGATGTAAAGTTTGTCTATACCATTGTCTTCTAGATATTCTACTACTGCTGATGTGTAGACCGAATCAAATTCTTTTTCATAATCAATAAAGGCAAGGCAGAGAGGTAAATTATATTCCATATGTTTTTCTATGAGTTTCCTTACCGTTTGGATATGATCCATTGTGCTGAATCCACTTCGGAATCCTGCTTGTACATACATATATATAAATGTGAATGTGTGAGATTATTTTGCATTATAAATGTCAAAATACACTTCAAACATTTGTTTTTTAACAGAAAAATTAACTTAAAAAAAAGAAGAAAATCACATAGTGACTTACACACCGAAAGTTAGTGGCCACAGCAAAAAAAAAAAAAAAAAATTATTCGCCACATGGCGACTGGCTACCATGAATCTGCGCTTACATTCAGCGCCCAAGCCAAATCTGGCGTATTTATTATTTGATTTTAGGCCTGATTTGTGAGCTATATATTTGAAAACAATGTTATTCCAGTCTTTACTGCATCTGTGTACTGTGTCCTTTGAGACACTGACGCTGATATTATTTTTAATGTTGTCGTGATTTTTTTTTTTTCATTTTTACACCAATCTTCCAATTTTTCGATCAGATGAAGACTTGTTACACGTGAACGCTTGCTCTTGGTTTTCGATCGAAATTGTAAACTGTAGCACATACTTAACATATTCCTCGCTTGTAAAGCTTTAATACTCTAGAAATTGCAATAGATGGCTTACATTTCGATTTCAACTTATAATCGTTAGAATACCCCCTTTTATAAAATTCATAGAAATTCATAGCCATCGACATCTTAAATAACCATCAGAAATTAAATAGTCACTATTATACTGGTGGGGTCGCGGTCGGATGGAATGGTTTATTGTTTGAAACCAATCCAGCATCTGTTAACATTTGTAGAATGTGCATAACTTTTGAGACAGCGGTTTTGTAACAAAAATTAAAAGAAAAAGAAAATTGCCCAGTTAAACTGATGGCATTGAGCTCACAGGCTATTCACACTAATTGTACATTATACTCTTATTTTAAAGAATAATGCCCCTCGAAAAATAAATAAAGGGATTAGTCCCCGTTGCCCCCCTTTATACTTAACCAAAGAACTTCCAAATCTAATCAGGGAAGCTCCTTAACATAATAAATTGGTATACCAAATTTGAAGCAAATCAGATAATTCTGCATGAAAAAACCATTTCGCTAAATTAAGGGGGGTATTAGCTTCCCCATTTCTCCCTTTATGCTGAACCAATGAACCTTCAAATCTAATCAGAAAAGCTCCTTATCAGAATGAACCTAGAAAAAAAATTAAACTAAATTAGATAATTCTGCATCAAAACCCATTTATCTAAATTAAGGGGAAGGGCAATTGCCCCCCCCTTCCCCCTTTTATACTTAACCAATGAACCTCCAAATTAAATGAGGGAAGCCATATTGGAATACACTGGTACATCAAATTTGAAGCAAATCGAATAATTCTGTATGGAAAACCCATTTATCTAAATTAAGGGGAGGCTAACCCCGTCCCTCCTTTATACTTAACCAATAAATCTACAAATCTAATGAAGGCAGCTCCTTAACATAATAAACCGGTATACCAAATTTGGAGCAAATCGAATAATTCTGCATCAAAAACTCATTTATCTAAAATAAGGAAGGGGGCCTAGCCCCCCCCTTTTCCTCCCTTTATACTTAAGTAATGAACCTCCAAATCTAATCAAGCCTTCTTCTTAACATAATAAACCGGTATACCAAATTTGGAGCTAATCGAATAATTCTACATGAAAAACGTATTTATCTTAATTAAAGGGGAGTAGCCCCCTTTCCCCCTTTATACATAATAATGATATTCCAAATCTAATCAGGGAAGCTGCTTAACATAATTAACCGATATACCAAATTTATAGCAAATCGCATATTTCTGCATGAAAAACCCATTTATCTAAATTAAGGGGGATAGCCCCCCTTTCCTCCCTTTATAGCTAACTAATGAACCTCCAAATCTAATCAAGGCAGCTCCTTAACATAATAAGCCGGTATACCAAATTTGGAGCAAATCGAAAAATTCTACATGAAAAAATCATTTATCTAAATTAAGGGGGGGAGCCCCCCTTTCCCCCTTTATACTTGAGCTTCCAAATCTAATAAGGGAAGCTTCTTAACATAATAAACCGGTATACCAAATCGAATATTTCTGCATGAAAAAGCCATTTATCTAAATTAAGGGGGGGACTACCCCCCCCCCTTTCCCCCTTTATCCTTAACGAATGAATACCAAAACTAATCAGGGAAGCGCCTTATCAGAATGAACCTAGGAAAAAAAATTGAAGCAAATCGGATATTTCTATCAAGAGTTATCGCGTTACGTACGTACATACGTACATATACGTACGTACATACAGAACCGGTGGGCATATAAGCTCTCAGGCTTTGATAGCTAAAAAGCGTCGTTTAAAAATAAATAGTGGTGATGTAACAATTGTAATATTTGCATTATATTTAAATTCCATTACATTTTAAATGTTATTGTGCAATAATTCCAAACATTTCCACTTCCAATTTTACTATTATATTTCAGTTTGTGCTTAAACGTTTGGGACGGACATTATATATTTATATGGTCTAGCACATATGGTTAGAACAATATTGTTAAATGAAGAATTTGTGTTTGTTTTCTTGCATAGGATTTTATTTTTAATAATTTTTTTATGAGAATATATTTACTATGATCTCTTTTTCATTGGTATAGATCTAGGATTTTTCTATCCCATCTTAATTTCCTGCTATTTTCACATGCGGTGTTGCAGTAGATCGGTCACTCCCTACACTGTCCCCTATATACAAAGTAAGTAGAATTTTACCAGAATATGCGGTTCCACTGTGATCTATAATACTGGCTATCTATACTATAACCTCTCGAAAGTTACGTCTATATTCCCTCCAGAAATTTGTGTAAACAACAACTTGAATCTCGATGAACATGTGTATTGATGAGGAGATTGTACACAACTCGAAATCTCTGTTGCCTTAATTGAATTCATCATGTGATATTAGTGTCTTGATTTTCAGTTTTAGTAAATATCTCACTAAATTGTATGTTTAATTGACAATATTTTATTCTACAAACAAAAATACCTTTAAATTTTACTGCATATTTGTCACTTCTTATATATAAATTGGAATCACCTTCCTTATTTTATAGTACAAAAATATTAACATGTATCGCATCCATAGCTGACTAAATATCAAAAAAATTTTAAAGAGGTGAAATAAAGTAAATAAATGGTACATATTAGACGTCTGACTTAGAAATTGTGAAGCACTAAAATGCATTTTTTCTCATCATAATTTCTTTTCAAATAAGCGTTATAGCTTTTTACATGCAATAATAAATTTATTTTACAAAGTTGTCTCAAGGAATCAATTTATATTTTTCTGCACTGCGATACGTTGGAAAGATAGAAGACAGTTAATTTAGTTTATACATCGATCAATTATTGTTTCCGTTATATGTTAGATCTTTCTCGAAAATTTTCGGAAAGTCGAGTTTATTCAATTTTGAATTATAGTAACTTGCATTAATCTTTTGATTGACATTGAATCTTGAATTTTAAAATCCTAAATATTTAATGAAAATATTCCGAAACATTCTAATTTATTTTGAAAACTTGCGATTTCTTGTTTTCCTTTTGTAATCAAGTAAAAAGTTAAAATTTGTTTAAAATAAAAAATGGCGAAAATTTTCAAAACAACTTCACTGAAAAAGTTTATGATTTATTTACAACTTTATAAAGTTTCAGGTTATTTATTTTGTTTTTTAATGCTAGGGAACATTTTAAAGATTTATTTTTTTTAAATAAATATTAGAAAAAACTTTGAGGTTTGATACGAATATAAAACATATTTAACCCATTTGTACCTGAATTTTTGTTTTCTTAAATTTTTTGGTAAAATCACCTTAAAATGTTGCAAAATGAACTGGAAAAATACTAAAAAAAATTAAGCTTAAATTTTTTTATATTTATTTGATAAAATGTAAAAGAACTAAATATGAGTATTTCTAGTAGAATAATATACATAATTATATACTTTACCTACATTTATATTTAAAATGTTTTTAAATTGTATATTATGTACTATAATTAGTATTTTTATTAACAAAAAAAATATATTTATTTCTTTGCAGAGACTAATAACGTTATAACTATTATTAATAATAAAATAAGAATAATCGTATTGCAGACTTAAAAACAATTTATTTCATAAATATCTTCGAAAGGAGATTACATAAATAACTGGCTCCTTAATTTCTAACAAAATATATGCCCATTTGTGCCTAGAACCGTATATTTTGGCCATTACAAAAATGCATAAAAAATAGGCTTGAACATTTAATTTCGCAATAAAAAAAATAGGTATTCCAAAAACGTCTACAAGCTAAGATTATAACTTGCGATTTTACATCCTTGACAAAAAAAAAATACAAATAAACTTACTTTTTACATTTTGCCATCTTGAAAAATTAAAATTCTATAAACACCAAAAAATAGCCTTAATTTAAGCAAATAAATAACCACCTTATGTTGTCATCTCTCGGTTACAGATAAAGACATTTATAAATAATGATTTCATGCAATTTTCAGGTTATAAAGGAGAAGAAAATTATACAAATTCATTAAAAATTGAAACGTCCCCAAAATGGGACGCTAGGCATAAATGGGTTAAGTTTCGTGTATTATATATTTTCACTAAAGCTTGGTCGTATTTTGTGCAAATACTCGTGTCTTTAACAGGTTAAGAGACTACTTCAGTCACCTGAAAAGACCCGCTCACTAATGCTAATCCTATGGAAGACATTTTTAAAAATATCTCGTTCGCAATTCTATTTTTAAATGATTTTTTTTCTTTTTTTGCATTGGATAGCTGAGATTGATCACGACATCTGCAGTTTTTAGGATTCCGTACTTAAAAAGTAAAAATGAACCATTATAAGATCACTCCTGTGTCTGTCTGTCACAGCCATTTTACTCGTAAACTATGGAACTTGGAGAATTCAAATTGGGGGAAGTAATAAAGACTATTGACCAATATATTTGCAGATTATTAAACATTCATAAATATATTTAGTAAAAATGTAGAGGGGTTAATTAAGTTTCTTGAAAAAAAAATCCTTTATTTGTATATTGTGTGGGGCATCGTGAAAAAGCTTTTGTAACGCTGAACTCAAAAATACATTTCTTTTAATTTTAGGTATTATATTTTCAAAGATATCGTCGAAAATGTAGCGCAAAAATATGTTCCCCGCCGTGTAATTTCGAATCTACTGAAATTAAAATTATGAAAAAATTAGATGTAGTAGACGTTAGTTTAAACCTTGCAGGAAAATTATAGCGATTACCTAAGGTCATATATTTTTTGAGAAAATCGCATTTTTCCGTTACACACAAATTTCGATTAACAGGTATTCAGGAAAAGTGTTGAGTAGCGCTGGAGGCACCTATCTTAACAGAAGTATAAAAGCATTGTTGATAACGGTTTTCGAAAAAAATCGTCATTAATTAGCCGAGATATTAACCCTTAAAGATACGTACGGTTTGGACATACATAATGACATGGGCGGTGTACTCTATGTACCATCGGCTTTTAAAGCCTAGGTAACAACTTTTAATAATATATATATGCAATGCAATGGCCAGTAGCAGTATAAAAGCAATAAACATTAAATTGTTAAAAACAGATTAATGTAATTGGAATGGATCACATAAATACTATAGGATTCGCGACTAGTTTGCATTGAATGGAATTTCTCAATACGCCTCGAGTGACTTTAAAATTTAATTAAAAACCTAACTGGAAAACGCGGCACTGACCAAGGCGGCATTGCAATTTTGCGACCTCCTTTCAAAGTGCGCTTATTATAATGCAAAATTTAATCTTTGAACAAAGGTTTTGTTTTAGCTACACTGTAGAAAGAAAGGTTATTACTACGCTGAATTTAGTTTTATGAAATTCCAAATGACGTTTAAATATGCACTGCTTTTATTGTCAGTAGCGAATTAAATTCGTCATAAACAGATTAGGATAATATTAAAAAATATACAGAATATTAAATTATTATATACAGAAATATTTGATATTATTTATTTTCCATTTCTCTTTGAACTTTCATGGTACATCCATTTACACTTTTCTAGTATATACAGTTATAACTAACCCTACATTGTATAGATTTTTACAAAGTCTTCTTTTAGTAACGGTTTTTTTAATAATACAATTACTAATTCATATATTTATTCTACAGAACCCTCTGTGCGCGAGTAATACTCGCACTTGACCGTTTATTTACTTTTTCAATTTTGTTTACAGAATGTTTTCAAGAGGATGATTTTACTTAAAAACCGATTCCGTAAATGAAAGTGTCCTAGTTAAATATTATCTGTAAAGAAAATCGAAAAAGTAAAAAAACACCCTTTGTACAGATTGATTTCAGCTAGCTAATGCAAAAAGAATTGTTTAAAAATACTGAAATGCAAATGAGATATCTTTAAAAATTTCCTTCCATAGGATTAGCATTAGTGAGCGGGTCTTTTCAGGTGACTGAAGTAGAATCCTAACGGAGCAGAATATTATAATTAATTGTTTTATCTTTTGTGCTATTTTTAACACCTTATAACAAAGTTGAAAAGTGTTTATGCAGTCGGTTTGTCTGTCCGTCTGTCCACGCTCTAACTCCCGTAAATATACTCGGATTTTCATGCAATTGATAAAGGTTATTTAGGGTCACCAAAGCAAGTTTGGTATTGTATATGAAGTATGTGGGAATAATAGTTGATATGCAGGGACATTCAAAATTATTCCATTACATTGCGGTATATGTGGGAAAAATCGTTTGCAGAGTATTTTAATGACATGAAGCTATTTCAAATGTACTGAAATTGACACAAATCACTGAATTTCACTACGATCACGTTAGAACAGGGCATTCATAGCTTTTTTAATTCATTTACAGGGACACACAAAAGAAATCGGTTACAGTAGGGGAGACCGGGGTTAGTTGTGCCAGGGGCAAGTTGTGCCATCGGACTTCCTGATTGAGCCAATAGGTTGCAGCACCTGTCGCGTCATGTGAGTGAAAGAGGTTGATTGTCTCAGTGTGCTACGTATGTTTTGAAGTATAGCGTTGCGTTGTTTTCGAGATAAAAATATTTATCTTGTTTTCTATCATAAAAGTAAATTTTGCGAACTACGTTGGAATCGTCATTGCCACTAGCGATACTGAGGTATGCAAACCTCCCTAACATTAAATATATGCTTATATTTTGAGCTGTTATTCTATGTATTTCATTTTTTAATTATGCCAACATTTCGGAAACTAATGAATAAAGTTCAAAAGGGCGTAACGCGGGCCTAGTTGTGACAATGTTACTACTTACCCCAGCATAATTTTTAATGGAGGTTTTTATATTTCAGAAAAAATAGTGCGAAATTACAAGAGGCGTACTGAAAGAGCTAAGGCTACTTTAGTAGATTATGATAGGGCTACGATATAAGTACCTCACACGAATCCCAGATTACAGCCCCTTGATGTGTCAGTATACGGGCCATTCAAAAAATTCTGCAATCAGGCTGTATGTGGATGGTTGAAGCACTGTGTCGATCTAGGACATACCAGATATTGTCAAAATAGCCCTTCCTAGTGCTGCCACTCCAAAAAATATTCAAGCAGGATTTCGTTGTAGTGGAATTTGGGAATTTAATAGGAACATTTTTACAGATGTCGACTTCCTATGTTCCTCAGTAACTGATCGACCGTTATCCATCAGAAATGAGAGCGTTAAAGACCAGAATGACAATGGAAAAAAAATTAGTAAATATGAAACTGTTAATAAACCAAGCACTTCAGCAATAACTTTAATCAATGTGGTGAGATTGCAGGACCGTCTACAGAAGTAAGGAATCTCATTGAATTAGATGATTCTATGTCAGTTGATAATAGCAATGTGTCAGTGGTAAGTCTTACAGAATTAAGACCACTTCTTAAAGCAGGACCTCGAAAAGACAAGCGATCTATTCGTAAATGTTTGAAATCTGCCATTCTAACAAGTACACCTGTAAAAGTGAAAATTTGCGCACGAAAAGCAAAAGAACGCAGAAAACAAATTGAAGAAGGAAAAGCAAAAAAGAAAATGCATGGAAAGGCCAAGTAGTGCATTAAAAAAATACGCCTAGGTTATTGAAAAACGGGGAGAAGCAAGTATTGGATAGCTCTGAAGATGACTAAAATTGCTTATGTCTAGTTTGTTTGGAGCAATACAAAAGAACGCAGAAAACAAATTGAAGAAGGAAAAGCAAAAAAGAAAATGCATGGAAAGGCCAAGCAGTGCATTAAAAAAATACGCCTAGGTTATTGAAAAACGGGGAGAAGCAAGTATTGGATAGCTCTGAAGATGACTAAAATTGTTTAAGTCTAGTTTGTTTGGAGCAATACAAAAGAACGCAGAAAACAAATTGAAGAAGGAAAAGCAAAAAAGAAAATGCATGGAAAGGCCAAGCAGTGCATTAAAAAAATACGCCTAGGTTATTGAAAAACGGGGAGAAGCAAGTATTGGATAGCTCTGAAGATGAATAAAATTGCTTATGTCTAGTTTGTTTGGAGCAATACAAAAGAACGCAGAAAACAAATTGAAGAAGGAAAAGCAAAAAAGAAAATGCATGGAAAGGCCAAGCAGTGCATTAAAAAAATACGCCTAGGTTATTGAAAAACGGGGAGAAGCAAGTATTGGATAGCTCTGAAGATGACTAAAATTGTTTAAGTCTAGTTTGTTTGGAGCAATACAAAAGAACGCAGAAAACAAATTGAAGAAGGAAAAGCAAAAAAGAAAATGCATGGAAAGGCCAAGCAGTGCATTAAAAAAATGCGCCTAGGTTATTGAAAAACGGGGAGAAGCAAGTATTGGATAGCTCTGAAGATGACTAAAATTGCTTATGTCTAGTTTGTTTGGAGCAATACAAAAGAACGCAGAAAACAAATTGAAGAAGGAAAAGCAAAAAAGAAAATGCATGGAAAGGCCAAGCAGTGCATTAAAAAAGTCCTTCCGGCCAGTGCCGGGAGGAAGAGGTAGCTTTCATAATCCTTATTTAAAAAAAGCCAAATTATATCATTCAAACACACGAAGCTCAATTTAGTGGAAACCGAATATAGGAGATTCAATACTAATTTTTATCAATATAATGAATGAGAATTTCGCGAAATTAGTCAGCTTTATCCAAGCTGCTTTTCTTTAAAGTAACATATATTTGGCTGCCAAATTCGTCAATTTCTTAAAGTGCCTGTCATTTTAAGACAACATGGTGGATGAGGCTAAGCAGTGAACTTGGTCGAGACCTTAGTAATTGCTGTGCACATGCTCACTCACATCGGAATCGGTTAATATATAGGAGTGCTGTCGCATGCAAAAAATCAGATTTTTCAAAATGTCACCCACAATAGAAATTGAAACTGCTATATCTGAGCCATTTTTTAAGGTAAAGACAAACAAAAAATGCTCCTGAATACTTATATCAAGGTCAAATACTTAAGAAAGAAACCTTTTTCAATTTCTAATTTTTTTGCACCTCACTTTAAATATATATATATATTTTAATTTAATGGTCGCCATTTTGAAACAAGATGGCTGATGAATCTGGCCAGCGAACTTGGTCGAGGTGTTGATGTATACTATCCACATGCCTTCTTACATCGAAATAGGCGAATACGTGTGTTATCGCGTGACAAATACAAGATCGTTTCAAAATGTTAGCCATGCTAGAAATTCAAAGTGCTACCATTTTTTAAGATATAAACAAAAGAACAAATTTTCAGAAACAAAAACTGCTCCGGAATCTTTGTATCAAGGCCAAACACATAAAAAAATCTTTTTCATTTTCCAATTGTTTAATACCTCATTTTGAATTTTAAATTTTTTTTAAATGGCAACCCTTTTGAAACAAGATGGCGAATGAAGCTGGCCAACGAACTCGGTCGAGACATTGGTATGTACTATGTACAGACCAAGTTACATCCAAATTGGTTCATAATTACGCCTGTTATCGCGTGACAAAAATCAGGTCGTTTTAAAATGTCAGCCACAAGAGAAATTCAAAATGCTATTACTCAGACATTTTTTTTTAGATATAGACGAAACAAAAACTGCTCCCGAATCTTTTTATCAAGGTCAAACACATAAGAAGAAAATATTTTTTCATTTTTTAATTTTTTGGTACCACATTTCAAATTTAAATTTTTCTTAAAAATTTAAATGGCCACAATTTTTAAACAAGATGGCGGATGAAGCTGGCCAACGAAGCCGGTCGAGACATTGGTATGTACTATGTATAAACGAAGTTACATCCAAATCGGTTCATAAATATGCCTTTTATCGCGCGACAAAATTCAGGACGTTTCAAAATGTCAGCCACGCTAGAAATTCAAAATGCTATAACTCAGCCATTTTTTAAGATATAGACGAAACAAAAACTGCTCCGAAATCTTTGTATAAAGGTCAAATACATAAGAAAAAATATTTTTCCATTTTCAATTTTTTGGTACCACATTTCAAATTTTAAATTTTTAAAAATTTTTTAAATGGCCGCCATTTTGAAACAAAATGACGGATGAAGCTGGCCAACGAACTCGGTCGAGAGATTGGTATGTACTATGTACACACTTAATTACATCCAAATCGGTTCATAAATACGCCTTTTATCGCGTGACAAAATTCAGGACGTTTCAAAATGTCAGCCACGCTAGAAATTCAAAATGCTATAACTCAGCCATTTTTTAAGATATAGACGAAACAAAAACTGCTCCGGAATCTTTGTATAAAGGTCAAATACATAAGAAAAAAATATTTTTCCATTTTTAATTTTTTGGTACCACATTTCAAGTTTTAAAATTTTTTTTAAAGTTTAAATGGCCGCCATTTTGAAACAAAACGGCGGATGAAGCTAGCCAACGAACTCGGTCGAGACATTGGTATGTACTATGTACACACCGAATTACATCGAAATCGGTTCATAATTACGGGAGTTACAGTGTGACATAGGTCAGATATATATATATATATATATATATATCAATTTTGAACGGAGGGTGGTTTCGGGGTCTGGGGGTCATGATCGATGAAAATATACCAAAATTTTTTGAAATCGCTTTCCTCCGAACGGCTGCAATAGGTAGCTTTTTTGTAAAGAAAGCTACCTAAAATACGCCTAGGTTATTGAAAAACGGGGAGAAGCAAGTATCGGCTCTGAAGATGACTAAAATTGCTTATGTCTAGTTTGTTTGGAGCAATACAAAAGAACGCAGAAAACAAATTGAAGAAGGAAAAGCAAAAAAGAAAATGCATGGAAAGGCCAAGCAGTGCATTAAAAAAATACGCCTAGGTTATTGAAAAACGGGGAGAAGCAAGTATTGGATAGCTCTGAAGATGACTAAAATTGCTTATGTCTAGTTTGTTTGGAGCAATACAAAATTTCTAGACCCGGACAAGACTGGGTGATATGCATGACATGTAAAAGATGGGCGCATGTCAAATGCACCAAAATTGAACCTTATTATATTTGTATTAACTGCAAATCAGACGCTGAAACCAGCGATGACAATGAGTGATTAAAAATATAGGACATAGGCCTACACGTTGTAGTGGGCTACCGAGTCAAAGATCAATATGGCAAAAGATTAGTGTTGGCTTACTTTTTATTTCTTTCCTGATGAAGAAAGTTTTTTTACTTTTTATTGCTAAGTGTCTCTAAAAGTATTTTTGTAAAGGATTAAGTGTTTACAAGTGTTAACAATTTAACTATTTTATTTTCAATTGATTTACAATATTATTAAAACATGAAAGTGTTTTATTGTGTTAAGAACGCTATAAATGAATAAATTTCTCATTCTTGATTCAACATATCCTATTTAATCACCTTTCTTACATAATTTGTATATGTTACAATGCACTTGTATGTGCCACAATGTGCCCCAAGCATGTCACAACTTGCCCCGTAGCGGGGGTTAGTAGTGACAAATTTCGAGGTTACGCAGAATTCATTTTGTGTTATGAAAAACGTTAATAATGTTAATAGTAGTTTTATAAATATGTTACGCCAGATTTACTCTAATGACATGATACACTAAATGTTTCGCTTCAGTTCAAATCTTACGGCTAATATCAAAAATGTCGAAAATGTCACTACTAGCCAATGTCTACCCTGCTGTCGTTGAGTAATAATTTCTGAAGAGTACGATTAAAAATTCGGTATGCGCTTTTAAATGTAATTAATTTTTTGAATGTTGCCCGTTGTATATAAATTCTGTATCTCATATACAGGGATGCACAAAAGTATTCACGTACCATTCTCCTTATTAAAAGAAATTTCTGAAAGGGAATTTTCAACTGAAGTAGTTTTGCTACATTACGCTGAATGTGCTGGAAAGTGTTTCATAATCTATGCTTGACGCAGGATTTTTTCTTTCTTGTTTCAGTTATAAATTAATTTTCAAATTTATTTTTTGTCCCAGCATTAAGCATTGATAAAATATGTTTCGAAAAACCTTTTTTACTGCCTGATTAATTATAATTATTTATTAACTCAGGTGTAAGTATTATAATTACTAGTAAATCTGCAGATCAAAAGCCTCAACGTCATCTCTGCAACTTATTGTTTTTAGCAAATTTTGCTTAATATTAATCTTTCTACAAAAACAAAATTTAAACTTTTAAATTACACAAACATTTATAGAAGGAGAAAAAAATATTTCGATGGTTTCAGACATTAGAAGCGTTAAATTAAACACGTTGTTATGTAATGATATTCTGAAATTCTCACGAGCTACTTATTCTAGTAATTTTTATATAATAAAGCAAATTTCTTCAGGGGGTGCCCCCCCCCCTGAACCCCCCGTTGTGTAATTTATTTTGCATTTGTAATTTTCTATTGATTGAGTTAATGATTATCCTATATCTTAGATTCATTTTTACACTGCGATTTATAAGGATAAGCAACAATTTGGTCAAGCATTTTACGTTATCCTAATATCCATACAGCAGTATTTACTTGCCTGCTAACCACAAACATCTGTATCTAATGGATAAAGAACTTTTGGAAATGTAAACTGAGACATCTAATTTAGAAATCTAATAATAATTTTGATTACCATTCTGCAATATTTATATCTAAGATCTAATCTAAATATCTAAAAATGTACTCGATAGCATTAACTTACTAAAATCACCCTAAAGTAGGGGGAGTTCTAAACCTAACGGTTAATCATCATCGTGTCCACTTCCAATTGACTAAATAGATAAACGTGATATGGCGCCGTTAAGTATTTTTTGTGATAGCCTTTTAATAGTATCCACATTTAATTTAAAATCATGATGTTACAAACACCGTTGAAATTTGATGCACACCTGTGTTCAGGTCAAATTACGAAAGGTTAACTAACCTTTTATTTCCCTTAGCCGGGAATTTTGTTTCATTTTTCGTAATAGGGATTATTTTAATAATTTATTTTACACTCTACAAGCTGTTACACGGGACGTTGTTCACGTAGCATTAAAATAGAGATAAATGCATTAAATAAAACATTTCACTCACTACCAGACATGGCAAGTCTCAGGCTTTTTGCACAACACTATTACCTTACAGAAAATGTTGTTCTTTTAAATCGCGCAAATGTTTCAATTAAATAAAGTAACATTTTTTGTATTAAAATACTGGTATCCAGAACGCCGGAGGCTTGGCAGCCCTGCTCCTCTTAATAGAAACATATATAGTTAACCAACACTTTATCACATTTTATAGGAAACAATACGGAATTTCTTATTTGTATGGCCTTACATATACCTCAGTCATAAAAATGTAAAATTTTGTGCCAATTAATATACGCAATTGCGAAAATGAAATCGCAACCAATGAGAAAAGGAAGGCCAAGTAAAATCGTGTAAATCGAGGAATCTTTCTTCGTAGTGTGGGAAAATACGACTACAAAAATTAATTTAGGTGGTATTTGGTGTGAAATGTTTATATGTATTCATTCCTGTCCTATTTATCTTTTTTATTATTTGTAATTTGCTGCATTTTCCCTTTGCACGTGAAAATCTTACAAATTAAAATGAACTCTTTGGGAGAAATTGTTATTCCCTTTTTTTTTTTGGCAACAATAAAGTTTATAAAGTTTAATAGAATAATGTCAGTTTATTCTGTATGAAAATAACGAACTTTTTCCTTTATAATCAAAATAGTTGAATACATAAATAAAGATATTATTCTATATAGTATATAAATACTATTTTCATTTCTGCGTTTAAATCAATTTATATGCAAATATCTATACAAAGGCATTCATTAATTCATTCCTTTTAACTTTGATTTGACTTTAAAAACCATACATACTTTCACATTTATGATATTTTTAGATGAGATATAGTTGCTACGCAACGGTTAAAAGAAAAAAAATGAAATATAAGTAAATTCATAAAATAAAATGTTTTATATTATTCGAACACATGTATAAAATTCCATCATAAGTTATACACCTAATTTAAAAGCTCTGACAAATGTTTTGACAAAATTGCAAACTAATAGGAATAATTTACTACTCTTATTTAAAAATTTCAGCATCAAAAATTTACCATTTAAATCCATTTTTTATATGAGCCATTTCTTTCAACAAATGAAAATTTGAAAATCGTCTGACTTGCCATTGAAAAGCATTACAGAGCAAAATAAAATATTCTATATTTCCCGAACGAATGAACCAAATTTAACCAAAAACCATACAGCTAAGTCCGAGTACCTCATCAACATGCCACATTAATTTCAAGCCGATCGGATGCTTTTTGCGGCAGTTATCGCGGAACAGACGGACAGACAGACAGAGAGACAGACAGACAAACGGAAATCAAAACTTTTCGTGTCTCCACAGTAAGCCTTCACTGACGTTTCGGCAACTATACTTTATTAATAAGCGCTTGGCACTTTATTATCCAGTTTTGTTTCTTTCAGATATATCAGAACTATCTTGTTTTATGCTGCAAAAATATTTTAAACAAATATTACTTTCGTAGCTGATTAAGTACGAAAACTTTTTGCGGAAGACGCATAAAGTAAACAAAAAGGAATATCTGGAAGTCTCCCTTGCAAATTATTAGGCATTAAATTACAAACAGATTCTTGTTTTCAGTATTTTTTTTTCTTTTCAAATAAGTATTTCATCTTTTTTAAAAGGCAGAACTCGTAAGCTTTCATCATAAAGCTGTTGCAAGATTTTCGTTTATTTTTTTGCTCTTTTCAATCTATAGCAAAACAAGCTAGCATGTTTTTAAGTTTTCAAAATATATATTGGGTAGTGATTGCTTCTCTATGATTAGGTTTTTTATAAAATTTCTTCAGCTTCATATTAATTCGGATATATATCATAGTAAATTGCACAAGATTTTTGGGACACATCTTTTATTTCTTTAGTTTTAAAACCATATGTTTTTAGAGGTTTTATTTGGGGAACTTCGTAAATTTTCAGAAGATGTACTCTTTGCTTTTTCACCGATCTAAAAAATCTTTTTAAATCTTTTGACATAAAAAAAATAGGTAATTTTTGTATTGTTAACCAGAACTCGAATAGTTACAGGAGTCATTAAACGATGAAATAATTTTTAAGCAAATTCTAGCATTTTTATTAGAAACTCGACAGAAGAAAAGATTTTTTTTTGTATTTATGAAAATATTAGATATTTTTTAAAAACTCTATCTTTAATATTGAACTGAGATTGCAATTCAGGTGACGAAGACTGTAATCTTTATTTGTATTAATTATAACAAATAATTTCGATTTTTATACATATAGATGCTTATTCATTAAAAAAGTCACTGAGATTTTCTAGAAAGCACAGTGTAACATATCGCATGCTTTTTTTTTATGACACAATTCGAGAAATTCTTCAGAAAAGGTGAAAAACGGTTTCAAACGTAAAATACTTTTTGTTTAATTGTGCGGAAAGAAAACAAAATATTTATATCTAGTGCCAAAAACACTTTACTTTAATATATGAGACAAATTACACTCAATTACCTATTTGTAGACTGTTGGGTTGTAATCTATCATAACCGAGAAATTTATAAAACTATTTAGACCCTGGGGCGGCTGCACAAACCGTCACCTCATCGAGTTAAAGGCTGAAATTCCTGGATTAGTTAAAACGGGATTCGGATATTAAAATGCAACTGGTGTGCCACGTCATATCTTGGTGGGAAACACATGCAAACCCAATGTTAGTTGTTGACTGGCAGCTGTACCATTCTGTTTTCCTGCTCCCAGTCCTCGCTGTTTTCATACCTTTGGGTGCAGGAAAACCTACCGATCAACCACTAAAATCGGGTCTGCAGGTGGTTTCCCCCAAGATGTGACTTGTCAGACCACTTGTATTTTATTATGCTAATCCAATTATAGCTAATCTTGAAATTTCAGTCGCCTAATCGATGAGGTGATAGTCTGTTCAGCTGCCTTGCGGTCTAATTCTAATTATTTCATTTTAACGATATTGAAACGTAGTTTTAACGACGGATGGTGAAGTATGATTACGATTCACTCATATTAATATGCCCAAAATCACGAAGACCAAGAAAAAGCTTTCCGATCACCCAGTTTGTCGGCGGCCATTTTCCAATATTGCGTCCATTAGCTACCCTGTTCTTGAAAATAGGGATAAATGTCATTCTGATGATGTGGTGAATCCAAAAATGCATAGTTTAACAAGTTCGCAGACGTGAAACCACAGGAGCCCCTTGGCTCAACGACGGCGGCCATTTTCTAATATGGCGCTCATTAGCTATCCTGGTTTTGAAAGTATCATGAATAAATATCATGCTGATGTTATAGTGAATCCAAAAATGTATGGTTTATCAAATCCATTTACATGAAACCACACGAATCCCTGGCTCAATACCGCCGGCCATTTTCCAATATGGCGTCCATTAGCTACCCTTTTTTCGAAAATGGGGATAAATGTCATTCTAATGATGTGGTGAATCCAAAAATGTATGGTTTAACAAGTTCGCAGACGTGAAATCACAGGAGTCCCTGGCTCAACGACAGCGGCCATTTTCCAATATGGCGCTCATTCGCTACCCTGGTTTTGAAAGTATCATTGATAAATATCATGCTGATGTTATAGTGAATACAAAAATCTATGTTTTATCAAGTCCGTTTACATGAAACCACACGAAGCCCTGACTCAACGACGGCGGCCATTTTCCAATATGGCGTCCATTAGCTACCCTGGTTTTGAAAGTATCATGGATAAATAACATGCTGATGTTGTAGTGAATCCAAAAATGTCTGATTTACCAAGTCCGCTGACATGAAACCATACGAGCTCCTGGCTCAACGACTATATCTGTAGAAAATCCTGTTATTTATCACTATACAAATTAAATGATGAAGTTCTTTTTTGGCGACAAAGCCCTATTTCTTTCACTACAGTTTTTTTTTGTTGTCTCCATAAATTGACAGTTCATTTTTAGGCAGTTGCCAACAACTGTTGTAATTTTTAAAATTGTGTAACGATGATGGCAACGACCTGCAGTTTCGCTTTTGTTTTTATTGCTCCTATACACACCCAGTTTTTACATTATCGAATTGGAAAAAATTTACCGGGTGTCTGAATCAAATGTCCCTGGTTTTGAGTCATTACTACAGTTAAGAAAAAGGAAGAAAGCACGAGAAAAATGTAACAAATAGATAACAGTACGCACAAAGTTCTTAAGAAAAAATCAGTGCACTTAGACGTGTGCTTCTTTAGTTGTCCTCAGGATGTGCAATCGATAGTTCAAACTGCACGTCTAATACCTCCAGCACTTTTTAATACACATCCTGTTTCCGTTAAAGTTTTGGTCCACTTCTTAATGCTTTTAGCATCGGGTGGATATCTTTTGCACACTGTTATTAACATTCTTTGCACTGAAATTACAAATTTCTTTTCAGCATACAATGGAAAAAATTCTGCTTTCTTTCGCGGTGTCGCCATGTTTCCCTTTGTCTGCTCGCAACAATAGCAGGTACACCATAGCATAGATAAACTTGCAAGATTGGACACTATCATAGAGTATATTGCCCCACCAGTGGCCGAGAGGTTCTGCTCTCGAAGCTGGTAGACGGTAGGTGCTGGGTTTGAACCCAATCGCGCCCATCGGCCTAATCGTTTCGGAGTTTTCGTGGTTTTCTTCGAAATCTTGGATTTCCAAGCGTAAATACGGGTTAGGTTCCCTTAGAAAGACACCCACGAAGGGCACCCCCCCCCTTAGGGCCTATATCCCCCGTGTTGATAATTGGCCGTCATAAACACAACCAACCAACCAACCATAGAGTATAATGGTAACGCGATGATGATCGCAGCGTCTGTTGTGACAAAGAGGAAGGAACTTCTCATCGACGGGATATTTCTACTATTTGATCTTCATATGGCCTTTCTTTGATAAAATGCTTACAGTTGCAACAAACCTTTTTCTTTTCTTCTTTTATAATGCGTGTGTAAATAATGGGTTTTCAATATTAGTAAATAATTAATAATAAGCTAAAAATCTGATGTTTCAAAAATTGTTTTTTATTTTTTTTAACAGAAATAAAAAAACCTTTGTTTTTAATGCAATCGTTTGAATATGATTTTTAGCGGAAAATAGCTATATTCATGTTGAGTTAATATATATATATATATATATATATATATTGCATTAACTTGATGAATATGCGGCATTTATGGTTATCTTTACTTCCCCGCTCCCTTTTTAAACTTATATATATATATTATATAATCATTGCTAATTTTCATCGCCAAATTTGAATTGTATTATCGCAATGTACGTAAATTTACCATGATTACTTATATTATTATAGTTGCACTCAAAAGTATCATGGATATTTTAATTTCCACATGTCAAACACATAAATATTTAAGTAGATATTAAATTTCTTTCTTTTGTTCGATTCTTTTATTTAACTATATACGCACCAAAACTGCACAAAATCCAATTAAATGCTACATTATATATATAATGGCGCAAAGTGTATAACGTTTCCGGAGTGAACTCATCCGGATCTTGACAATCTTCCGTTAAAATCAGCCATTTTATTTCGGCCATGTTAGGCTTAAGCATTCCAATGCCGTATAAGTCGAACAACTGCCTTATTTAATCTACGTTGTATAACATCTATCCTTCTTCAGTTTGTTAAAACCTTCAAAAACTATAAAATCATCATATATATTAAAACGCAAAGGTAAAATTTTAAGTAGAACCATTTCGGGACAGCTGCACATGTATCAACCCTGTTCAATTTAGAGGGATTGAGAACGAGTTCTCGGTGGCAGAGCGGTCTAAAGCAGCAGTTTAAAGAACCGATATTTTGAAGTGGATAGCAGGTTCAAACCCAATTCCCGGCAGAATGATTTCTGTAATATTTTTCGCGATAAGTTATTTCAATAAGCACATATTTTATTAGGAGGAGAAGTTATATGATTTTTTATTTTATTATTATTTGAATGCTTTATAATTAAAAAAATAAAATTTAATGCTGAACAATATTTAAAATAATAATAATAATAATTTTATAGTTAAAATATTTAAGCTAAAATATTTTTAATGTAATTATCAATTAAATAAATTGAGCTGATCTACAATTTTTGTTATATGTTCTGACCATTATCAAGAATATATGTGTGTGCCAGAAAGAAAAGTTTGCCTTTCTTTTCCTTAAGAAAAAGAAAACGGAAAGAAAGAAAGATATTCATATAAGAACTATATTAAAAATTTACCTTGATATCCATTGTTTAATATTTTAAAAATGTATAAAAATGTAAAATAAAATTCAAGTAATAAAAATTATATGCTGCACCAAGTTTCAAATTTGGGCTTTTAGAGAATGAGACTTATAAATATAAAATTCATGGCAGCTTTTAATGGTCATGTAGTTAAAAATCATAGTAAATAAATAAAACTAAATACTGTTATTTTTTCGAAAATATGAGACAATAGTAAATAAAAATAAATGCTCTACCCACTATTTTTAGTTAAATTTCTGGTAAAAAGAAGCATAATTGATTGTACATTATACATATTAGACACATCTGCGACTTCATTTAATAGGTTTGGCTGACTGTACCCTCTATCACTTAGGGGTCAGGTAACCTTTGAAGCGTCCAAA
Organism: Maratus speciosus; assembly: GCA_963932465.1. NCBI lineage: Eukaryota > Metazoa > Arthropoda > Arachnida > Araneae > Salticidae > Maratus > Maratus speciosus. The sequence goes on along the minus strand of OZ010789.1, from coordinate 416,919,932 downwards.
AATCGATTTTTTTTTTAATAGCTTATAATTAAATATGATTCTTTGGGAACATTTAAAATCAAACCCCATACAAAAATTCGCATTAGAAGAGAAGTTATGTCTAAAACACTTTGAGCTTTTGCTATATCATCAACGGGTTTTTTAATATTTAAAGCCAATTTTCTCAAAACAGCGATTTTGATCATTGCGCGCACGATTTCAGAAAAACGGTTGCCTAGAATTTCACGAAATTTTTGGTGGATGTATTAAACGTACAGAAGCACAAAATGACCTATTATTATGTTTCTCAAGTAAGAAGTTTAGAATTCACGGCTACTTTTGTATAAAAAAAATCTCGATATTTCGAATTTCTCTAAAAAAAATTTTTTTTCTCGAGATCTAAAAGTTTTATTTTTTTCACTGTAGGTCATTTTGAAAACACTTTACATCTGTACTCATTAAAAAATCTTGGCTTGTTTCAGCCATTGAAATGGGAAAAATCATGCGCGCAATGCATGCAAGAATAATTCTTTCGTAAAAATTGTATTATCTTTAAAAATAAATTTAAAAAAAAACTATATATGCGTATACCTTTTCTAACAACTTTGATTAATAATATAAATCGTTCCTAACATGTGCTTTCAATTTTATAATTAAAAATTAATTAGTTAAAGAATGACTGCAATTCTTACAGATGACACTTTTCCATGTACTTTATTGGTTCAAAGGTTACCTGACCCATTAAAGAAATGGGAATCACTTATGCAATATAGAAATTTGTCACAATTTCAATTATTAATTTAAAAGTAATTCATTAAATATTCAAGAATTTTTCTAATGAAACATTCAAGTTATTTACCGTCAAATCTTGACGGGTATCATCTAGTAGATTTTAATATTGCAAAGCATGTAAGTAATATTCGGTGATAAGCATTAGCGAAGTATTCACAGTTTTGTGTTATTCGTAATAAAAGCAAAAAAAGAATGTTTCGATTTCATATGCAGGCAACATTCTGCTAGACATAGTTAAGACTTTAAAAATTTGTGGAAAAAATTGTTATTTCCGTAATACGATCTCCAACGACACATCCTAATGATCAATTTCGAGAGAATCCTCTGCCTTGAAAACAATACAATCGAATCGAAGAATAGATGATAAAAGCATAGAATAAAGCATAAAGAAATTTCATATACATAGAATAAATTTCGGAACCTTATTAGTTCAAAAAAAAAAAAAAAAAAAGAAAAAAAAAAAAAAAGAAAAAAAAAAAAAAAGAAAAAAAGATCTTGATGTTGTTCGCGCATGCTCAGTTAAAAATATTTTATACAAATATTCATATCTCCTAAGTTTAGTTGGGGCAACTGGGACATGATTTTACAATGTGACTCTGGAGCTTCTGACAATTCAGCTTCAAAAAGCTAATGTTCATTTCAATTAAAGTCTGAACTTCTGTAAATGTGTTCAGTTAGGTTCCCTCTATCAGACAGAAATGCTCAAAATTACATTTTAATATTTAAAAATATAAAAATATGCATATTTCATCTTTCTTTCTTCATGGGTCTAGTTGCCCCCAAAAATGGGGTAACTGGACCAGGGGGGTCTATGTTCCACATCCACACGCGTTTATATTTTTAGGTAGCTTTCATTACAAAAAGCTACCTATTGCAGCCGTTTGGAGGACAGCGATTTCAAAAAAAATGGTAATTTTCATCGATCATGACCCCCAGACACCGAAACCACCCTCCGTTTAAAATTGACACACACATATATATATATATATATATATATATCAATATATATATATATATCTGACCTTTCTCACACTGTAACTCTCGTATTTTGGAACCGATTTGGATGTAATTCGGTGTGTACATAGTACATACCAATGTTTCGACCGAGTTCGTTGGCCAGCTTCATCCGCCATTTTGTTTCAAAATGGCGGCCATTTAAAAATTTTAAAAAAATTTTAAATTTGAAATGTGGTACCAAAAAATTGAAAATGGAAAATATTTTTTTCTTATGTATTTAACCTTTATACAAAGATTCCAGAGCAGTTTTTGTTTCGTCTATATCTTAAAAAATGGCTGAGTTATAGCATTTTGAATTTCTAGCGTGGCTGACATTTTGAAACGTCCTGAAATTTGTCACGCTATAAAAGGCGTATTTATGAACCGATTTGGATGTAACTTCGTTTATACATAGTACATACTAATGTCTCGACCGAGTTCGTTGGCCAGCTTCATCCGCCATCTTGTTTAAAAATGGCGGCCATTTAAATTTTTAAGAAAAATTTAAATTTGGAATGTGGTACCAAAAAATTGAAAATTGAAAAAATATTTTTTTCTTATGTGTTTGAGGTTGATAAAAAGATTCGGGAGCAGTTTTTGTTTTGTCTATATCTTAAAAAATGGCTGAGTTATAGCATTTTGAATTTCTAGCGTGGCTGACATTTTGAGACGTCCTGATTTTTGTCACGTGATAACAGGCGTATTTATGAACCGATTAGGATGTATCTTGGTGTGTTCATAGTACATACAAATATCTCGACCGAGTTCGTTGGCCAGCTTCATCCGCCATCTTGTTTCAAAATGGCGGTCATTTAAATTTTTTTTTTTTAATTTAAAATTTAAAATGAGATACCAAAAAATTAGAAAATGAAAAAGATTTTTTTCGTATGTATTTGACGTTAATACAAACATTCCGGAACAGTTTTTGTTTTGCCTATATCTAAAAAAAATGGCTGAGTTATAGCATTTTGAATTTCTATTGTGGCTGACATTTTAAAACGACCTGATATTTGTCACGCGATAACAGGCGTATTTATGAACCGATTTAGATGTAACTTGGTCTGTAGATAGTACATACGAATGTCTCGACCGAGTTCGTTAACCAGCTTCATCCGCCATCTTGTTTCAAAATGGCGGCCATTTAAAAAATTTAAAAAAAATTAAAATTTAAAATGAGATACCAAAAATTTGGAAAATGAAAAAGATTTTTTTCGTATGTGTTTTACCTTAATACAAACATTCCGGAACAGTTTTTGTTTTGTCTATATCTAAAAAAATGGCTGAGTTATAGCATTTTGAATTTCTATTGTGGCTGACATTTTAAAACGACCTGATTTTTGTCACGCGATAACAGGCGTATTTATGAACCGATTTGGATGTAACTTGGTCTGTAGATAGTACATACGAATGTCTCGACCGAGTTCGTTGGCCAGCTTCATTCGTTATCTTGTTTCAAAAGTGTTGCCATTAAAAAAAATTAAATTTAAAATTTAAAATGAGGTATTAAAAAATTGGAAAATGAAAAAGACATTTTTTATGTGTTTGGCCTTGATACAAAGATTCTGGAGGAGTTTTTGTTTCTGAAATTTTGTTCTTTTGCTTATATCTTAAAAAATGGTTAAATTATAGCACTTTGAATTTCAAGCATGGCTAACAGAAGTGTTCACCTATTTCGATGTAAGAAGGCATGTGGATGGTATACATCAATATCTCAACCAAGTTCGCTGGCCAGCTTCATCAGCCATCTTGTTTCAAAATGGCGGCTATTAAATTAAAAAAAATTATACTTAAAGTGAGGTCCAAAAATTTTAGAAATTGAAAAAGGTTTCTTTCTTAAGTATTTGACCTTGATATAAGGATTCAGAAGAGTTTTTTGTTTGTCTTTATCTTAAAAAATGGCTCAGATATAGCAATTTCAATATCTAATGTGGGAGACATTTTGAAAAATCTGATTTTTTGCCTGCGATAGCACTCATATATATCAATCGATTCCGATGTGAGTGAGCATGTGCACAGCAATTACTAAGGTCTCGACCAAGTTCACTGGTTAGCCTCATCCACCATGTTGTCTTAAAAGGGCAGGCACTTCAAGATATCGCCGAATTTGGAAACTTATTATAACTTTAAATAAAATCAGCTTGGATACAGCTCACTAATTTCGCGAAATTCTCATTCACAAGGATTTAGTATTGATAAAAATTAATATTGAACCTTCTATAATCGGTTTCCACCAAATTGAGCTTTGTGTGTTTGAATAACATAAGCTAGCTTTTTAAAAATAAGGAATTTGAAAGCTACCTCTTCCTCCCGGCACTGGCCGGAAGGACTTTTTATTTTTTAATCTTCAATTGGCTTAACTAATTTGTTACAAAAAGTGGCAGGCACTTTAAGAAATCGCCGAATTTGGCAGCCAAATATAAGTTACTTTAAATAAAAGCAACTTGGATAAAGCTGACTTATTTCGCGAAATTCTCATTCATAATGATTTAGTATTGATAAAAATTAGTATTGAATCTCCTATATTCGGTTTCCACTAAATTGAGCTTCGTGTGTTTGAATAATATAAGTTAGATTTTTTAAAATAAGGAATATGAAAGCTACCTCTTCCTCCCGGCACTGGCCGGAAGGACTTTTTCATATCGGATATCAGGTCCTGTTTGAAAAAGTGTAAACAACTTAAAAAAAATTAAACCAGGCAGATCATGTAAATTATATGTCAATAAACAGCGTTATAAGGGCAACTTTTGCTGTCAGTGTGCCTAAAAAAAGTACTAAAAGTGAAAATATTAGATTTATTTATACCAAAAATATAAAACTTAAGTAAGTACTTATGTACTTTAGTATAGATAATAAGTATAAAAGTCACATGTGTATTTTAAGGAAAAAATAGCAAGGTAAATCTCTGAATAAAAGGCTACGTAAGTACTTAAGTACTTTATCTTTATCCAGGGTTCGCATTATATAGGGAAAATTTTATTGTTCCTTAAAGAAAGGTGCGATGAAGATATTATTTTCAACATAGTGGGTAGGGACGATAAAAGATTCCCTATAACATAGCTGTCAACTTTTACGCTTTCCTCTTACCACTAAAATATTATAGTAAATGTTGTCTTATTTAATCGTCGAAATCTTATGATTAAACAAAATGAAAATCTCTATTAAATTTTAGTGGTAGCAAGAAAGCGTAAAAATTGGCAGCTATGCCTATAGAATGCGACCCCTGTGTATAGTACAATTTCAAGGTCTGGCTATCTGGCTTTCAGGGACAAGGTACTTGCATTCATAAAATGTTGAAATAATTTAAAGACACCAATATTTACAAGAGAATCTATGTGAAAACATGTAAAAGTATATTTTCGCGTACTTAATAAAGGTTAAATTTTAATTATAAATTTCAGGTGCCAATGTGGCAATTAGGAATTAAAATTAAGTGATGCCATAACGGCATCACCGCCTCTCAAGGGGTCAAGAAATTTGGTTTGATGCCACTCAATTTGCTTTTTTTAAAAATTTCATTACATTATTTTAATAAGGTATTCCATCATTTTCTTTATTGTGAGCAAAAACCAATGGAGAAATTTACTTCCCGTAGTAAGAGAAATACAAAAAAATTATTTGTAACTATTGGGGTAACTGGATCCAGCATGGCCCAGTTACCCCGGATACATGTCCCAGTTACCCCATTCTTGAAACATTTATGGGGTAACTGGGACACCAGGCTTACATTTAAAACATGAAGTAAATATGTATAGATACAGTCGAACTTCGTTATCCCGACACTCTACGGACCAGAGCAAAGTGTCGTCATAAGCGGGGTGTCGCGGTAACCGGAGTTGGAGAACAATATGATTATAAAAATCTGTATTTTAAAGTAATTTAAGACAATTTCAAATTCATAACTGTTCTTGCAGTTTTAAACATTAAAACATTATTATTAAACAAAATAAACACAAAAACAAAATTGAAAAGCATAAAAATCAGATTCATGGTGAAATGTTTTTTTTTTATTGTTACATGAAATATTGATGAATTAAGGCTTTCTTATCCCTAGATGTGCTTCCTACAATTCTTTTTCCAATATCATACAATGAATTGTAATCAATATTCGTTGTTTCAGAAATGGATGTTAGATAATTTCTGATCGTTTCAATGCAATACAATGCTTCGGTTTTAGTCGGATGAAAAATGCCTTGTAACTACAAGAAAACACTGCCTGACCAGAACAAAAAGACCGCAAGTAGACTGAAGTGTCTATCTGGAGCTTAAATGGGTCATTCATAGAGTTTTGGTTTATTTATTCAGATAAAGGATTGAAGTAAAATTTCTAATTTATCTCAATGGATATTTTAGACACTTTTGTGAAAAGTTTGACTAAGACATTTCTTACCGATTAATTTCCTTGCTTATATGGTGGTTTATGAAAAACGGACAATTTTCCTAAACCGTCGGGATATCCGGAGTTAAAAATTATACAATGACGTAAAACCCGGAGTTTATGTACATTAAATTCATATACAGAAAATCGGGACTTTGAAAAACTGACGTGATAAGCGGAGTGACGTGAAAACCGGGTGTCGGGATAACAAGCTCCGACTGTACCTTATAATATTAATGTAGTTATATGTCTAATCTTTAAAAAAATAGATTGTTTAATAAAAGTACTTACAGTATTTTAATAAAAATCCGAGGAATTTCAACCATATTGACGTTGTTTTTAAAAAAAGAAACGTAAATTTTTGACAACCTATCACAGCAAAGTGAGAGTTATGATTGAGCTGATACACGTTGCTTTAGGAAGTAGAGATAAAGGGGCATTGCTCACAAAGACTAAAACTTAAAAAACACCAACAGCTTTTTATAAAATAGCCTATGGCCCAGTTACCTCGTGGTTCCAGTTACCCCAACAAACCTTATCTGTTTAAATATTTAATACATTAATTATTTTCTTCAATTTTTACAAGAAGAAAGTATATTGGAGTCGTGAAAATTTTCGGTTTTCGACGGATTTATACGTTTTAAAAAATCCTGTCTGTATGCCTGTATGTGACACAATTTTTTGGACGATTTGACTCAAAAACTATTGCACAAAAGTTAATCAAACATCAGATTCAGTTAGACATTGCCATAAGTTACTACGGATTAGGTTTTGGTGTAAATTGCCGAAAAAAATTACCTTGGTGCTGCTATGCTGCACTTTTCACAATTACCGCAATAGCTATATATACAGTTGGACCTCGTTATCCCGACACCCGGTTTTCACGTCACTCCGCTTATCACGTCAGTTTTTCAAAGTCCCGATTTTCTGTATATTACTTTAATGTAAATAAACTCCGGATTTTACGTCATTGTATAATTTTTAACTCCGGATATCCCGACGGTTTAGGAAAATTGTCCATTTTTCATAATCCACTATAAGCAAGGAAATTAATCGGTAAGAAATGTCTTAGTCAAACTTTTCACAAAAGTGTCTAAAATATCCATTGAGATAAATTAGAAATTTTACTTCAATCCTTTATCTGAATAAATAAACCAAAACTCTATGAATGACCCACTTAAGCTCCAGATAGACACTTCAGTCTACTTGCGGTCTTTTTGTTCTGGTCAGGCAGTGCTTTCTTGTAGTTACAAGGCATTTTTCATCCGACTAAAACCGAAGCATTGTATTGCATTGAAACGATCAGAAATTATCTAACATCCATTTCTGAAACAACGAATATTGATTACAATTCATTGTATGATATTGGAAAAAGAATTGTAGGAAGCACATCTAGGGATAAGCAAACCTTAATTCATCAATATTTCATGTAACAATAAAAAAGCATTTCACCATAAATCTGATTTTTATTCTTTTCAATTTTGTTTTTCTGTTTATTTTGTTTAATAATAATGTTTTAATGCTTAAAACTGCAAGAACAGTTATGAATTTGAAATTGTCTTAAATTACTTAAAAATACAGCTTTTTATAATCATATTGTTCTCCAACTCCGGTTACCGTGACACCCCATTTATGACGACACTTTGCTCTGGTCCGTAGAGTGTCGGGATAACGAAGTTCGACTGTATAAAGAATTAATGCATGCAACGTTATCAGGCTTCATATTCTGTTAAATCTTGACATAAAAAATCTTTATTTTGTTTGGGTGTATATCATTTGCAGGTGTCACTAAAAGTGACATTAAAATTGATTGAATATCTGCATACCTTAAACAGAAAAAAATGTGTTTTTCATAGAAACTTTTATATCTTCACTAATATGTTATTACGCAAATGCATACACACATTATACGGGGACCCACATAGTTACTTGCTATTGTGTAAATCATTTCGAGAATTTTATGTTGCAAAATGGTTGAAAATATTCTTTGTATTCAATTAATTTGGTTTTCTAATTGCCCTCGGGACTAAATCATCGGGTAATATGAGGTCAATCGTGTTCTTTTCATTCACTAAGTCCAAGTGTGATCTGCGATGCATTTCTACAGATATTTCACAAAATATATAAAATCGAAAGCGCCCAGACATTATCCTTAATTTATGAGAACAAGTAATAGGTAATAGGCAAGTATAATAGGCAATTAATTTTAGAAATAGACGAAAATTTGTTCGTTAAATGAGAAAAAAAAACACTGGATGGATTTTTCCGCAACGAAAGATATTCGGGAAGTGTTTTTTTTAAATAAATTAGAGAATGTTTTTTTTGTGGGGGGGGGGGGGGGGTCCGAAAATTGAAGTAAACACACTGATGGCAATTATTGTGGAATATGTGGAAATATCGATGATTTTGTCAGCCTATTGGTAATCCTATAAAATGGAAACACAGAAAACCATCGTTATTTCGCTGTCAATCATAAATGAAATTTTACCGATCTGACAACGATTGCTTATAAGCAAAGTTCAAAAAGATTGTGGGACTAAGTGGCTCAATAAAGAACAACGAGGAATAAAGACAAACCTAATCTTCTGTTTTTCCTCAATTTATCTCTACATGAAGTCCATTCATCGAAATTGGGTCGAGGTTTGAGGGTCTGATACTAGCGCTGTCTGCACGAGATACCTGGGCAAGGTTTCCAGGGTTTGTTTTATACGAGAAAGATAATTCGTGGTCCTTTTTCTTCAAAAGGCATTTTGGAGAGAAAGAAAAATTGTCTTCCTGAAGACATTGCAGTTGTACAGTGTAAAAAAATCTGTAATTTTTACAGAAAAAAACTTGTACTTTTTACAAAAAAAAAACTGTTTTAAAGAAAAACAGGTCTTTTCTGCAAAAAAAAAAAACAAAAAAAACTGAATTTTGTAATTTTTACAGAAAAAAGCTATATTTTTTTACTGAAAAAAAAAACTGTTTAAATGACAAATTATAGATATTTTCTGTAAATTAAACGATTTTCCATTGGCGCCAAAATTGACAGTTTTTTTTTTCTGTCAGTTTCAGAAATTTTCTTTACAATGTAGCACTATCGCCAAAAGCTGGTCTATATGTAACAAAATCCTTCCCGTACATCGTAGGAATCTTATGCCGCCATTGTATGTTTATCGTTATTGCCCCCAAAGCGAAGTAGTAGTACATTTCCAATATGTGAATTATGGCACCGTTCATACTTTGTAATAAGCTGTAAAAAGCATTAGCTTACTGAAAGGTTAAACAGAAACTAATCTAGAGTCATACCTTTCTGGGGTTCAAGAGCAGTGCTGTAGTCGTGAAAAGCAACGAAAAGAAAGAGAATTTATTCTCTATAGGTAGATGGTATAGACTAGGTTGTATATGCTACAGCTTTATTTGAGAAACTGAGCGTATACAGAATTTGTTTTAAAAATACAGATGCGGAATATGCCACTGTATACCCTCCACTACATCCCTATCCAAGTGCTGGAAATCTCTTCGATGTAAAAATTCCTTTGATTCTGTTTTAAAAACACTTGCTGAAATATGATAACCACAAACCATATTAATAATTTCGTTCAATGTTAAACTAATAATAAATGTTTTTATTTTTGGCAGATAAGTAATTTTTTATTTAATTTCTGATATTTGTTATGTAATTCACTTATTTAAATAAACCTCTTTGCTATATAACATTTTGTTACTTAAAATGTGGTAAAAACCCTAGCGCCAATAAAAGAACTAAGGAATAATAATAAACAAGTAAGAAATTCTTTTACACAATAAAATGTATTTTGCAATTAGTTTTTGAAAATTTTTTGATTGAATAGATAACAATATATTGCCTTGAATTTTATATTGTAGATGCACTTAATAGAATTCACGTATATTCTAAATTTCTGTTTGACTAATTCCATTAGATTAGATAAACAAGACTTTTTTTTTTTTTAGCTAACATCCATCATCCCATAAATTTGTAGCATAAAGGATAGCAATTAATCGCAGTGTGACAGGAAGTTACACGACGTTACACGAAGTTATAATATTATATAATTAAACATCCAGTATCAACCAAGCGTTCAAGCACGATAAATGTTAATTTACCTATGAAGAAGGCCGCTCTATCTATGGTATATGCATCACGAATTCTAACGAAACAGCTTCATAATATTACCTTAGTTTAACTTACACTGTTAACAATAAGTATATAATGGACAAATTAAATAAAAACATTATTGGAGTAATTTTGTTAAATCTACTCCTAAGTTGTTCCTTTTTTTCATCCTTTTAATTTGAATCGAAGCACCAAGATATAGCTAGAATTAATATTTATTCAGGCATGCAGTTATCACGAATCATTGTTTTGTATAAAGTCTTTTCTTTTATTATTTAGAGTATTTCAGAATTTAAATTAACAAATTTATTTAACATCGATTGGCAAAATTTTCCAAATATTTCTATGAGACTTAAAAGTTACAAAATATCATTTAAATACAGGGTATCTAGAAAAGAATGTCCCAGTTTAAATGGTATATTATAACAGTTTAATTTAGATTATTTACAACAACTCATACATCAAATTGAAGGTAAACTAACCTAGTTTTTCTTTAAAATGTTCAATATGTGCAACGTTAATTACGGCATACATCCAACCTAAAGTCCAATTCTTTATGCGCACTTCGGTTACCATGTCAGGAGTACCGTCAATGGCTACTTTGGGCCACTTTTTCCTGATTCACTAACATTTCCATTATTAAAAAATATTATATGTGATTTTTGAATGTTGAAATTGAATTGTAATCAATTAATAGGAAGCAATGAAGCAAACTGTATGGTTTTAAAGAGGGAATTTTTAATTTTTTAATTTTTTAAGTTTTGGAACAAAGCAGCTAAATAATATAAAAAATATAAAAATGCTTTAAATACAAATTTATTTAGGTTCAGGGTAATTATTACAATCTGTAGTATAAGTAGGCACCAAAATGTTCATTCTAGTTGCAAAATTTATTTTGTAATTCTACGTGTAATCTGTTAAGCAAATTTTCAGCTCGAGAAATGTCTGACAGTTTGGAGCCCCCTGTAAATGCGAATTCTGCATCTTGCAATTTTTTAAATACATGAAATGAAATAATATACTTATATCTTTCAATTACAATAAAAATCGTGTCTTAAAATCAAAAACATTTTAAGATGTTAAATGTTCAAAATGGTCTCTTTTTTTCCCAATTTTAAGAGTCCTAAGATTAATTATTCACATATAATTTAATACAGTCATTTTCTGAATTAGATATTAAAATTATTTAGAACTGATTTTTTCTTCTTTTTTTTTTCAGCGGAAAAAAAAATGGATGACGATGTATCATTATGAAATAGGTAAGTAAAGACATATTCTTATTCTTATATGTTTTTAAATATTCGGTTCTAGAATATTATTCTCATCTGTTCAAAATAAATGTGTGTTATGCAAGCAACACTTTCAAGAATATGGTTCTCGAACCGAGATATATTTCTTCTGGTTCCAGTTCCAGTTCAGTATAAATAATAAACTTTATTTCAGTTTTGAATTTCGTTCCTTAAAAAATATGTTTTTCGGTACGGTTGCTGTTTCCGTTTCAGATACGAATAAAGGACTCAACTTTTATTTATTTATTTTATTTATTTTTTTTTAATAGACTCAATTTCTATTATGTTTATTTAATTTTTTTAATTTCGTTTGATAAAAATGCAGTAGTAAGCTGAAAATATGTGTTTTAAGTTTTGGAAGTTAATTATTTTCAAAGTAAGTAATTTTTAATTTAATTTTTAATATGCCTTTTATCAAAAATTTAAAAATAAAAAAAATAAATGTCAGTGGCTCGCATTTTAATTTATCTTTCAAATAATTTAAATTTTACAAACGGAGTTTTTATTTAAACAAATATTTTCTTACGATTCAGTGCCGGAACAACAACAACAACAAAAAAAATGTTCGATTCGAGAAATGAAAATATATGGTACATCAGAAATTATGGTTTTTCATGGTTTTTGGTTCGATTCTGTTTTGAAGCCCTGGATGAAAACAGCGAAATACGCACTTTCCTTTCTGAAGGCAAGATCAAAATTGATTTGGTTATGCAGTAGAAGGAGCTTTCTGATTATAGGAAAATGTGTACACATTTCCTTTAAAAGACCATTGAACGAAAAATAAATTATGTTAGCGGCTTGTATTTTATCTTTCAACTTATTTAAATTTTACAATTTTACAAACGAATTTTTTAATGTAAAGAAAAGTTTTTTTTTTTTTTTTTTTTTTTTTTTTTTTTTTTTTTTTTTACGATTCAGTTCCAGAACAACAACAACAACAAAATTCAGTTCAATTATTTAAATGAAAATATGCGCCACATGCCACATCAGAAATTATGGTTTTTCATGGTTTTCGGTTCGATTCCGTTTTGAAGCCCTGGATGAAAACAGCAAAATACTCACTTTTCTTTCTGAAAAGCTTTCTGATTATAGGTTAATATGTATTTCCTTTAAAACACCATTCAAATAAAAAGAAATGATGTCAGTGGCTTGCATTTTAATTAATCTTTAAAATAATTTTAAATTTTACAAACGAAATTTTCAATTAAAAAAAGCTTTTTTACGATTCAGTTCCGCCCCCCCCCCCCGCCCCCCCAAAAAATAAAAATAAAATAAAAATAAAATAAAAATAAAAATAAAAATAAAATAAAAATAAATAAATAAAATAAAAATAAAAATAAAAATAAAAATAAAAATAAATAAATAAATAATATTAATCATCTGTTCAATTCCAGAAATGTAAAATATATGTTACATGAGAAAATATGATTTTTCATTGTTTTCAGGATCACTCTGCCAGGGAGCCAACCAAAAATGGCATAGGCATGAACCCCTGACAGAAAAGTACCCTCTGCGACCTGCAAAACCACAGCTGGGGAATAGCCCAAGAAATACAATGACAAAAAAAAAAAAAAAAAAAAAAAAAAAAAAAAGTAAAACTCACAAAGAGCGCCCTGGCGCTTGAAAAGTGGTTAAAATAAAACAAAGATTAAAAATCAAAATTTATATTTTATAAACGAAAAATGTTTATTTAGTTCGTTGTAAATAAGTCTGAGCCTGTGATAATTTGATTTCGAGAACAGTATGTTACGCATGTTCCAGCTAAGTGTCCGGTTACGGATAAAGTTAAATGAAGTAGGCATCAATAGACATTTACCAAACAGATAATGTTTGACATCACCGATGTTTCCACATAGGCATTTATCACTCTGGCGTTTTCCCCTTTTATAAAGATAACTAGGAAATGACCCATGTGCAGATATAAAATAGGCATGGACTTGCGAGAAACACAAAAATGAGGTATCCACTTTTTTAATAATACTATGCGTGTCTCTTCCCTTATCGCTATAAGACCATTCGTTCTGCCAAATTTTAATAATATTGCTTTTGTAGAACTGCTTCACAAACGAAACAGGGATAGGAATGTTTATTTCAGCATCAAATGTACCAGTTTCAGTGACTGATTTGGCAAGGTAGTCTGCGCGCTCATTTCCGACGAAACCAACGTGGGATTTAATCCAGCCTATATTAATAGTTTTATTATGCAATAGTCGTAAATTCGTATAAATATTAAAAAGAATTTCGTCCGTTGGAAAAAGATTTTGAAGCGCTTGAACTGAGGACAAGCTGTCTGTATAAATGTGGAATACACTGTATGAGGAGTCTCTACACCACTCAATTGCGGAATCTAAGGCGGTAAGTTCAGCCTGGTATACCGTATTAAATAATTTAAGTCTAATTCTCTTCTCAAAGATAATATCTTCTTTCAAAAATACCACAAAAGGCGCTCCAACGCCCGTAGGCATCTTAGAAACATCTGTATATAAAACTGGGTGGTTGTACAAAGGGACCTTCTCAGTAATAGCACGTACGAAATTGACATGATGATCATAATAAAAGTAGGGATAGTGAAAAGTATAAACTTTTTTCATCAAACGATCTGTTGAAACATAAACATCTTCTATCCAATCTGAACCATCATTATTCTGAACTTCAAAACATAAAGCCAGTTGTTTTATTTCTACTTCAATTGGAGGAACTCCTGAAAGCACACAAAGTGCCTGTGTTGATATTGACCGATATGCGCGAATGATAGATAAGAGACATAGCCTTTGGCATGAGGATAAACGCTTAATTCCATGGCTCCGTAAATCATTAAACCAAATTTCGTAACCGTAAGTAATCTGTTTCTTTAGCACTGAATTGTACCAAATTTTTAGAAACTCAAGTGGTAATCCTTTATCACGAATTCTTGTCTTTTGGATGTTACAAGTAAAATCTTTTATTTTATCGCGGGCCATATCGAGATGCTCCAACCAATGGAATCTACTGTCAAGATAAAATCCCAAGTACAGCAAATTATCCTGAACAGATATGCTCCTACCCTGGAGTTTAAAAATAGGTCGACGCTTTCTTGATATATATTTTCCAAAAAGCATTGAAGCAGATTTTTCAACACTAATTGACAGATGTAAACCACTACAGGCTGCAGCAAAGTGGGAAATGCTAGCATTGATGGTATTCTCAAGTGCAGGTCTTGTATCACTGCCTTCAACAATAACAGAGTCATCAGCATAAGAAATAATTTTTTGACTGTGTCGCTTATAAGTTTTGATAATCTTATCAGCAACAATGGTCCAAAGCAGGGGTCCTAAACAGGAACCCTGCGGGCAGCCCCGGAAGATTCTAAACCATCTTATGCCTCTAACAAACTTGAATCCTATGAGACGATGACTGATATAATTCTTTAAAGTCGTTTTTAAATACTCATACATCGGAAGTTCATCAATTAATTCAGCCAAGATAAACCAATCCATCTCATCAAAGGCTCCAACCACGTCAAAAGAGATGAGCGAACAATATTTGAATTCTGAAAGTGTTTCCTTAATTATTTTCTTTAGATCTGCAAGAGCTGAAATTGTGCTGCGTGATTCTCTAAAACCATGCTGTCCATCATCCAAATATGACATAGATTCCAACATTGTAACGGTTCGGATCTTAACTATTCCTTCAAAAACCTTTGCAATGATAGGAAGAAGTGTTATTGGTCTATAAGTTTTCGGTAACTTGAGATCAGGGTTACGTTTGCGAAAAAATATTGTAATGCCTTTCTTCCAGCATTTCGGGAAGTGACCAAACTTCAAACAGGTATTGAATAAAGAAATCATAAAAGCTGTAAAATTTTTACAAAGGTTCTTGATAATAATAAAGGTTCTTGATAATTCATTGTTTTCAGTTCGATACCGTTTTGAAGCCATGGAGGAACACACCAAAATACACACTTTTCTTTCTGAAGACGAGATCGCAGTAGACGAGATCGCAGAGTTACGCAGTAGAAGAATTATAGGGAAACATCAACATGTATTTCCTTTAAAACACCATCGAAAAAATAAAATAAATGGTGTCAGTTGCTTGCATTTTAATTAATCTTTAAAAGAATTTAATATTTTACAAAGGAATTTTTAATTAAAAAAGTTTTTTTACGTTTCAGTTAAGGAACCAAAAAAAAAACCTCTTCAATTCCAGAAATGAAAAATAAATGTTACATCAGAAAATATGGTATTTCATTGTTTTCAGTTCGATGCTGTTTTGAAGCCATGGAGGAACACGGCAAAATATACACTTTTTTTACTGAAGACAAGATCAAAAGCGATTTGGTTACGCGATAGAACCCACTTTTTGATTACAAGAAAAGATATTTTTTCTTTGTGGAAATGTGGGGTTTTTTTTTCTGAATAGCAATTTCTTTTAGTTTATGTAAATGCAACTTTCTTTTGGGTTCTGGGATAGAAATTTCTTTCAGTTTTATTTAAACTCAAGATTTGAAGTGTTTCAGAGCAATAAGAAATTTCAAGCACCCAATTTAGATAAATGCATTTTAACCCACTATTTTGGTTTTAAACTGTCATTCTTAAATACTGTAAATGCACGAATGCTTTTGTTTAGCAAGAGATACAGATGAAAATATTTTTTCTTATTATTTTTCTCTGATATAAATTTTTCTGCATACAAATGTTCAGAGTGAAATCGATTGTATATTAAAAAATAATTTCTCCGATATAAATTTTTTTGCATAGGAATTTTCAGAGTCATTTTTATAAAACTTAAGCACAGTTTAAAATTTTGCTAATCAAAATTATAAAAGCTGTTTTTGTAAACTTACAACACTTTGTTGTAAGAATACTTATGGCAATGAGATAATACTTATTGGCAATCCTTCGTTATTTGTCCGAGAGGTATCTTCTCTTTTTGGTTAACAATTTTATGCAACCATATTCAATAGATCTTATTTAATCAATCACGGCAACTGCCGTTGGCAGTCTCGGCCACAGTGGATGCGACCTCAACAACCCACGGCCAGTGCGAGATGATTAGGAGATTGTTCATGTGGCAATTATCCGTAACAGCGATGCGATTTATTATGCTTTGACTGTGAGATTTTGCGGTTCCAATGCTACATCCACCGTAGAGGGTGGAGACGGCATAAGTCTGTTTTCGCGATTGATTAAATAAAATCAATTGCATATAAAAGAACAGCTTCACTGAAATGATTAACTAAAAAATGTTGCTGCCTCCCGAACCATAAACAAAATCGGACCTTGTTGTCCTTGCACAATATGATTTCGTTAAACAAAACATTTTAAATCCAATTAAAATTATATCTTCAATATTTGAACATTTTAGGCATTTCACACTTTTTTAACTCGCTGAAACTAATACAGATTCTTTGATTGTTCTATTATATTTAAAATAAATAAATAAAGTACTTTAATTTTTCATCTACAAATAGTTATGTAATGGAATAGAATTAAACTAATCTACATTTATTTTCATGAAGTATAAGATCACACGAAATTAATTTACCAGCTCAGCTGCAATCATCTTTTGAAGTATAATTAGTGCTATTAAACTAGAATAAATTTGAATTTAGAACTTTTGGGTTTCAGTTATCGTCTTAGCATTGGCGATTCTTTAACTATAATTGCCCCGACGTACTACTGGAATCAATTTATTTGATACAAAGAGCGATTTATTGCACCCATTTTCATCTCTTCTTATGGAAATGAGAGTTCGCTTTTTAAAGAATGTGTAATTGATATGAATAATTCGACTTCAAAACATACTGTGAAATCCAATTGTTCAATAAATTTGCATCTCAAACTTATACAAAATATTAAAGAGAATAACTAAGAATAAGTCGTCTGCATTTATCGGGGAAAAATAAATAATTAATTAAATATTGTGCCTATTTATATGAATTTTAAATTTATCTTATCGTCGATAAAATGTAGAATGATTCAATATGAATTTTTTATTCTTCTAATTTGCCAAATTTTTTATTGAGTAGCATATTTCTCGAATTCAAAGTCTTAACGGTCTTTTAAACTCTTTTGGGAAGAATGCAAAATTATTCTTAAACGGTTCTTTTGCTTTGAAAAATACCTAGAATCGTCTGCAATTATTGGGGGAAATGCATAAATAAATAAATATTATGCGTATTTATATGAATTTTCTGTCATATCTTATACCGTCGATAAAATGTAGAACGATTCAATACGAATTTTTATTCTTCTAATTTGCCAATACTTTTACTGAGTAGCATATTTCTGGAATTTAAAGTCTTAACAGTAACCTTTTAACTGTTTTGGGAAAAAATTGAAAATTATTTTTAAACAGCTCTGTTCGTTGAAAAAGTATGTTGAGACTTTTTATACAGTCTTAACTTTGTTTACAAATACATTTTGTTTCGAAAACCGAATCAACTTTTGTTGTAAAAAATACTGCAAACATGATTAATTCGTTCCCACCGACTAAGTTACTTGTATTTACCTGTTTAAAAAAATACACTGTATTGTACAATACCATAAAATATATAAACACATTCCAGTACTGTGCATTACGTGACAGAATTACAAGTTTATAGAAATTTAACAAAAAACATTTCCATACCTATTTTAGTGAAACTTTGGATGAATTGAGGTTGAGGGAATGGATGAAGTTTCCATTCTTATTTTTTACATCATTAAGATCACTAAGTTCACTCGCTATTTTAGAATCTCAAAATGCATAAAATTCGTTAGCACCGGGATAATTATATCGCACGTATATGCGCTTCTCCCCCATAAAAACAGAAAAAAGGGAAGAACAAGGAAAGGATATTCAGTAGATTCAGCAACCCCGCTGTACAGGCAAAGTGCATCAACCTTGCCAACACTATAAACTTGTAAATCATGTATGTTTGCTTTCCGCCCAACAGCAACAAGATAAAAAAGCAAGCAATTCGTCGTTTTTCGTTCGATTTGGCGACACATTTTCACTGTTTAAGAAATAATTCATATTTCACTTAAATTTATTGTTCGTGAACCGAATTCTTCAACAAGGAGATTCGAGAACCTAAGTTGTACTGTATATGGGAGTTTTTCATTTTAATTCCTGTATTTTCGCACATGCTTTTGTAAAACAAATTAATTTTTTTTTCATAAAAGGAAAGTTTCAGAATCTATAGCAGGGCCAATACCAACCCACGGCCCGTTGGCCGCATTAGGCTCAATGCTGTACTGAATGGAGCCTTGCAAAGAATAGAATTTTTTTTTAAAATACTGAAGTTTCAAAGTAGTTTTTTTAAATTTATTTATTAAAAATATTGCTTCAAGTTGATAATAACTCTTCAAGTTGTTGTCTAAATTTATTATTGGAAAAATGACTTCAAGGTATTTCATTAAATACACCTAATCAGAGAAAATGTTAGGAAAACTCAAAATATAATCTCACGTGACAAATAAGAAAGGTATGTAAGAGATGCTAGAGGTATAAAGCCATCATTGTATCGAATTGGTGTCAGTTTAATGTGAAAGGTTTGTGACTTTCTTGTTTCAGGTGGAATCTAGCTTGTTGCTGTCCTCTTATCAAAATAAATATAATTTGCAGAGTATATAATGTAGCTGCTTAATTGAGAACTGAAAACCTGGCTCAATAAACTGAGTGGCGTATGCTTGAATATTTGGTACAGGGTACCTGTGAAACCTATCAAGGATTTTTATTTCCATTCCAATGAGATCTGCGAATTTGTTGCGCGCCAGATTCAACGTTATACAGGGCGATTTATTTGTAAGTATATATTTCAATGCATTATATAACAGTATAACAGTAACAATGTAAGAAATCTTTTGATACCGGTAACAGAAGTGTTGGTGAATGTTTCACGTTTTTTTTAGAGACAAGATGTTCTATATGTTTACCCTTAGTCACACGAGACACATGAAATTGATAATTCATTTCTGTCCAAACTCCAGTTAGGGTATCTGAAGCAAGTGCGATAGTAAAAGTGATACACTGTTTCAATGCCGCTTGATCAACAGGAAGAGGCAGGGTATATAAGAGGCGAAAAAATTTATGAGTACACCTACCTTACGACTTTCATTTGAGGAGCTTACCCTAAGCTCCGAATAGACGTATCATTCTACTATTTTCAACAGCTGGTTTTTTTGTATTGATCACGCGGTGTTTTTCATCTTTAATGGCTTTACAAGAAAACTAATGGACATCCTGCAAGGTTGTCCTACGAGGAAAAGGATTCCTTCAAGTTCGATCTAATCTTTTTATCTCCTGACCAATTGTTGAATGTCCCCATCCTTTTGCGAGTAAACCGTAGAAGGGTGCAGAAGAAAATGTTTCCTGGAAAAGTGTTGAATGATGACAAAACAAGCACGTGAACGCATCCTTAAACTGTTCCTGTTTTTCAGCATCTGTATATTATATTCTTACTAATGAACCACCCTGTATCATCGACTCGCTTTAATGTTCTGACTGATCTGCTTAATATTTTAAAAAGAGTTTCTTTTAGGAAAGAAATCAAAGTTTACACGATATCGGGGTCGGACTGGGCCAGGGTCTATGGATGGGGTAAAAGGGCGCGGTCTATGGATTTTCAGAGGGCGCAAAAATGAGAGAGAGTCAAATTAATTTTACTTATTTGTGATGAATATGACTACATGAGGATTAACGCATTCCCATAGCATCAAATATGAAAATGGTTTAATATTATAGCTTTAAGTCTAGATAGAAGTTATCGCTATATTCCCTGCATGTTTGAAGTTCATTCAAATCTACCCAATATTACTGAATTTTCAAAAACAAAGGATTGAGTCCTTTATACCAAATGGGCTGATCCAAATTTCAAATTGAAAAAGGGGGTGAGCTATGCTGTCGGACTGTTCCAAAGTTTTACAGAGTGGGGGGTGCTCAAATTATTATCAGTGTACTATACCAAATTTTTGGAATGATTTACGATATCGTATCGTTGAAAGTATAATTAGCACGACGTATTTAAATAGTATTTTGTGTTTACAAAAACATTTTAAACCTGCTATATTAAGGTGAATTTAAGGATTTCGAGAAATTGATATGTTATGTCATTTTTTAATCTCAATTAGTCATCCGTAAAATTATACAGCAATTTTAAATTACAATTATATGAAATAAAATCCTGCAAAATGTTTCTGGGACGGTTCTACGGTTTTTTTACGTGATTCCTCTGAAAACAGCAGACGGCCTCCTTAATCGACTGTCGAAAGGTAATATTTCTCTGTATCTCGAGAATTAAATATTCAAATATTCTGTAAACTTATAGACCAATGTTTTTGGTGATTGCATTTTGCTTTGTCGAAAATTAATGTAGGTCATAATTCATAACTTTTTTAATATGAAGTTATAAATAATTTTCATCATTAAAAGGACGTTTTTGTATAGAAAAGGTGTGGGATATTTTTGGGCCTACTAAATGTACTTGAATAATAGTATAATAATAATTCAATCGGATTATTTTTATGAAGATATAAACTAAACTTCGTCAAACTTTGGATTTCACATTTTCATCCTGAAACTTTAAACCCTTCTAACTCTATGAAGATGTACTGTAGCCCTTTCCGGGCTGTTTTGATCCAAGGAACTCAATATGATATCAAAAATGGGTGTTATTATCTGAAAATTAAAAGTTGGTATAATTTTTAACTTGTGGATTACTCTCGAAACAAAATTTATGCTTAGCACTAATTAGTAGACATTATTTCCAGTTGATTGGTACCTATAGATTTTTTGCAAATATTTTTAGCGGAATTAGTGGAGGGTGATAGCTGTTTTTTCAGGACTATAAATTAATACGTTCATCTAACTTGATATACTCATGGTTTTGTCCATAAATGCAGGGGGAAAAATCTCCGTTTCTATCGTTAGCAATTTCAGACTTTATCATAAGCCTGATGATATTTATGAATTTTTTAACCGGTGTCGCACTGTGCGATATGATTTCACTGATTCTTTCCTTTTTTATAAGTCCTTGCATTTAAGAGCTCCGGCTGAAGCAACACAGAATTGTTGGAATATTATTAGCCCATTGTTTTCTAGCTTCGTTGGCCAACGATTGAGTTTGGCTTTCTCACCAACATTGGCTAAATATTTGTCTGTTTTTTGGACCTACAGCTAATATTTCGTTTGAACCAACGGTAGACTGATCGTTGGACTAAAGATCCGAGGTGCCATTTGGACAACTGTTATGTTTACTTGCAAAATTGCACTCATAATAATAATGAAATATACTAATTGATCCTATTTTAAGTAGAAAATTGAACTTATTTTGTTAATTTTACATTTTTTTTAAATTTATTAATAATTTTCATTATTAATTTAATTTAATTTAAATTAATCTAATTTTAAATGGCTAATTTAATTAATTAATTTTCTTATTCATTTTTATACTATTTTATTGTTATTATTTATTTATTCGTAGTTATGTTATTCTTTATAATGTTTTATACATGCGTTATTTATTACTGTGCTAACGATTAAAGATACTTAGTATTTAGTTAAGATATATAATGACAGCATGGGTATGATGTAATCATATATTTGGCCTAATTTATTAATTTAAATGTATTAAAAGGTAATTAATTCCTCTCTAGTTTTTGTACCAAACCGTGAAATCGTACATATCTGATGTAGTTTCACATTTTGCGTTAAGACCGCAAAGGCTCCACTCCTGAAAAATGAGAGAATGCTGAAAATCAATTACTCAGTAATTACAGTTCAACTCCATGGAAAGACCTTATTTTGATGAGTAAGATGAGGTGGCCTCCCGCCAGCATTGCTACGTATAACCTCTCAGATGCAAGACTAGAGGAATAGTGACGCTTACAAAGCCAGAAAACATTTTCCAAATCGAGTCATGGTGCGCCAACTAAAATTTACGTTACGAAGAAATGCATTCTAAAATTTAAAACAAAAACTGCCAAGGGCCAACCAGAATTGGCGACGTCATCATTAAGCAACATACTGGACAGTGACAGGCAGCCCTAAATTAAAGCAGTTGAAAACATCGCAGATATGTCATAATAACTTTATTTATTACTTTTGTTGTTATGATAACCGCAGTAAGTTACGCAGGCATTTATAAGTGAAACTGAAGATAATATAAAAAAGTAATTTCCTTTCATGATTACAAAACCCATAAATCTATCAAATTGATTTTCTAAAATGAGTTAAATTAACACATCTGCCTGAAAGAATGACCCTTTGTAACTGGGATAAAATAGAGTAAAAGATATGGAATTTTTAAAGCAAAAGAGTGTTTCGCTTAAAATAAAAAGACTGAAGGAATAAACATTAAAAAGAGAGGAATTAATTACCTTTTAATACATTTAAATTAATAAATTAGGCCAAATATATGATTACATCATATATATCTCCCACGAGACAGGAAATGAAAAAAAAAAAGGCTAGCCATGGCTCGATATCCATACATATGTAAAGTAATACAAAGAACTTACATATACAAACAGTACTTACAACTCTGACTTGGGAGACCACCATACGCATACAGGAATATGATGATAACTGCTTTAATTTAGGGCTGCCTGTCACTGACCAGTATGTTGGTTAATGATGACGTCGCCAATTCTTGTTGACACTTGGCAGTTTTTGTTTTAAATTTTAGAATACATTTCTTCGTAACGTAAATTTTAGTTGGCGCACCATGACTCGATTTGGAAAATGTTTTTTGGCTTTGTAAGGGTCACTATTCTTCTAGTCTTGCATCTGAGAGGTTATACGTAGCAATGCTGGCGGGGGGCCACCTCATCTTACTCATCAAAATAAGGTCTTTCCATGGAGTCGAACTGTAATTATTGAGTAATTGATTTTCAGCATTCTCTCATTTTCAGGATTGGAGCCTTTGCGGTCTTAACGCAAAATGTGAGACTATGTACGATTTCACGGCTTGGTACAAAAACTCTCCATTTCAAATTGATAATTTACTACACCATAATGGGCAAAATTCATACTACATTGAAACAATGATGACAATCCAAATAACTCTAAATATCCCAAAATAAGCCCTCCATAATGAAACAGAGAATATTTCAATAAAATCCATCGTGAAAGTTATTCGTAAATGTGAAAAGAAAAGTGCAGTGTTTTGTCCCATATTATCCTTCTACAGGCACCTCCCGACTTACATAAGTAATGTGTTTCGTAAACTTTTGCGTAAGTCGAATTTTACGTAAGTCAAATTTGTAAATTCATTAGGTAAAATTTCGTCAGAAACTGCAATATTTATTATATATATATAATATATGCATTTTACACAGTATTATTTTATAAATAAAGTAGCATGCAGCAGTATTTACTTGTATATAAATTTTAAAACTACGAAAAAATATAAAAACAAACTGAAAGAACACTTTACAAATAAAAAGTATCTTGTGGAATATGGGATGTATAAATTTAACATTGATGAATTAATTTATATCAGTTTTGAATCTACATCAAAACGAACAGCTCTGAAGTTGGAAGAAAAAATACACTCGTTCCTCTTCACGGAAACTTTAAAATTAGGTTTCGTTATGGTTTGAATTCAGCTAACAAAATTGTAACGGTTAAGCAGAGCTTTTTTAGGCTCATTTTAATCAGATTTGTGTTTGTTGTGTTAAAGATTTGATTGTATATCCCAATAAAAATACAACTATATCTAATATATAAAACAATATTATAGTTGTGGTTTTTATCTGCATATTTTATTTATAAAACAATTATCAAAAGTATGCAAAAGCGTATCAAACGCGCTAGTATGTTCATAAATGTAATTTTCGAAATTTCTTACCTAAGTGCGAATTTATGTAAGTCGAGTATTACATAAGTCGAGGGATGCTTGTAATATATAAAAAAAGTAACGATTTGGAAATGGGCCAAACGATTTGGAAATGGACCAATGAAAATCTGCGTGGATACAGTGAAACCGCACCAAAAAGTGAACTGGGACCTTTTTAAATCGACTCGCAACTCAGAAACTACAGGCTGAAAAACTCGAAAATGACACAGATGGACGCAGAAAAAAATCTACTTTCAGAAATTCAAAAAATTATTCCGATGCGTACGCTAGAACCGAAAAATCGGCTAAAAATCGATCTATAAAAAATTCTTTTTATTTCATTATCACGTTTTGTCAGAATGAGAAGAAAGCATGGCTTCCAGATGCGGATATTAAACAATAAAATGTACTGGGTGTTTTAAAAGGGAACCCATCTCAAAATCTAAGGGGTGTAAAAACTTGAAACTTGAATAGCCAGCCAGGAAAAAATTCCCCTTTCAGATATTTTTAAAAATATTCTTATATCTTAATTACAAGGTGAGATTTAATTATTATTTCACTAATTGGTTTATTTCTATTAAATGCTCATTTTAAAGGGCAGTCACGTGATTTTTTATAGTAGTATTCTTCAAAACGGTCTAGAAAATTTAACAATGCAGCACAAATGTTACTTATTCAATCAACTTATATAATATAAAAATATCAAAAGTTTAGTTACCATTATTTTCGAATAGTAATTTCATCAAATATCTTAGTAATCGAAATCGAGTAATATATCTAATGATAGGTTGTTTAACGTAGTTTCGTTCAGATACAGTTTTGTTAAGAATAGCGTGAGCTCCCTGATGGTAGAATGCGGAACACGATTTTGTTAAAATTTGGAATTCTAACAAGGCGATCTGTTTTAAACTTTAATATAGTTTTTTAACACATGATAAAAAATTATAAAAAAGAATGGCGCGTCACATTTCGGGGGAAGTGGGAAGGGCACATAATAAAAATTTTAAAAATGAGGGCGTGTCAAAAATTGGGAGGAGGAGAGGAACGCGTTTTTTACCAAGTGTAATCTAAAAATTGAATGCATAGAAAATAAGGGATCCGAAAGCGATCCAGAATGGAAACACGAAACAATTACGTCTGAGTTTGACTAGAAAATAGGGATTTCGTCGTGATACCAATGGGCATCATGAAGCGATTACGCGGGGAGTTGGTGAGCGTAGCCAGGAGGTGGGCCGGAGCCCCTCTAGTGGAAGTAAAAGAAAAAGATTTTAAGATATTGCTTTTTACACCTCACACTCCACTCTTGTTCTACTTTCTTCCATTAAATATCAGAATCTCACTTCTGCGTATTGCTGAAAACAAAATAAAGATAACACATCTTTTTAAATGTAATAATTATATAAATATGTTATTTATGAGTGCGCTTATCATTAAATCTACTTTTATATTTCTGCAATCAAATGTAGTTGAGATTTATGACAACGTGAACAATATTGAAATTACTCTGCAGATTCTGCAAATAAAACACAAAAAGAGTATTTTGACAGCATTCATATTAAAATAACATTGATTAAACTCATTTATTTAAATTAACTTGTTTTTGAATTTAAATTTTGTAATCGACTATTCAATCACTTTCCTGATACGCTAGAATTATAAACATTATGCTCACAGGTGGTTTTTTAATGAGAATACAGCATTTTAATATTTTTAGAACTTAATTATAAAATGATAAATTAATTTTAAAGCATTTTACATTAGTCAGACGCAGGTTAAAAAATCGCTATATGAGGGGTTCAAAACCATAGTAGACCAAGTCCATTTTGAAAAAAAAAATGCGACCTTTTTTACTTCACGGCGCACTTAAGCCTAGAATTAAATTTGTGCGACACACTAAATTTATGGTGACTTTTAAAAAAGGAAGGATTATCTATCATTACATAAGAAATGATTACATATAATTTTTAATTTATTTATTATCCCAAACAAAATAGGCCATCCGAACCGAAGAAAGGAAAAGAAAATTAGTTTAAATAAAATTCTTATAACCTTTTTTTATATACAGTCGGACCTCGTATTACCGACACCCGGTTTTCACGTCACTCCGCGTATCACGTCAGTTTTTCAAAGTCCCGATTTTCTGTATATGATTTTAATGTAAATAAACTCCGGATTTTACGTCGTTGCATAGTTTTCAATTCGGGATATCCCGACGGTTTAGGAAAATTGTCCATTTTTCATAATCCATCTAGTAAGCACGGAAATTAAGAGGTAAGAAATGTCTTAGGAAAACTTTTCACAAAAGTGTCTAAAATACCCATTGAGATAAATGAGAAATTTTACTTCAATCCTTTATCTGAATAAATAAACCCAAACACTATGAACACTTAAGCTCCTGATAGACATATCAGTCTACTCGTGGTCTTTTTGTTCTAGTCAGGCGGCGCTTATTTGTGGTTACATGGCGTTTTTCATCCGACTAAAACCAAAGCATTGCATTTCATTGAAACGATCAGAAATTATCCAACATCCATTTCTGAAACAACGAATATTGATTACAATTCATTGTATAATATTGCAAAAAGAATTGTAGGAAGCACATCTAGGGATAAGCGAACCTTAATTCATCAATATTTCATGTCCCAATAAAAAAAAAGTCACCATAAATCTGATTTTTATTCTTTTCAATTTTGTTTTATGTTTATTTTGTTTAATAATAATGTTTTATTGCTTAAAACTGCAAGAATAGTTATGAATTTCAAACTGTCTTAAATTATTTAAAAATACAGCTTTTTATAAACATTTTTCTCCAACTCCGGTTACCGCGACACCCCGCTTATGACGTCACTTTGTTGTGGTCCTTAGAGTATCGGGATAACGAGGTTCGACTGTACATCTCTTTAATATGAATTAACATTTATAAGTAGATGAAACATCGATTTAAGCACCTTTTTAAGATTAGTTGCGGTGTTTTTCAGCATTCCGTCATCAGTACACTGTAAAAAAAAATTCCCTTACTTTACACCAAAAAGGGTGGCAACTAAGTTGCCACCCTTTTTGGTTGCCACCCTTGGGGGTGCTTTTGTTGCCTTTTGCTGCCGCCCTTTGCCTTTTGGCCAAAGGTTTTTGTTGCCTTTTGGCTGCCGCCCTTTGCCTTTTGGCCAAAGGTTATTGTTGCCTTTTGGCTGCCACCCTTGGGGTGGCAACTAAGTTGCCACCCCAAGTGGTGTAATGAAATTCCATTTGTAAACTGGTGTAATGAGCCATCAGCTATCAAATGGTGTAAACAAACACCACTTTTAGTGGCAACTTAGTTGCCACCATTTTTGGTGTAAATTCACGCTACTGCTTATCTGGTGTAAATTTACACTACAGCTTATTTGGTTTGCACTTTAACAGTAAAATAAAAAACAATTTAAAAATTACATTTTAAATCTAATGCAACCATAATTTACAAAAAATAGTTTAACGCAAAGAGGCTGCTAAACATTATTTTAACTGCGATAATTTATTATCTCAATTAAACAGCTATTTAAAACATTTTTGTTTTGGTAAACAACGAAATTTCCTCACAAATCATTCGTTCATTAAATCTGGATTTATGTCACGTGTACTTGACTCTTTAAAAAAAAAAAAAAACTCAGCGTAGGTCTGGCTGGTTTTCGAATAAATAGTCTATGCAAATTAAAATAAACATACCATAAATACAACTAAACATTGCAAATTGTACAAAAATCAGATACAGAGAGCTAAAAAAACACCAACCTCTCACGCGCTAAAGGCCCCACCAGTGGCTGAGAGGTTCTGCTCTCGAAGCTGGTAGACGGGAGGTGCTGAGTTCGAACCCAATCGCGCCCGTCGGCCTAACCGTTTCGGAGTTTTCGTGGTTTTCTTCGAAACCGTGGATTCCCATGCGTAAATACGGGTTAGGTTCCCTTAGAAAGACCCCCACGAAGGGCACTCCCCCCAGGGCCTATATCCCACGTGTTGATAATCGGCCGTCACAAACACAAACCAAACCAAACCTCACGCGCTAAAGAACAATTTTTATCACTTTTAAAATGAAAATTAAAAATACTTAACGGCATAATTAATTAATAAACACTACACCGCTAGAAAGCTTGAGCTTTAAGCTTTTAAAAGATACTAATAGTTAAGCAAAATGATAAGGTTTAAAAAGTTAAAAAAGGTGCAAAACAAAGTAAACAAAACCCCTATGGGAAAGCGGTCTGAGACAAAATTTTTTATACCAAATTTCATGATTTTTTTAAACATATCTAAACTCAACCTAGGAATACACGGTGGGTGGTGGAGCAAAACCCGTACTTTATAGAACATAAAACAAGTATTAGTTTTTCAAAATAATTAATAAAAAGTTGAAAACAAGCTATGTTAAAATATGTCAACAGTAAAAGTCCCATGTATTTCTAATGGGCGGAGCTAACTGAAAAATCGAAAAATGTCAACTTTTGAAACGCTCAGAAAATACACAAAAAGTGTTCAAAACTTTTAAAACTAGGTAGAATCTTGAAGCATAAGCTTTAAATGAGCTGAATATCACATTAGTTTTTCAGAAAAAGTTAGTTTTTGTAGTTAAAAAAGCTTAAGAATATCATTGTTTACATAATGTATTTCCTGTGGGAAAACGAAAGTCGTAATCCTAAAAACGATACTTTTTAAAATGGCTCGCAAATAGTAAAACTTATTGAAAACTTGAAATTCTTGGTTAAAAATAATCTACGATCTCTAATTTAGTTGAATCGTACATTATTTTAAAGTTAATAAGCGGATTTCATTGTATACTGAGCGTCTCAAAAGTGACAAAAATGCGACCAATACACTGTAAACGTAACTTCATAAAATTATAAAATTATAAATATAGCAGCTAGATATACATAGAAGGTATTAAAATGTTGGAAAATAATTGGGAATTTTTCAAAAATATGAAGTTAAACATAAGTTTTAAGTTCTTACCCTATTCCGAAGAAATTAGCCAAAGAAGACATTCAAAATGGCGGACTATGTGTCGTTTAAAAACTTTACACCCGATCTGGTGTTCGGTTTCCACAATTTCTTTAAAAGATTAAAATTAAACCATTTTGAGTGTATCATGACACTTTAGTTGGTGTTTACACCAAACTTAGAGTATATTTAATCTGCATTTGGCATTTCATAAACTCAAATTAAGCGTAACTATAGTCCCTTTTTTTTACAGTGTACAAATAAACATGGAATTTTCCCATATATAAGGAAGAAAAGCGGATTCGACGTATAGGTTTATTTATAAATAGTAGTTCAGGAAATTATAGGCAACAGCCTATATGAAATTGCATAGGAAATGAACAGGTAATGTGGAAAACATGGAAAAGTACCTTAATTCGTCATTAATTTATCACATTAACATTTAAAGAGATATCTATTCTGATAGTTTGACTATTTTTAAAAATTAGAATAATTTCTGTGTAAGAAAAAAAACCTTCGAATAGGCATACTCTTAAATCATTTTTCGACGATCTTTTCTAACTGCATTTTAAATTGTAATCTTTTTCCTTCAGGAGACATGATTTTTTTTCTGAAAGAATTTATATCAAGAGACATAAGACCATTTTTAGGGGTTTATCGTATACCCAGAAAGAAAACTTCCCAAATAAAGCAAATATGTGACACTGAACCTTATTTCAAAGTAAATCGTATAATATTAACCCCTTAACGCTCGAATTAAATGACGGTTGAAAAATTCAAATTGCTTATTGGCACCACTTTTATAAAAAAGAAATATTCACCTTATTTAATGACAGGAAAAACGATACTAAAATATAGCCAATTTCACTATTTTATAAAACTGGTGGGAATCAAACAATTCGAGTAAAAGATACAGCCCGAGAATATGGCGGGAGCGAGAATTAAGGGGTTAAATGTCGGACATTACAGATTGAAATTTTCTAAAAATTTGATGTAACTTGGCTTAAAAGTATTGCGGCACACAGGTTAAGAAGCACTTATTTAGAAGGGGCATAAAATCTATTTTATCCACTCCCACAGTGAATCAAGTATGTTTTCACATACTTTCTCATATATGTCATTTGTTTACAGACTTGGTTTATTGTGGGAGTGGATAAAACAGATTTTATGCACCTTCTAAATGGGCTATCTCATTTTATTTCAAAATGGACTTGGTCTACTATGATTCTGAGCCCTCATATAATCTTTATGATTACGACTGTATGTGAATTGCAATAATAATGGAGTTAATTTTCTGACTCATCTCATAAAAATAGGCCAACTGGCTGTGAAACTGCTAAATGCAACTAAAATGTAGAAAATATAAACTAAAACTAAATAGTATAATAGTTTATTTTTGAGTACTCTTTTATTTCAATTTCACAAGAATAAAGAAAAAATTATTTTTCATTTTTATGGAGTGAAAGAAAAGAATTTCAAGATGTTTCTTTTTATCTTTCAGTCAACCCTTGTTCAAACTTCATAAACTAACTTTTATAATCTTAGTTCTGCGTATTGCTCGAAACTAAATATTCTGACAACATTCTTTCAGTGTGATATTTCTAAAATGATTTAAATTCGTTTTGAAAATGCAGAACATATTTCAAACTACATAAATCATACTCCGTTTTTTTTTTTCGCATTTATATTTATTCATTGAATGCTTATTCTTCTTTTAGTGTCTTTCTCCCAGATTTTCATTTGCTTCGATGAATCTTTATTTATTGTTGTAAATTTCCTTCCGGTTTGGAAGATTTTTCCTTCACCCTTCCAACGTTTAAGGAAAATGTCTCGTACTTTATTCCCTTTAATGGAATTTTGTATCCCTTACAGAATCCGTGAAGAAATTTTGATTTTAGTGCGCTTTGAACGTGTTTCCCTTGTTTAGAATTCGAATTCATAAAAATTCTTTCAAATTTTAAAAGCCTTTTTCGTTTATTTTTAACACTTTCTAACACAGTTTAAAAGTGTCTGGTCGCCTGTCTGTCTGTTCATGTGGTCTATGGCGAAAAATCGTTTGCAGTGTATTTTAGTAATGTTACTCTTGTTCAAAGATATTGAAATTGATATACACCACTGAGGGCACTACAAGATGTTTGCTATAGAATAATATAGTATGCATAGTATTAATCGTTCATTTACAAAAGACACATAAAATAATTCGATTTACAAAATAATTTGATTAAATAAATTCTCCACGAGTAATAAAAGCATTTTTGATTGTGGCATGCGTTATTAAATTTTACATTTTTTTGCATATTTCTCGGTGTGCATAAGTGCTATAGATCTTAAACAGGGCTGCACAAAAGAATTCGAGTACATTTCCATTTAATGACCGAAATTGCTCGAGAGGAATGTTCAGCTGTGTTATACGTGTCATAACTGAACTAAATTTGGGCGTACTATGTAGTATAGGGTAAACGCACCGGTAGTGGGCCACTAACTTTCAAAGTTTAAAAACAAGCTCACAATCCATTTCAGAAAAACGACTGAAAGAAATCTGATTAGTTAAAATCCTTAAATGTTAACTTTCCATAAACAGTTTGGAATAATTGTTATTTTCCTGTAGATATATTTGTTTATCTTCTGGAATGTCTTCAAACTCAGATTTTTTGGCAAATTTTTAGTGATTTTATTAAGAGATAATGTTTTATCTAAAGCGTTGTTTCTTTAATATTATGTTTTATTTTGACTTAAAGTGCCGTTGATATACTCGATTACATTGTAAATAATTTGTTAGATTAGCTGAAAACTTAAAAATTGAAAATTATATTGATTTTAAGGGGTGGGCCATTTCTGGATCACAATTTCTTAAATGTACCAATAGTGGGCATGGTGGCCCACTACTGGAGCACATGCCAAACATTTTTTTTTTATGTTTAAATTATTTTAATTAAGTATTTTTTGAGGTTCTAAGACTTTGTATATAATTTATTTAGTATTCTGTTCATCAGAATCAGTAGTGGGCCAGGGGCCCACTACTGGTGCACAAGTGGCCCACTTCTGGAGCAGCGGAAATGCAACTTCACTAAGCTATCAGACATATGATTATTAAAAGAAATTAATATCTAAAATAATTTATACTTCAAAGGTTCAATACCCAATAAAGATTCAAATTTTTGAGCCATATTTAAATAAGCATTGCATAGAAAAACCTGTAGTGTTATTTATGGATGGACATACTTCTCACATGTCTTTGAATCTAAGAATCTTCTGTTCGGCTTATGGAGTCGAAATGGTAGATTTGCCCCCAAATTCCACATACCTAATGCAACCAATGAACATTGCTGTTTTCCATACTCTTAAAAGTGCTTGGCAACAGGAAGTAGTGCACTTCAGAATAACTCATGAAGGCAAACAGATGCAGAAACATGAGTTTCCACCAGTCCTAAAATCAGCACTAGATCGTTTAACTCCTGCAACCATTGTGAATGGATCCAAAGCAAGTGCACTAGTTCCATGGGATCTATAGAAAGTAAATGTTGAAACCACACTAACATCAAAGAATGTGATAATATCACCAATAAAGGAGAATGAAATGGCTTCGTTCTTGGAAGTTCTTGAAGATAAAATTGGAGAAGAAAAATAAAATCTTTCTCAGAAAATGAAGGCAAATTGAAAGGTTGTGTGGAGCAAACAGATCTTTATTACTCATGGTTGGAGATGAAGGAGACTTTGAACATGGATCCAATTTCTCAGGTAATCTATCGCAAAACAATTTGAGTACAAAACACTTGAGTTTATATTTTTTACTATTATTTATTGTATTTTTACATTTTACTTGTTATAGGGTACACCAGTCATATCTGTTGAGGCGGCGTACACTGAATAGCCTATTGACACTGTTGATACTGAAACTATTGATCAGGAGCAAAGAGCAATTGTTGAAGATGCTGAGGTGAACCTTTTCATACAAGAAGGATCAACTGAGACTGGGAGTCATTCAGTGCTTTCAAATGGTGGGCCATCTAGAAATGTACCATCTCCCTTCAAAAGAGTTCTATTTTGACCAGAAGGGGGAGATAACACAAAGAAAAAGAGAGAAAATTCATGCAGTTGTGGCTTCTCCCTAAATGCTTCAATATTATAAGAATAGAGGCCTTAAAAATGCTAAAGATGCAGAAAAATAAAAATAAATGAAAGTGACAAAAGAAAACTTCAAAAGGAAGAGTTAAAAAAATAGCCGATGGAAAAAAATGAGAGTCAGGAAGTTATCGCCTCAGTCTGATGCCTCTCTTTCATTGTAAGTTTCAACCTAAAGTACTCTTTGTAATAAATTGACTATAAACCCCTCTCACATTTTGAGATCTTTTTCGTTTTTGGATAAATCTTTTTGTTTTGCAGTCATTTCAGCTTTTAATTATCCTGTTTATTATATTTGTCTTATTATTTATCACCACTGCGAAATAACAAATTGGGCGGATTTTTTTTTTTTTAAGTTACAAAATACAACAGACTGTTATTTAGAGAAAACAAAAGCTATGCATTTTGATTTTTAAAAAAAAGTTGCTGAATTTTCTACTATTATTGTGGATAAAAACTGATAATTTTTTTTTCTACCATTTGTATCATTCTGGTATAAAACACAGAAAATGAATTTTAATGTCAGAAATCGGTGAAAATTCATAAAATTTATTGTAGCACAATCCAGAAAGTCTTGATCACAGAATATGATAATATTTACTGTTTAACAAGTCAAAGCATATAAGCAGATTTTCTAAATATAACTTATAGATCACAAAACTGTACAAAAATTAAATTTCGTAACATTAAGAAAATGCAACTATTTTGATGGAAATGGATTTTCACATGATGAAAAACATGTGAAACAGTTCAGCAATTAAAATTATACCTCTAAAATTAAGCTTCTTGGGAATTAGCTATATTTAAACGATACTAAAGGACACCCTGTATATAATCTAAAAAAATTACTTTGCAGCGTGTAGGACATTAGCTTTTATGTAAAGTGAGATAAAATTAAAATTGATTTACAGAACTGAAGTTGAGGCCCCTGATCTGCAGATTTACTAGTGAGATTATTTTAATTAATCATCTAAACTTCTATGTATGATTTCATTATTGTGAACATCCTATTCTAGAACTGTAAAAAAAAGTATAACTTCAGTATTTTCACACTAAACTCAAAACTGGAGTGGCCCACTTCTGGGGGGCCCACTACTGGTGCATGAAAAATTTACTATGGCCACTACTGGAGCATTGAGGAAGGTAAATTTCTTCATTTTTCATTTTTTCCAAATAATATATTTTGAAACTTTGAATGTTTATTCCGATACATGAAGGTTAGGACTACGTTAAAAAATATATATCATTTAGAATTCATAAATACTTTAATAATAATAAGATAAATGTCCTTAAGTGGCCCACTACCGGTGCGTTTACCCTATATACAAATATATCATTCATTCAGAGCACAGCGCAAAATGAATTCGGTTATTTTCTAACTACAGATGATAATTGGTGAAATTGGATTTCCAAATGTATTATGCGGTTTTCAAATTGCTTAGATAGACATCATTTTTCCTCTTATTAAACTGTGAAGTAATGTCACAGTATTATGAATCTGTTGGAAAGTGTTCCATAATCTATTCTTGATGCATGATATGTCTTTCTTGTTTAACTTTTCAATTAGGGCGCTGTCGTAGTACAATAAATGCGATTTATTTTAATCTTCTTCGCACAAATGCGCCGTAATTAAAATTTAATTTATATTACTGATGATGTTTAATTGCTGTTTTAACATGTCTCTTATATTATTATTATGAAATACCTTGAATTTGTTATAGGGTGTTTACTGCGTGTACACGCGTAAGAACTTGTGCAAGAAAATAAAACTTGCCTGCTCAAAGGAATATGTTCGAATTTTATATTGTTAAATCTATTCTAATTATACCTTATTCAACTAAATTTCATTATCATTGTTAACTGCGAATTTCTGAAAACTGAATGTACCAACAATATTCTTTGAGTGTGAAATTTCTCAAATTATTCTAATTCTTCCCGAAAGAACCTATAATATACCGGGTAATCCAAAAATCCCAAATTAATAATTGCTGATTGAAAATGGAAAACGCTGCAAATAGAAAAAAAATAATAAAAAAAAGGAAATATTTTTTTTTTACGACAAAATGTCTGAAATAAGCTTAAGGGGACGAGGGACCTTAAAAATATTTTTTTTATTTTTTGTAAATTTCACCTTAAATATTACTCAAAGATACATTACATGCATTATGGCATGCATTTATTACAAAAAAAAATTTTTTTTTAGTGTCATTTTTGAGAAAAAAGTGGAATTTTATGCGTCGTTTTAGAAATCTCCGAAATGCCCCATGCGCGTTCCATATCAATCAAAATCCCCAATATTTTTTATAAAAGTTTGGTTTATATATATAAATAATTCTGTGCATCGAATTTTATATATTTGAATATAAAAGTATTTAAAAAAAAAAACAATTTTTTGAAATTTTTTCGAAATTTTTTTTTAATTTTTAATTTTTTTTTTTTTTTTTTTTTTTTACCTTTATATTCAAATATATGAAATTCGATGCACAGAATTATTTATATATATAAACCAAACTTTTATAAAAAATATTGGGGATTTTCATTGATATGGAATGCGCATGGGGCGTTTCGAAGATTTCTAAGACGACACGTAATACTCCATTTTTTTCTCAAAAATAATTTTTTTTTTAAATTTTTTTTGATAAATGCATGCCATAATGCATATAATGTAGAGGTCTGCACGGGCCCGGGCTTGGCCCGAGGCCCGTGCCCGGGCCGGGCCGGCGGAATGAAGGCAAATTTTCAAACGGGCCGGGCCGGGCCGGCAAAATTAGGACAATTTTTTCAACGGGCCGGGCCGGGCCGACAGACAAAATAAACGGGCCGGGCCGGCAAAAAAATTAATCGGGCCTATCGGCCCGATATAAGAATTTAAGCGAAGCAGATAAAATACAAGCCATTTTCAATGAATATGATTTTCTCGAGAAGTATAAATGTGCGTCACAAGCCGATGCGAGTTTAACAACATCAATACAGAAATGTAACATGTCCATCATAGAGATCGGCATCGTACAGTTGCAAGATGTCTGATTCCGAGTTTAATTTTTTTTCAGCAGACTCGTGCCAGGACGGAACTGGTCTTATCGATCTCAGGATGTGTAGAACAGTCATTGTGTTTTGTAGTTTTAATAGTGATAATGAACTTCTCTTAACAGTATCTTTGGAAATATACCTTAAAGTGGTTCTCATATTCACTGCTCAACAATGTGAAGCTTTCAGACACATTTTCTGACAAAATATTTAACTATAAAGGCATAAAATTGAGAGGCCTGCCTATTGAAGGCATTTGGAAACGAATAGCTTTTTCCATATTTGATAAATTACTTACAGAGATAAAAGAGATTCCTGTCACGTGACTGTACGTTTTTCTCCTTTCCTGTGCCATCGCTTCCGGAAATTCGATTCAAAACGCTAACTTTGACAGTATTTTCAGAAAGATATATTGCTTTTATCTATGAAAAAAAAACGACATTTACATAGCTTGTGAATAAGAATGCTTGCCAATCTTACGCGTTTCCGAAAAGAAAAGAATTCATAAATGTGTCGAAATGTAGCTCCTTTGGATTTGAGAAAAGCCTTAAAAATGAGAGAAATATTTTAACAAATCTACTTTTTATTATACAGCTTCAAAAGTTATCATGTTTTTAATCCTTTATTCTGATGAACTACATTAATCTTTTAATGAATCCTTATTTCCATTTTGAAATGTCTGTAGACACGATGACTAAAACACTGTAAGTAATCGGTAATGTTTACTATTGTGTGTTTTCTGTTTTGCGAACATCATAGTAATGTAAAATATACTGTAAAATGCTCCCATAAATATGTATGTAGTATTCATTAAAAGAATCGTAATTGTATGTTGGGAAAAAACGGATTTTTTTTTTTTTTTGTAGAAATTCTGTCGGGCCGGGCCGGGCCTGTTTTCCCTGATTTTTGTACGGGCCGGGCCGGGCCGAGAACTGTAAAAATGCAAACGGGCCGGGCCGGGCCGGGCCGGGCTCGGGCCGAACTTCCCATTTTTACACTGGTCCGGGCCAAGATAGCTTTCGTTCGGGCCGGGCCGGGCCCGGGCCTCGAAATTCCGGCCCGTGCAGACCTCTAATATAATGCACCCCTGAATATTATTTAAAGTGAAATTTTCAAAAAATAAAGAATTGATTTTTAAGGTTTTTTAAGGTCCCTCGTCCCCTTAACAAACAAGATAACCCTTGAAGTGCCAACCCTGGTACAAATGGTTCAGAAAAGTGTAGAAATCTGTCGCTGGTTGAATGTGCCCTACGAAGTGAAGTGGATGCTGAATGTGCCACACGAAGTGAAGTGAAGAACGCTGAATGTTCCACACCAGTGAAGTGGAGAACGCCGAATGTGCCGCGCGAAGTGAAGTGGGGCCAACTGGAAGTGCCAGTGATATGCTCGGTGACTGATGGCCATTACACAAATTGATCATGTTGTTATTGTTTTCATCAATGGGATATTTTTAAGCAAGTTGAAAAATATTAAATATATAAATAAATGTTTACAAATGATAATATTAGATATTTAAACACTAAACGAAAGAAAGCTAGGTAACTACATTTTGAAGTGTAAACGAAGAGTCCAAAAGGAGTGAAGTTGAAAACGCTGTAAGTAAACGCTTAGCTCTCTTGAAAATTATCCTCTTTTGCGCTCGCAGCATTTTCTATTTTTAGCTCTCAGTTAATAAATACGTACACTAGAAGGATGTGGTTTTCACCGAAAGTCTAGAAACATTTGGGATTCGTGTTTCTAATGAAAAACAAATGTTAGAGTAATTGCATTTTCGACAAACAGGGGGTTAGAATGCAGTTTTGCTATGGTATAGTACAGTTCACTCTGGTAAAGAATAAGTGCCTAAATGTTACAACTTTTCAATGTAAAGCCGTCAGATGATGCAAAACAGTCTACATTGCATTGAAGAGCATTCCAGTGTGTGTGTGGGGGGGGGGGGGAGATCATGGCTGTAACAATTTTCAACTGGCAAATGGCATAAGCTGATTTCGTTACTCATGTGATTTCAAGTAGCCCCATAACCAAAACTCACAAGCAGTACGATACAAGTGACTCAGGACTCAAACCTCTCCAAATGTAGAACCTGAAGATTGCCGTGACAGGAGAAGCGATGTGGACAGACGCTCCATCCTACAATAATATTATGGGATGGAACGATTGTATCTCTTACAAGTGAGCGATGACTTTATTATTTAAAAGCGCGCATATCGCTCACTTATTACAGAAACTGTTTGAAATCTATTTCCGAAAATTTCCTAGAAGAAAATCGGACCAATGATGTTATAAACTGTAATCCCGCGCCACACTGTCACGTTCAGGCCACGTAGAGGTTTTTGCACCAATGCATGTGGGTTTTCTTTTGCCCACATGCTGCAGTTTTCTGTGTTAACACTTCCACTTAATGAAAAATGTGAATTATCTATCCAAAATGTATTTAAAAGTGAGTCCGCTTCATCTTCTGTTTGCACGAAAACCAAGTTTTGAAAATCCTGATGTGTTACAAAATCAGTTGATTTTAGTTTTTGCGCATGTTGTACTTTGTACAAATATATATTGAGAATGATCCCAAGAGATCGCCACACACTTCTACAAGAAATTCCACATCGTCATAAAATTGCACGTGAACTGTATTCACCCTGTTCTGCAGACGTCGATTTTTGTGTCGACATCACGTTCCATCTCGTTCACAACTGCAACAGACGTTTATGATCTCCCGTTTCTTAGACGATCTTCCAATGAGCCAGTTTTCTCAAACCTTTTTATCTTAGCCTTCAGTGTTGTAACGGTCACCTGTCCTTTTCCACTTTAAACAACCTGCATTGTACGATAAAAATGCAAAGTCAAGCTTTCCGTTTCTGCCTTTTTATAAAACAGTTTGCCCAAAAACCTTAATCACGCATTGGTATCATGTCCAAATATAGCAATTACAAATCAAACTGTGTGAAAATTCTTCTAAAATGAAATTTCTTTAATTTTCGAAAAAACGTATGAACA
The DNA here is from genome assembly GCA_963932465.1 of Maratus speciosus. Taxonomy (NCBI): domain Eukaryota; kingdom Metazoa; phylum Arthropoda; class Arachnida; order Araneae; family Salticidae; genus Maratus; species Maratus speciosus. Next base: position 416,880,480 of record OZ010789.1, on the reverse strand, counting down.
CAAAACTACTCTTAGAGCAAAATCTCAGATGTTGCACAACGTTTTTAAGGGGAATTTGCCTCTAAAATTCCGAAAAAGGGGTGTTTTAAAGCATTTTTTTTCTGGGATAGGAATCAGAATTTTAGCTTCGGGATTTTTTCATGTTATATATTATCATTTGAAGGACATTTCAAAAAATTTTAAATAAATATTTGATGATGTGACTCGAGTTGCGTAGATGAATGTCCAAGCGTGTGCGCCGTGCACTTCCAATAGGGCGAGATCCGATAGATTTGCAATCAAATTTCGTTAAGGATTATGAAAGTAGATAATATTCCCAGGAGCTTCAACCACTTTGAAGTAAAAAAGTTGAAAATCAACAGAGCGGAAACTATTTGCAGAAAAAAATTATGTTTCTGACCCCTTATAGCGCACTTTGGCGTGCTTCTAAAAATGTTTATTTTTCAAAGCTCCAATACTTTTAATTAAAAAAAAAAAAAAAAAAAAAAAAAAAAAAAAAAAAAAAAAACTTAGCAAGATCGGTTTAATAATTTTGAAGTTCTGATTCCGCCCAATTAAAAACTAGTATGTTGTGGCCATTAAATCACGTCAACTAAATCATTTAAATAGTACAAGAAATTACATCAATTTAGCACCAATTCATATCAAAATGTATCTGAATTTGAAGTTTGATGTAAATTCGTGCAATAGTTCTTGAGATAGATCTATAGCGGAAATTCTAAAAAATGTAGCATAGCAGCTCCACCTGTTGAGCGATTCACACCAAAACATAAGCAGCACTAATTGACATCCATGTATACCTGAATCTGAAGTTCGTTGAAAATCCAAGCATTAGTTCTTGAGATAAGGGTATTGCGGAAATCGCAAAAAACAGCATAGCAGCGCCACCTGTTGAGCGATTTATACCAAAATGTGCAAATGTCAATTCATGTCAAGGACTAACTGATTCTGAAGTTTGATGAAAATTCGTGTACTAGTTCTTGAGAAACACCTATTGTGGAAATTCTGAAAAATGGAGCATAGCAAAGCCACCTGTTGAGCGATTTGCACCAAAACATAAACAGCACTAATTCATATCAAGATATACCTGAATATGAAGTTTGTTGAAAATCTAAGCATTAATTGTTCAGATAGAGCTATTGCGAAAATCGTAAAAAATGCAGTATAGAAGCGCCACCTGTTGAGTGATTTACACCAAAATGTACAAAACTTCAATTCATGTCAAGGACTAACTGAATCTGCAGTGTGATGAAAATCCGTGCATTAGTTCTGGATATTGAGCTACCTGTAGAGCGATTCACACCACAAACTATCAGCACCAATTTATATCAGGGACTAACTGAATATAAATTTTTATTGAATTCCGTGCATTAGTTCTTGACATAGAGCGCCCACAAAATTTGTATCACATGCAGACAGATAGACAGACTCACTCACACACTCATACACAGACATTTTGTAAAAACATGTTTTTCGGAATCTCTGTCCCTTAAAACGTGTAAATCCTTCGAAAAACGAAAGTCGAAAATTTTCACGAATTTTCAGATAGAAGAAAGCTAAAAAGTCATCTTGCGTAAAACGCGTTTATAGAGCTTCAAACCTGTATAAGCCTACGGACGCGTTGCGCTAAAGTACTAAATAACTACGAAAGGACTTCGAATTCGCACAAATCGTTTTGCAAGGATAATCTACAGACTATAGCGAATAGAAAAATGTATAAAAAATATATTGATTTTTCAACCGAAAAAATGAACTTATCTGCTTACATAACATACGACATAGCTACTTTCGCCTACTTTGTAAAATTTTTGCCGACTGTTGGTCAAACATTTACCTATTTATTTTTTTAAATATTCAATAAAAGCAAAACTCTCACTTATTTCTGAGCATTTCTGTGAAATTCGCATATTTATCATAATTTTTTAATTATTATTTTTTTAATTCTTGGGACTTTCATATCACACGATAGTTCCAAACTCCATAAATCATTCTCCGTCTTTTTATGTATATTTACTTTTCGAATGCTTATTCTTCTTTCAGTGTCTTCTTAGCATTATTTTATTTACTTGAATCATACTTTACCAAATGATATTATTGTAAATATCCGATCTACTCTCCCTCCGTTTAATAAGAAAATCTCACACTTTATCCGCTGTAAAGACAATGATTCCCAAACTTTATGGCACGCGAAACTCTTAAAGAAACATACATAATTTTGCGTATTCCCTATTTTTTTTTTTTTTTTTTTTTTTTTTTTTTACCTCAGTGAGTGTTGAATAGAAAAAATTAAAACAAAGAAACCAACAAATGTACAAATGAACATAAAGTTCTATTTTAAATTTAATTTACGTGTAAATTAAGTTAATTAATTATACGATTTAAATTCAGGGAATTTACAATTAAATTTTTTATTGGAACGAGTGCACTGTTTACTCTTGCGTATTGCTTGAATGTTTAATTATAACTTGCTGATTTAGAGTCTTAAATATCTAGAGTGTGTTTCTATACTTTGCTTTTAAAGCATTCAGCGATGAAAATGTTTTTCACCGACTCATTCAACTGAGCAACGCTTATAGTCCAAGAGCTGACAAAACAAAAACCTGTGTTATTATCAAGCACAAGAAAAAAACCTTTATTTTATGGAAGAGTAGAACTAGGGGCATCTAATGATCATGTGTGCCAGAAATGAAGTGGTGTATAAGCCAACAATTAATAACACCAGTGGTTGACTCGTAGATTTATCATTGTGCTTGCCCTAAAAACAAAGGTACGAAAACACGGAGTAAGGTATGAAAACATTGATTTTTGTAGGACAAACACAATGATAAACCTACGAATGAACCACTGGTGGTATTAATTTTTGGCTTATGCACCACTTCACTTCCGGCAGACATGGATCATTAGATTCCCCTACTTCTATTCTCCCATAAAATAAAGTTTTTTTTTCCTTTTACTTGATAACATAGGTTTTTCTGCTGTCGACTCTTGGACTATTATATGTTGGTTCTGGACAAAGACCATAGAATTTCTTCAGCTCTTTCCCAGACATACGTGTAAACTTATTTTACATAAAAATGCTCTAATGAAATTCTGACCCCTATTCTTTAGCTCAAATCCTGACATTCCGTGATTTAAAGCATCTTTCCCGTTTTCTATTGCTTCAAAATTCGAATTCATAGGTATCGTTGCAATCTTGATAAAACTTGAATTTTAAAAGCTTTTCCGTTCCTTTAACATTTCAGCTATGGCAATATCGGAAAATTTTCGTAAAAAAGTTTTTCACGAATGGAGATACAATTAAATTTCATTTTTTTAATTAATATACTAACTGACCTGCACGGCGTTGCTCGGATCCGAGATAAAAACTTTAAATAAATTTCAAATTTGTTTGATTTTATATCTTTAACCCAATTTTGTATGAATTTATATTTTCAAATGAAAACTTTGCGAAAAAATATTGATATTTAGTTGTAAAAGCGCTCGTAAGAACACATTTTTTGGTTTTCACATAGGGTCGTTTGATAGTTTTAAAAAAGTAGTTCTTTTTGTACGAACTCTATGAAATTTTTATCGGTTATAAATATAACGGTTTTGTAGCGCGTGTAAAATGTTCGTGAAAAAATATTGATATCTAGCTGTAAAAAAAAAAAAATACGTTTTCTTGTTGTTTTTTTTCCGAGTCGGGCTTTTTAACACAATAAATAAATAGTTTTTATCAACCGAGCGTTCTGAAATTTTAACCGGTAATAAATATAACTGTATCCAAGCCCTCTTTAAAATTTCGTGAAAAGATAGGCTTATTTAGAAGTGAAAACATGAGCCGAGCTGCTCGAAGCTGAGACAAAACAAGACGCGTTTTAGGTAAATTTTTCAATTTTATTTTTTTTAAATACTTCTATTCGAAAACATTTTAAAAATTTGTAGGGGTTAAAATCAGGTCTGCAGAGATGCTCTCGAAAGATTGTGTCGAACTTCAAACGTTTAGTTACTTTTAGCGTAGAAAAAAATCGTCTTCCGGAGGCGTGAAATATCCGGGGGATTATGGTCGCGAATTTTTTCGAAAGGGTTGAAATTCGTAATTTTCAAAACCGAATACACTTTCTAAAAGAAAAAGGTCTCAGCTTTAAATGTGTATTTTTTTTCAATTTTTACTTTTGAAATCGGCCACTAAGGAAGTGTCGCCAAAAGATAGAAAATGTCAAACTAACGTTTTTGATTTTTTTTTTCAAAGGGTTTACAATCATATTCTTTCGATTTGATTGCGACGTTTAAGATGTAAAATTACTTAATTTAAGAATATGCATTCCATTTTTCCGCATTCCGAACGGTTCGGTCTATGAGCGTCAAAATATTCGGAAAATAAAATAGCATATAGTTCTTACCTTCTACATCTACCAGGAACTGAGAATGCCGGGATGCGCTTGCCGATTTTCGAAAAAAGAAATACGTTTTCGATGAGTTTTTAATTGATATATCATCGAATTACAAAAAAAATGAGCCTCATGTGCATCAGGACCTTCCTTGTACTAACCTCATTCAAATTTTCAGACCTGTGCCTGTGGTAGATCTTGCTAGCCATACCGCGGACAGATAGACGCACACACAGCACGAAATTTTCTTTTATTAGTACAGATATTTCTTGCAACATGTCTTTTATTATTATTATTATTATTATTATTATTATTATTATTATTATTATTATTATTATTATAAAATATCTTGCATTTGTAATAGCGTTATTACTATGCGTAAAAATTACGACTTTCTCGAACAGAAAACAAAGAACGCCTGCTGAAAGATCAAATTGCGAATTTTGGAATGTAATGAGTTTACTTCTTTTAACTAAATAAATTTCTGTATCTTAGTTCTTCTTCTAGAGTATTTTTCCTGATTTTTATTTGCTTGAATGATTCTTTACAAAATGACATTATTGAAAATTTCCTTCCGCCTTGTAAGATATTTCCCCCTCACTCTATTTTCGTTTAATGAAAGAATCCTGTACTTTATTTTCTGTAACGGATTTCTGTCTCCTAAAGTTTAAATAAATTTCTCTTGAATTAAAATGGACGAAAATTCAACATTTGCAACTCAGAAATTTACCTTCAAAAGTTCTGAATTTGCTTAATACAATACGTTGAAATATTAATCCATTTTTTATTGTTTTTTTGGCATGAATTACAAAGTCGTTTCTTTTTTGCTATCAATTTTGCATGTTTTTTTTGTTTTGTTTTATTAGGGTGCCGTACTGAAAAGGAAAAATGGAACCATTATAAGATCACTAATGTGTCTGTCTGTCCGTCTGTCACAGCCATTTGTTTTCGCAAACTATGGAACGTGGAAAGTTTAAATTGGGTGAAGTAATAAAGGCTATTGACCCGCAGATTTATAGATTATTAACCATTCACAGATATATTTAGGAAAAATGTAGGGGCTAATTAAGCTACTTAAAAAATATCTTTTCTTTGTATATCGTGTCGGGGTATCGTGTGAAAGCTTTCGTAACGATGAACTCAAAAATACATTTCTTTTAATTTTAGATATTATATTTTCAGAGATATCGTCGAAAATGTAACGCAAAAATATGTCTCCCCACCTCTATTTCCGAATACAGTGAAACTAAAACTGAAAAAATTAGGTGTAGTAGAAGTTAATTTAAACCTTGCAGGGAAACTAAAGCAATTACCCTAGGTCTTATAGTTTTTGAGAAAAGCGCATTTTTCCGTTACACGCAAATTTCGATTTGCGGGCGTTCAACAAAGGAGTTGAGGAGCGCTGGAGGTATTTTTCAACACAGAAGTATAAAAGGATTGATGATAATAATTTAAAAGAAAAATTGTCTGTAATTAGCCGAGATTAATTCTTAAAGACTCGGACGATTTGGACATACATAAAGACACGTGTGGCATACTCTATGTGCCATCGACTTTTAAAGGCTAGATAACAACTTTTAATAATATACTTGTGCAATGCAATGCCAAGTTACTAATTCATATATTTATCTTACGGAACCATCTGTGCAAGAGTAATACTCGCACTTGGCCGGTTATTTTGTCTGCCATTGCTTAGAATAAATATTTTTTGTTTCAGATTATTCGTAATTTGTTCGAAAACAAAATCCGAAATGAAATTCCAGTTTTTTTAAAGCATTAAAAAAAAAAGTTTCTTCCTATAACTTTTATTTACCTTATGATTTATGGAATTTATTCTATAACCTTTTCCGAATTGCTCTCTATTCCGAAAAGTGTTCCTTTATCTTTAGAAATTTCAAAAAACAAATAATTCCCGAAAAAAAAATATATAAACAAGTGTTTCTTTTGCTGCCCGTAATTTTCGGAAACGTTTCCGAGTTGTTTTTACAGTGTATTAATCAGTTTTCTCTACCTGGAATATCGGTTTTTGGATACTATCAATTCTCAAGTAAACATTTTCAGTTGGATAACAGAATTTATACATACAAGAGTAACAAAAAAAAAAGTTACTTTTAATGTGAAGGCTAAAGCTATTAATTTTAATACTATGCTGAATATTGAATGCTGATAATTTAACATGAAATGTTATCTTGAGTCCTGTGGTAGAATTTTTTAAAGGCTTATTAACAGCAAAATTTTTCTGTAATGTGATATTTTTAACAGTAGAAAAGTACGACAAATTTATACATAATTAGAAAAAAAGAAGCTGAAGAACTAATATGTTATAAATCATGCATTATATGATTTTTATATTTAATTGTCTTATCTGTTTGTAAACTGCATGTAAAAAAAAAAAAAAAAAAAAAAAAAAAAAAAGGCCAAAACCCTAAATTTATTAGCTCACAGGCTATCAAAGCCTGAGAGCTAATGTGCCCGCCCGTTCTGTATGTATGTACGTACGTATGTATGTACGTATGTATGTATGTATGTATGTACGTAACGCGATAACTCTTGATAGAAACATCCGATTTGCTTCAAAATTTTTTTCTAGGTTCATTGTGATAAGGCGCTTCCCTGATTAGTTTTGGGAGTTCATTGGTTAAGGATAAAGGGGGAAAAACGGGGTTAGTCCAACCCTTTAATTCAGATAAATGGGTTTTTCATGCAGAATCATTCGATTTGCTCCGAATTTGGTATACCGGTTTATTATGTTAAGGAACTTCCCTGATTAGTTTTGGGGGTTCATTGGTTAAGGATAAAGGGGGAAAAGGGGGGTTAGTCCACCCCTTAATTCAGATAAATGGGTTTTTCATGCAGAATCATTCGATTTGCTCCGAATTTGGTATACCGGTTTATTATGTTAAGAAACTTCCCTGATTAGTTTTGGGGCTTCAATGGTTAAGGATAAAGGGGGAAAAGGGGGGTTAGTCCACTGTACGTATGTATGTATGTATGTATGTACGTAACGCGATAACTCTTGATAGAAATATCCGATTTCCTTCAAAAATTTTTTCTAGGTTCATTGTGATAAGGCGCCTCCCTGATTAGTTTTGGGAGTTCATTGATTAAGAATAAAGTGGGAAAACGGGGTTAGTCCACCCCCTTAATTCAGATAAATGGGTTTTTCATGCAGAATCATTCGATTTGCTCCGAATTTGGTATACCGGTTTACTACGTTAAGGAACTTCCCTGATTAGTTTTGGGAGTTCATTGGTTAAGGATAAAGGGGGAAAACGGGGGTTAGTCCACCCCCTTAATTCAGATAAATGGGTTTTTCATGCAGAATCATTCGATTTGCTCCGAATTTGGTATACCGGTTTATTATGTTAAGGAACTTCCCTCATTAGTTTTGGGGGTTCATTGGTTAAGGATAAAGGGGGCAAAGGGGGGTTAGTCCACCCCTTTTAATTCAGATAAATGGGTTTTTCATGCAGAATGATTCGATTTGCTCCGAATTTGGTATACCGGTTTATTATGTTAAGGAACTTCCCTGATTAGTTTTGGGGGTTCATTGGTTAAGGATAAAGGGGGGAAAAGGGGGGTTAGTCCACACCCTTAATTCAGATAAATGGGTTTTTCATGAAGAATCATTCGATTTGCTCCGAATTTGGTATACCGGTTTATTATGTTAAGGAACTTCCCTGATTAGTTTTGGGAGTTCATTGGTTAAGGATAAAGGGGGGAAACGGGGTTAGTCGACCACCCTTAATTCAGATAAATGGGTTTTTCATGCAGAATCTTTCGATTTGCTCCGAATTTGGTATACCGGTTTATTATGTTAAGGAACTTCCCTGATTAGTTTTGGGGGTTCATTGGTCAAGGATAAAGGGAGAAAAGGATGGTTAGTCCACCCCTTTTAATTTAGATAAATGGGTTTTTCATGCAGAATGATTCGATTTGCTCCGAATTTGGTATACCGGTTTATTATGTTAAGGAACTTCCCTGATTAGTTTTGGGGGTTCATTGGTTAAGGATAAAGGGGGGAAAAGGGGGGTTAGTCCACACCCTTAATTCAGATAAATGGGTTTTTCATGAAGAATCATTCGATTTGCTCCGAATTTGGTATACCGGTTTATTATGTTAAGGAACTTCCCTGATTAGTTTTGGGAGTTCATTGGTTAAGGATAAAGGGGGGAAACGGGGTTAGTCGACCACCCTTAATTCAGATAAATGGGTTTTTCATGCAGAATCATTCGATTTGCTCCGAATTTGGTATACCGGTTTATTATGTTAAGGAACTTCCCTGATTAGTTTTGGGGGTTCATTGGTCAAGGATAAAGGGAGAAAAGGATGGTTAGTCCACCCCTTTTAATTTAGATAAATGGGTTTTTCATGCAGAATGATTCGATTTGCTCCGAATTTGGTATACAGGTTTATCATGTTAAGGAACTTCCCTGATTAGTTTTGGGGGTTCACTGGTTAAGGATAAAGTGGGAAAAGGGAGGTTAGCCCGCCCCTCTTAATTTAGATAAATGCGTTTTTCATGCAGAACGATTCGATTTGCTCCGAAGTTGGTATACCGGTTTATTATGTTAAGGAACTTCCCTGATTAGTTTTGGGGGTTCATTGGCCAAGGATAAAGGGGAAAAAGGCTGGTTAGTCCACCCCTTTTAATTCAGATAAATGGGTTTTTCATGCAGAATGATTCGATTTGCTCTGAATTTGGTATACCGGTTTATTATGTTAAGGAACTTCCCTGATTAGTTTTGGGGGTTCACTGGTTAAGGATAAAGGGGGAAAAGGGAGGTTAGCCCGCCACTCTTAATTTAGATAAATGCGTTTTTCATGCAGAATGATTCGATTTGCTCCGAAGTTGGTATACAGGTTTATTATGTTAAGAAACTTCCCTGATTAATTTTGGGGGTTCATTGGTTAAGAATAAAGGGGGAAGGGGGGCTAGTCCACCCCCCTTAATTTATATAAACGGGTTTTTCATGCAGAATTATTCGCTTTGCTCCAAATTTGGTATACCGGTTTATTATGTTAAGGAACTTACCTGATTCGTTTTGGGGATTCATTGGTTAAGGATAAAGGGGGGCTAGTCCACCCCCTTAATTTAGATAAATGGTTTTTTTGCAGGATTATTCGATTTGCTCTAAATTTGGTATACCGGTTTATTATGATAAGGAGCTTCCCTGATTAGATTTGGAGATTCACTGGTTAAGTATAAAGGGGGAAACGGCGGCTAATTCCCTTTCACTTATTTTTTTGAGGGGCATTATTCTTTAAAATAAGAGTATAATATACAATTAGTGTGAATAGCCTGTGAGCTCAATGCCATCAGTTTAGCTGGGCATTTTTCTTTTTTATTAATAAATAAATCGTCCCATAATTTTCCTTAAGATTTCTTGATTGAGTATAGGAGGTTAAAATGCTGCAATTTGTAGCAATTCACCATAGATTTTAAAACTATTTATTACATCAATTTATTGCGTGTGTGTGGGGGGGGGGGGGCGTAGAGGCATTGTGCACACATGCTTATTTCAAATAATTAAAATTTAAATTATTATTCATACATACGTATGCAATTTTTCTTCTTGCTAGATGAAGAGGATAATGTGATTCTTATTCTTGATATAAATAAAAATACGACATTTATCTCTTTTCACCAAGGTAATTTAAAGCCAATTTTTCAAAACCATATGCTATTATGTTTTCAAAACATAATTACAAAATTAAATAAGGGATTATTTAGTTGCGTAAAATATTTAGTCTTCCAGAAACTTCGAATGAAACTTTACAAATTTTAGTATTTCTTTTTTTTTAAATTAAAATAGCAGCTAAAGTCTATCAGCTACGTTTAACGGCTAGATGATGAAAGTCTTCTGTGCACGTCTGTCTCCTTTCTGCGACAATGAAGTTGTGTCGCTGCATTTCTGCCACGAGGCTCTTGAGAATTTATAGAATACGAAAGAACGATATTTCAAGTTGGAAAAACTGATTAATACACTGTAAATAACTATTCTTAAACGTTTCCGAAAATTACAAACAGCAGAAGAAACGTTAGTTTCATAAACACTTTTTTTAAAACTGGTAAATATATTTGTTTCTCGAGGTTCTGGAGATAAAGAAACGCTTTCCGAAATCTTTGGTAATTTCCGAAGACGATATATTATATTTCCGTAAATCTTAAAAATAGTGAGACCTCGATTAAGAAGCATTTGCAGCTTTTGCATTGTTCAAAACAATCTGTTAAGCGAAAGGTAAATGCATGATTATGGACACATCCCATTGAAATGTTTTTAGGGTTTCATTCATCTGACGAAACATATTCGTCGCTCTCTGTCAGTCTGTCCGTCACACATCTCGTTCTCGAAAACTGGAGGAGTTAGAAGCTTGAAATTTTGCATACTTATAGCTGAAAATTTCTTATCAAACGACAATTCGTAAAATTTTGAAAATGTCTTATATTATTTTAATTAACTGAATTAATTTAATGATATCAGACTACTTCTACGATTTAGATTTTTAAACAGAACCGTTATTTCAGTCTTTTTCGTAGGCTAAATGTTTGTGTGGTAGGGCACTTGTCTGCTATTCAAAGAGTTTCTAATTCAAAGCTCGGCGTCGGAGTTTGACATTTTTTCGCCAGAATAAATTTTTATTTTATTATTATTATTTTTAATTGCCCTTTTAAGGCGAAAGTTGAAATTTTCGATTTTTCCTCTCGGTCCACATTTCAACGTCTGATGGATTTAATTAAAAGGACTTTAGTATATTTTTGCCATTTTAAAGGTTTCGTTTTTTTAATAGTTCAAATTAAACCAAGTAAATCAATATGCTTTTCATATACAAACATATGCTGTTACAAGCGTCTGAAAAGCAGTTATTTTAATTGATTGAAAAATAGCGTGTCATCATTTAAAATTATATTATGGTGCTGCCACCTATGTTCTTATTTATAAAGAAGAAAGTATTTTTAAAGTCATATTACACGAAACCCTGTATCCGATCTTCGATCACACTTAACCACTTATTTAAATTATGTTATGTGTTTCATGAATTATTTATTTAGATATATCATTTCATTGTATGAAAAATAATGAAGTTATATATATATATATATATATATTCTTAAAGTATTGCGAAGCATTTTCCAATCTATGCTTGAAGCACGATTTTTTTCTTTGTTATAATTTAAATTTACTGATGGTTATTCTTCTTTTAGGGTATTTTCACATATTTTCATTTTCTTAAATAATTCTTTATGAAATGACATTATTGTAAAACTTTGTCCCCCAAACCTCCCTTCTTATAATAAAAGAATTTCGTACTTTATTCCCCATAATGGATTTCTGCTCCTGAAACTTTAATAAAATTTCCCTCGAATTAAAGTGGGCGGAAATTCAACACTTCCAACAAAAATCTGCCGACATAACTTCCGGATTAATTTAACGCAGTAAGTTGAAATAATAATCCCTTTTTTATTGGGATTTTTGCATAAATTGCAAAGTATTTTCTTTTCCGGTATCTATATTCTGCATGTTCGTTTTTCTATTTTGATTTAGTCTGTAATTGCTTTTGATTTTTTCCCCCACATGATTTGTAATTGTTTGAAAACAACTGTATTTAGTTTTTAGAAATAAATCATGACCGTTATATTTTGTTTCAAAAACACTTAATTTTGTGAGAGAGAAGTAGTTTTAACTGAAATGGTTTATTTGTTGTTCTTGATGTTGTTAGTAATTTTCATTGTACTTTGTTGGTTTATACATCTGATGTTCAGTTTTGTTTTCCAGAATATAGACTCAAAAATAATTTATGAAACAAGTTAAGTTTTTGGCATACAATTACAAGACCGTAATAAAGTTTGAAGTTTCTGAACAAAACACTATCTGGTTAGGTAAAATAATAATGCATAATTATGGAAACAGTAATCTTATTGTAATCTCATTAATTAATCAAATAAAAAAATAATTAATGTCGTTCTTTCATTCTTTCGGAGCATGAAGAATATCTGACATAATTTTGAATATTAATATTGTATTTTATTTGAAGAAATATTCTAGATATACAAAACATGACGCAATTTTCAAAAGTGTATAGTAGCACTGAAGGATATCAAGAATGTTAGCGGCGTTGTCGAACATTCAAATAAATTTGAACTTTACGCATTTTCTTTATATTTTGGGAGGTAATGTGATATTTTTAAACGAACTTTAGCGTCGATGAAATTCGTACATAGATAAGATTTTGCAGATAACAAAACGGCCAGCCAATTTTCGCAAATGCGGTTTTTTCTCCATAGTCAACATCGCGCAGACTGCTGCAATGTGAGATGATTACTGATGATAACCCCATTACTGATAACTGCACCCGAGTTATCTGTGCCATCTATTATAATTATATCAAAATCATCGACGCTAAAATTGATTACAAAAATATGATGCTGCCACTCGATTCTATTTCGGAAAAGATATTTTCGCAAAGGTATGTGTTCTTTTTTCTTGTTTTTGTGAGGTACAGTAAAAGTTTTATAATTGGTACAGATAAAATTTATTTGAAAATTAGTTTTTCATGTTTCCACTTTTAATAAATATCTGAATTTTTTCGAATTTGGTTTTTATAATAATTTATTTACATCTATTTCAATAAAATACAAAATGTCATTCACAAATATATTTATATATAAGTTAATAGAATTTGGGATGGCATTATTCTTTAAACATTAGATATCTGAAATTTCATTGTCAGCAGCATTTTCTGTTATATCTTTGCTCTATTATTCCTATTCATACAAAGCGATAAAAATCTTTAAAAAGGGAATTTAATTTATTAAAATAAATGATTGATGGGATTAAATTTTATTCTTAATTATAACAAAATAATCAAGAAACGGGACTTCGGCATTGGTGGTACATAAACAATGTCTTTGACACTGCCAGAACTTAAAGAACGCATTTGTGCAGCATTCAGAACCATTGACAGAGTGATGCTACAAAATGTTTGGAACGAGTTGGATTACAGATTGGACGTATGCCGTTTAACAAGAGGGTCACACATCGAACATTTGTAACGGATAAAAAACTGGTATATTTCTCTTTAAATTCGTATTTCACTTATTGTAATACGTGCAGCAGTTTCGAAAGTATGTTTTTTTTTTAAATCGGGTCCATCATTTGTACTCACCCTGTATATAAATTCTATCATTTTCACCATGCGAAATAATAATATATATTCAAGAGTAGGGATGCATCCTTATAAAAAAAATTACGTTTAGTAGAATTAACTATTTTTAAATAGGAAAATGTACTGATAAACATTTTCAAATTTCTTTGTCATTTGACATTTTTCGTAGAAATAATAGTAGATGACAATTGGTAAATACAGTGTGACTTCAAAAATCGGCATTCATAGAAATCCAGCAACTTCAAAAATCCGGCATCAAAACCATCTTTTCCCTTCCTTTTACTTTTGGACTTTCAAGTTAAGGGAGAAGAAAAATAGCAATTCTCTATGAATTAAAAACTTCAAGATCGAAAGTAAAAATACAAAAAAGGAATATTTGACTTTTTTCTTTTTATTTGTCGGAGGCGATTATTTTCTGGGAGCTGCACCGTTACTTAGCAACAGGAACAACTTTGGTGAATGCATGGCACACTATATGGCCAAAATGAATTTTTGGCGACTGTGACATCAATGATGAGGAAGAATTTTGAGGGTTTCACATTTCCCGTAAAAGGGCTGCAATTTATGGTCTATTTGAACACGCAAAATCTGAAAATACATTACATGTCGAAAGAAGCGATATAAGCATTGATGAAAATGCATCAACAACGAATAATTTAACAGACAGCGAAAACGCTGACGCTGTGCTAAATAGAACCGCCAATAATGCTAGTAGCACCTCAGAAGACAAGGATGAACAACCGGCAGAAGAAAAGTTGTCACTAACAAAATGCATAAACTTGACTGGTGAATTAATATATGCTTTAGAGAAGCAAGGCTGTATATTTCCGAAATAGACATTCTTCATTTATACAAAATACAAAAAAAAATAAATAAATAAATAAACTTCTTAAAGAGCGGCTAAGAAAACTGAAGCAAAGTTTACACAAATGTTTCCGAAATTGCAAAAGACGAAATAGTTTCACTCTTTATTAGATTTTTTTTTCTGTAACATAGAAAATATCAATTAAAGTAAGTTTTTCTCTTTTTCTTACATAATTATCATTTAATAATGAATTAAATTATGGCTAAAGGCACCAAATGATGCCGGATTTTTGAAGTTATACTTTATTTTCAAATATATTGTGTAAAATGTATCCTGTAAAAAATAAAAAAATTGATTACTATTTTGAAAAAAAAAAAAAAAAAAAAAAAAAAGTGATATTCAGCAGACTGGGAAATATAAGTTTTCTTATTGATTTCAAATAAAATTTGCACGGAATCCACAAATTATTTATAAGATTAATCTTAAATGAAAAAAGATTAATCAAATGTAAACATATACGGGTATCACTTCTTATCGTTGACCAATAGCTAATTCACAAACCGTTAGCTTTAGAGATATAGTTTCAATTTCAAAAATGCTTCAAATGTTGTTCTTATCGTATAAAAATCTGTTTACATGAAAATAGTCATTTTTTAAAAATATACGAAATTTAAATTTGTTTACGGTCCCTGTGACGTCTGTAAGTTATATATATATTAACATTCCCCGTAGTCTAGTAAGTGAAATAGTAAAAATTCTATTTTTGTACGAACAAAGCACAGAGCTATCCTACTTTGAATTTTTTTAATTTTCAGGGTTTTCTGGCACTAAAAGGTGTTTTTTTACTTTTATTACAATAAAACGCTGAAACAAAATTTAAAGAATCTTAACTCCGTATTTTTTTTTTATTATAAAACAATACAATAATTACTATTTCACCTGTTAGAGCAAGAGATAGTTTTTCTAATGTCAAGACCATATAAAAATATAAATTTTATTGTAACTTAAAAAAATACTATGTTGATGTAACGAGATGTTTCCATAGGCTGAATGATGATAAACAACATTTAAAATGCGATAAAATTGATAAATTTCAGATTTTTAATAAAATACTAAAATAAAATGTAAATAAAAGAAAAATTAAAAAAAAAACGTTTTGTACTTAATTCTGAATTCCTCATCAGTATACAACATTACAGATACACAAAAAATCAGAAAAAAACCCAAAGTCAATCAGCTAAAATTACAATCAGAATAAAACAGCATAATCCGTTGGCTTCGTTCATATGCGATTCAGCCAACTTTATAAACCACCACTGAATTGCCTATCAAAGAGGCAGCTCCGGTTCCACCTGAATATACTTGTTATATACTGATGAGGGATTCACAGTTGAATCCGTAACGTCTGATTTTTATTGTATTTGCACTGTATTTAATCATTTTATAAAATATCTGAAGTTTTATCAATGTTAACGTTTTAATTAAATATCCAGACGTAACATGTTTGAGTTTTTGAAATATTTGAATTGCTTGTGCAATTAACTATAGTTCTAAAACTAAAGTCTTAGAATTTATCTATTGGTGAATAATAAAAAGGGGAGAAATAACATCCTGTATTCAATAAATACCAATTTAAGAGTTATAAATAGCAATGATTTTAAAGAAAATTTATTTTTCATAACACTTGTGAAGAAAAAAGATAAAAAATATAAATATAAACAATGAAATACGCTTTCTGTTTTATATACACTTAACAGACAACGACTGTAAAAACAACTACAACCAGTCTTTGTTTTGGGGAGCTGAAGAAAAGAAAAAAATATAGAAATACACTTTTATACCATGTTATCCACCCATTTAGAAAAAGTTATATTTAATGGTGTCATCAACAGACTTGAAAAGAATTGTCACGTGGCATTTTTATTAGTTCTCATTTGAGCATGAGATTGACGAAGAAAAACCAACCACTCTAAGATCAACTTATTGCAACAAAATATATTTGATAATTGTGGTTCTACACGCACGATTGCGATTGAGTATATGAGGATTTTCTGTTTTTTATGGCTGCGCACATATGTTATTATGATACCCACTGCGTTAGTTTTTCAGAATTGAGGTAAAAACAAAAATTTCTGGTTAACGAAACTTAATAAAACAACTGCTTTCTTGGTAAAGTAACGGGATTACTTAATAGGTTTGATTTTTGCTTTCGTATTGAGAAGATGACACAAGTGTATTGTTATCGAGCTCTCGCAAATATAAATGAATTTAAAGGTATATATAAATATTATACAGACATACAAACAATAAATACAATAAACCCAACTGGAGTGAAAAATTAGCCAGAGCATCCAGTTTTTCCCTCCAGTTGGGTTTATTGTATTTATTGTTTGTATGTCTGTATAATATTTATATATACCTTGAACTGTTGAATGCAGGCGTTATTTATGTGTGTAAGTGTGTTTTAATATATATTGTAGTATGAGTGTTTTATTATAAATGAATTTACTTTATTTTTTTTTAATTTATTTAGTAATTTTTAAACTTGTGAGGGATATGTATACATGTACACTATATGGCCATTAGTGACCGGAAGTTTTCAATTTTAGACATTTTGTCGAATATTTAATCATATATTGTCGGATTTTTCTGGAACTTCAGGATTATGAAGAATAATTTCAACTTCATATTTACCAACTGTTGTTTGATCAGAAGGAAAATTAGGGGGCCAAAAACAAATCAAAGAAAACTAATAATGTTTGGGATCAGCCTGTAAAATAAAATGCACGAAAGGACCTATCGCTATAGCTTACGAATATATGGATATTGTACAATCTACGTATTCATTTGTGGAAGAGTAGAATGTATATTCATGGAAATATATCGATTTTTTTTTAATTTCAAACATTTTTTTGCATGTTTTATGTTCATAACATGCAGGATTTTTTACCAAATTTAACGCCAGTTTCAGAAAATTTGACAAAATATAGTAGAAATAATATGGTGTAGTTGGAATGTAAATATACTAAATATTTGATGAAATATGAGCAGTTGAATGAAATATTTTTTATGTGCGCATGTGCGCATGATAAAAGATTTTTTTTTTCATTATTTGATAGTCAAATCTATGGAGCAAATCTAAATAAAAAGGCCAGTCAAATATCGTGAAAATTCAGAATGATATTAGTTGTTCTCTAAAAACAGCTGAATGATAAGGGGTTTTCCATAAATTGTCATTTTTAATTTTTAATTTTTACTTTTTTTAATTTTCATATTTTATGGATGCTTTACTTCTTCATGGAAAATCACCAGACCGAATCTATTCTATAAGAAAAAAAAAAGAAGTATCAAAATCTAAGCATTTCTTCTAAATCTACTCGATGACATTCATTAACTACAAACTTCTTTTCTGAAAACCAGATAATAAAAAATGACAACTTGTGGAAAATCCCTTATCATTCAGCAGCTTTAAGAGGGCAACTAAAAATTAGCTCACTATACTGCAATATTTTTCTGAATTTTCACGATATTTGACTGGCTTTTTTTTATGAGTTGCTTGCTCCAAAGAAAAAAAAAATATATCGTTTCCCCATGCGCAGATAAAAAATATTTTATTCAACTGCTCACATTTCATCAAATATTTAATATATTTGCATATTTGCACATATTTCCAATTACACCATATTATTTGTACTACAATTAATCGAATGTTCTGAAACTGGCGTTAAATTTGGTAAAAAATTTGGCCTGCATGATATATGCAACATTTTTTTTTACCTTTAAAAAAAAATCGATATATCTCCATGAATATACGTTCTATTCTTTCACAAATGAATGCATACATCGTACAATATCCATATATTCGTAAACTATAGCGAAAGATCCTTTCGTGCATTTTATTTTACAGAGTGTTCCCAAACATTATTAGTTTTCTTTGATTTGTTTTTGGACCCCTAATTTACCTTCTGATCAAATCGTAGTTGATAAATATAAAGTCGAACATATTCTTCATAATCCTGAAGTTCCAGAAAAATCCGACAAATACATCTTTAAATATTGGGCAAAATGTCTAAAACTGAAAGTGTCCGGTCATTAATGGCCATGTAGTGTACATACATACATGCAGATATAGAAAAGAGCGAGTGTCTGACAACGGAGGCCTCCCTAACCGCATACTATAGGTGCCGATTCCCAAATTTTTTTTAGGAGCCAGTGGCTTCTAATCCGAAAAAATTCAGTTGCCACATTGTGAAAGAAACACTTAAACAGTGTTTATATGGGAGGGGGGAGGGGCGGAGGGAACTGCTGGAATTCAAAGGAAAAAATAATTATAGATAAAAGAGAAAAACACAGACTAACTACATGAAATATGAATAATTCATTTAATCACACAATCCTTTTAATCTAGATATAAATTAAGTATAATATAATTCTTAAGCTATGTACCAGTCGCAGAAGATAAAATTGGGCAAGTTACAGGTTAAAAAAATATCTGTAAGAATAAGCTAAGCAATCATGGTAATGGGAAATATTAGAAAAAACAATAAATCTTACTTTCCTTTTGTCAAACAAGAGTACAATTAAAAAAAATTGTGAATGTGCGAGATTATTTTGCACTTTGAAAATCAAAATACAATTGAAACATTTGTTTTTCAAGAATACACAACAAAATATATCTTTAAAAATATCTCATCACAAACTATTACACTGATCCGAGAATTTCGACGAATGATCGCCAAAATAATCAATTTTTTCAATTTTCAGCAGAAAAAGAAACGACTGTCGTCCAAGGATCGAGGGAAAAAATACGAATTTCGTCAGATGATCGCAAAAAAAAGCAAATTTCGTCAAAGGATCGGGAAAAGAAAATCCCGCAAATTTCGTCAAAGAATCGTGAAAATAAAAAACAGAAGTTTAGTCAACAGATCGAGAAAAAAAAAAAAACGCAAATTTTGTCAACGAATCGTAAAAAATATGTTTTTCCTCAAAGGATCGTGGAAAAAACATTTTCGTCGGAGGATCGCGAAAAAAACGCGATTTTCGTCAGATGATCGCGAAAAAAAAGCGATTTTCCTCAAAGAATCGCGGGAAAAACGCGTTCATGTCGCCAAAGAATGGTGACTTAGATGCCGAAAATTAGTCGCCAAAGCAGAAAATTTAGTCGCCACATGGCGACAGGCACCGTGAATCTGCACCTATATCGCATACTCAAAAACATTTGAAACAAATTGCAGAATATTCTGATTATGAGGATATAAATATGTCTATTAAAAAATTCCTATGGAACCTCGATAAAACGTCCAAAAAAATAATGAAAATTTAATTTTTTTGACGATGTTAGCGACATAATGAATTTTCAAAAAATACTCTTTTAGGATAAATACTCTTTATGGAAAAACTTTTTCTACTCTTCATACAGAACATACAGTAATAGTTTAAGTATGTTGAACTTAAATAAATACACTTTTGTAACTACGATTTTGTAATGCATCTTTATATGTGTATATAATGAAATTTACGATAATATTAGATGGTTTAGAACAAAATATGAACTGATAAAAAATTTTTCAAGCTCAGAATTAAGTTCCGATTCCGAGCGCTGTCAATTCGTCTTCGATATTGTTTATGTAGGAGACAACAAGAGAGCAATATTGTTGCAATGGCAACAACGGCATATTCAATTTTCAAATTTATAACGACAATGCTCTTAATCATAAGCAGTTAACGGGTGTCCTAAAATTCACTGACTGTGTTTAAAATGATTTAAATTAATAACATTAATGGTTCGTTAAATTAAAAAAGTTTTATGGCCCTTGGTGAAAGCAAGAATAATGCAAGCTTCGTCGGAGAATATTATGCGATTAAGAAATTCAGCATCCTCTATCCTCCTTAGCATGTCTGTTGTAAAAAGAGTATACGAGAAAGATCCTCCATCCAGGAAACAGTTTCTTGCAGTGGAAAAATAAGTTTATAGAAATTGGAAATGTCTTAAATAAGAATAGTTTCGGACGTCCCTGTACAAGTGCTGATGTTGAGAATGTCAGAGAGACATTCTTACATAGTCCTAGAGCATCTGTGAGAGCAGCGGCAAGGGAATTGGATCTGTCAGTTTCGAGTGTGCTCAAGATTCTTAGGAAGAGATCAAGGTTGTATGCTTACAAAGTTCAAGCCTAGGAACCGGGCGATCGTCCTAAGAGGATGGACTTTGCGACAAACATGCTAAGGAGGATAGAGGACGATGATGAATTTCACAATAGAATAATGTACTCCGAATAAGCTTGCTTTCATCTTTCTTTCATCAAGGGCCATAGAACAGCTTGAATCTATCTAACCGTTTATGTTATTAAATTAAATCTATCTTGATTATTTTATGAACTTGTTAAACTTCAAAATGTGTCAGAACATTTATAGACGTCCTTTATTTTCGTAAAGTTATACGCATTTCTCATTTTTTACAGTGTATTTTTAAAATCGTTGTGAAATCGAATAAGACACTTTTCTAATTAGCATTCCACAGTGGTCGTTTTTCTTTTGAATCGACATAATTAAGTAAGTAATAATTTACACAAAAAATATTTCAGAGGGCTCTTTTCTAAGCGCTGACCATATGACTGATTTCAGATTTTTTTGGACTGCGCAAATATGCACAAAGTAACGTTTCCCATAACTTATGACACATCCAAATATTTTTCACATATTTCCAAACGTTTTTATGATTCAAGAAATAAAAATCAGTCTAAAAATAACATCAGTGCAGAACATAAGAAAAATAGAAATGGATAATGGTGTTAGATGTTTCCACACTGTTTTGACACTAACATGAAATCAATGTTTTTCAAAATTCGAAACAGGCAATTTAAATTGATTTAGAGTCGTTGTGTAAAAGAAATAAAATACAAGCAGTATTTCTTATGTTGCATTATATACATTTGTCGATGATACTGTAGGAATCAGAACAAAAGCAGAAATTTTAAATTTATGCCTCACCAGTTAAAATACTAAAACTGTCTTCTGTACACTGAAAAGAAGGTTATATATTTTTGAGCGTTTCTTATTAAAATCTGTTTTCTTTCCTACGATAAAAAATTTTTAAAACGTGATTCGATAATTTAAAGAAAGCTGAAAATTAGTTCGATTCTTAACATTCTCTTACCGTTTTTCTGAAAAGGGAAAAAGCAATGTGGCTATTTTTTTAAAATTTTCTCTTTTTTTCTTTCTATTTTTAAATGCGTCCGTGATTATATATATACATAGCACCTATAGTCGTCGTCTGGTTTGTCCGTCTGTCTGTCCGTCTGTTCTCATATAACAGTGCAAAAACTACCCAACTGAATGATTTGAAATTTAATATGTATAATCGTTGCAGACTTTTGTCGAGTAATTTAAAAGTTTGTGAAAATCGCGTCAACACTTAAAAAGATTTTCATAAAAGTTTTCTTCATTCTATTGAATCCTATCATAGGTAATTAATTCAATAATATCCTAGTATAGGTAATGATTCTAGGTTGCCATGGTAATTACGTCCAATTTAAGATGGAATCCTATTATTTCCGTATTACTGAAGTTAATATATATATAATCGTACTAAATTTCGTATTCATCCATTTTAGCAACAGCTATTGCACCAAGATCTGAATATTTATAAAACTAGTTGTAGTAAAAACGCACTTCATTTGCCACGCTCGACGTAAAATTTCCGATGGTTGAAATTATTCACATCAATCTTTATATTAAAAGCATCTATAATATGGTATAAAATACGCTTTACCCAAAACTAAGCTTCAATAAAATAACAACAGTTTTGTTTATAAAGTGCCTTTTTTCCGCTCTTAAAAATTTTAGTTAAAAGCATTACCGTTCAGTGATATAAAGAGTTGGGTTTTAAGGAGGATTTTTAGAATATTGCATACCGGTTCTACTTTGCTGATATGTAGAATTATGGGGGACAGTTCTGTAATCAGTTGAATCGGATTATAAAATATTAGACTTTTGAAAAAGGGCTGGCTCAATTTTTTTAATTAATTTGTTTGCACTGTTAGTTAGATATATTTTCAAGGATGGTTTTGGTATATTGTACATCATTCTATCATTTTTTACCAAATCCTACTGTAAGTAATCAACTAAAAGAGTTGATTCTTAACAAATAAAATTTTGTCTGCACATCTATACTACTAAAAGAAAGTTTCGATCTGTCTGTGCGACTTTGTGCGATGGCTAGCAAAATCTGCCGGGCGTACTAGGTTGAACATTTTTGTGAAGCTAGTCCTAAGTGTCTCCTAATGCACCTGAGACTCAGAATTATAAAATTAAAATAATTATTTGAGTTATTAATTAAAATTTGCAACTCGCTCTCATTAAAATCTCATCTCGTTTCTTGCGAGAGGAAAAAAGCACTGGCGCACGCGCAGGAGTCTTATTTATGCATCGGTTGAAAATAAAGCTCGAAAAGAAGGAATTTCGGGGGTATTTTGTCATTATTTATTAGCTTACATAGGCCAAACCGCTTAGAAAAGTTACAAACGGAAGACATAATCTGAAAGATCGCACACTTGTGTCTCAAAAGCCTCAATGGATTAAAAAAAAAACAGTTAACCCTTTGAAAAAATAAATTTAAAGGTCTTTTTTCCGAAAAACGTTTTTCTTCATTTATACAACGTCTCTCCAGGGCGCAATTTTAGAGGTACCGACAAATCAAAAATATTTTCGTAAAGCTGTAACCTTCTTCAAATTGGTGGTGCAATCAGTTTTAAAAAATATAATTTTTAACCCTTTCAAATACTTCAGCGAACGCAGGTCACTGCGCGCCTCACGGAAACGATATTTTTTCTACGCTAAAAGTAACTAAATGGCCGTATTTTAGCACAATTCTTTTAGCCGATCTCAATAGACTTTATTTACATCACTTACAAAAATTTTAAAACGTTCGGATGAGAAGAAATATTTTTGCGAAATAAAATGTGTGAAATTTTCGACGAAATCACTAAAAACCTGAGTGCTTCGTCACGGTTTGAGGTACCGACAAACCAATAACATGCCCCTAAAGCTGAAACCTTCTTTTAATCGATGGGACAATCGGTTTTAAAAAATATGAATTTTAACTCTTCCATATACACCGGCAAACGCAGATCAATTCGCGCATGACGGAGACGATATTTTGTCAACGATAAAAGTAACTAAACGTCCATATTTTAATACAATCTGTTTAGAACAGCTCAATAGACCAGATTTAGATTACTTTACATCACGTACGAAAAGTTTGACGTGTTCGGACGGGTAGAATTATATTTTACAAAATAAAATGTGTGAAAATTTCCACGAAATCAGAATAAACCTGAGTGTTTCGTTGCGGTTTCATTCGCTTTCAGTGCCCATAGATTTCAAAAATCAAATTACGTTGAAAATAAAATACCACATAGCATATACCTTCAATTCAATATTTTTTTCCTTTAAAAAGATAAATTCAGATAAAATGGAGTTATAGATATAAAATCATACAAATTTCAAGTTAGGACCATTTATTACGGGCCCGGGCAACGCCGGGCGGGTCAGCTAGTTAGAAAATATGACACAAGTATGGTTTAACGTAACGTTATAACTAGATTTTTTTGTGTGTAAGTGTGTGAGTGACATATATTTAATGGTATCCTAAATTATCATTTTCTCCCTAATCTGACGCCAAAATTGACTGAAGACACGATTACGGAATGTTAGTCACAAATTTCACGATAACTTCTAAAAAATATCTAAACTATAACTGCAAATTATAACTATCTTTAAACTGCCTGAAAATAAAAAAAGATAAATTAAATATTGAATTACTTAAAGTAGTTAAAGTTTACTTAAAATTTTATGTTAGCGATAAAGAGAATAAATTAGAAAGCAGGAATTCTGTTTTTTCAGAATTTAGTGTAGGCCCCGAGGAAAAGAAATTATTAAATAGTTTTTTTCAATCAAACTTATACCTTTGGAACGGATCATTTTCTTTTGATGGACTGATGGCTTCTATTATTATGAAACAGCCATTATAAATGAAGTGTTAGGCGAAGATAAAAGAGCAGTCGTAAAAAGTTAGATCTATGATTTTCTGGTCAGAATGGGAAAAAATGGCCATAATTTTTTTTTTGGAAAAAAAAATATGGAGCTATTATAATTGAATCATTAGATAGCCGATTTCTTTTTTATCGTGTTTCTTGAGTGGCATCTGTTTTTTTTTTTTTTTTTTTTTTTTTTTTTTTTTTTTGTGTATTATTTAGCGATAGTGACGTCATAAGAATACATTTCTGTTGTTTAAGACTGTGACTGAGTAAATGAAGAATTCTTCAGAGTATGCGAATGACATCATTTTATATAAAATAAAAGCGTGTGTTTTAAGTCTTAAAACTGAAATATGTTTTATATTATCCATATTTATATACATATGTATATTTTTTTTCATCAGAGGCGACACTAAATTCTGAAAAAGTAGAATTCCTGTTTTCTAGTTATTTATTTTGCCTTTTCCTGCATAGTTTTTCTTCTCTCTGATGCAGTTCAGACCTCTACTATTTGTTTCTTACGCCCAAATTATTTAGGTTTTCTGACCTGAGAAATAGCGCTGATTGCTTATAGACAGGAAATCCCGCTTTTTGAGCTGGTGGTGGCAACTGCTAGTGACAGTCCATCGCCACTAGCTCTGCTGGTGGAAGTTACTGCTGGTGTAGGTCTATTGACACATGCGCTGCTTGCGGAATCAACGGCTTGCGGAATCAACGGCAGGGATAAATCCCAGTAGCTGAAAACCCAGAGGTGCCATTTCCTACTATGGCTGCCTTACTCCAAGCTGTAATCAGAGGATATCCAAACTGAAGTCTTGAAAGTTTACAATATGTTTTGCTGTGGATCCAGGCGTTTAGGGTGTCTCGAAAATATGTTTTCAACGGTTTGAAAAATGAGCGATCATATGAGGTTGAAGTACTGGGTGATGTGACTTGGAAGACAGAAAAGAATTACTTCAGTTTAATTTATTCCTGAACTATATTGCGTCTTTCCCCAAGTATATGATGAAGATGGCACACACGCTTATTTTCTTATTGCTGCAAGGTTATGGTCACTTCTGCTTGCCTTGTATGTGTAACAGAATGCGGAACTCACTTATATTGCTAATATCTTGTATAAAATAAACCATTAGTTTATGGGCTTTAAATATGAGCAACGGAATATTAGAAGGGCTTTATTCACCAGTGTAAATGTTCACGAGATCCAAAAATAATGGCGATTTAATGCGATAAATTAAGATAAATTCACAAACCACGTGCACGCTAGGACAAGACTCCTCCCACAAGCGGGACTGTTTTGCCATAAGTTCGCTCATAAAAATACTAGGAACAAACAAGCGTCTTACCCCGAATTTTCTAAATATTCCTCTCAGATTTAATTTTTACTTTGCATACAAAAGACAATTAGTTGGATGTGCCAATCCCAAAACTTATGTCATGGAATTCAAAGTTTCATAACTCGGTCAATTTTATAGTTAGATGAAGGGGACTTATTTTTGTCTTACTTTGTTAGTGTAATAGGAAAATTTTACTAAATATGAATTATGGGATCGGAGGACTGTATAAATTTTTTATTTTCGTGACTTTTTAATATGTATACATATATTTTTTTTTACCAAAACGACTTTTAAAATAATTTTTTAACTGATAAAATATTTTTTGTAATTGGATATATGTCTATGTCTAACGGTTTAGAAATTAGCCTTTGGACACAGGTGAGAGTGGACACCCTGCATAAATAACAGCAAAAGTTAAAGAGTTTCTTAATCAGTAATTTTAAAAATCATTGAACGATTTTAAAATAGTAAAATATCATAGCCATCTCACTGTGCATTATACATGTTTTTTTTTTTTTTTTTTTTTTTTTTTTTTTTTAACCATTTCGAAAAATGGTTATTGTTCTGGTCAGGATGGGAAATCAAAAGCATATCTGAAGGTTTTTATTGGTTTAATCCACATTTTATTCGTTTCCTGATTGGTCTATACAGTAATATGTATTTTCCTTTACTTTCAACAGAGATCTGTTGCCACTATGACAAAAAAGTGATAAAAACTACAAAAAGAATTAAGAACTCAGAAACAAATTGAGATACCGCTTTCAAACAAATTGCATTTAAAAGTACATTTTTTTTCTCTATACGACGGTGTAAAAAGTAATATTGTGGGATGTTTAGAAGTTTAAGAATGAAATTTCCTTTAAAATGGGTTGTCAGATTTCTTGGAAATCTGACGATGGAAAAGATTTTTCCCAAACAGTCAATGAAATGCTTGGATAATACATAAGTTTCAGGTGGATAATATGTACGAGTCGCAGGCGATTTCCGTCGCTTGCAATTTTTACGTGTAATAACACTATTAATGTTTAATTCATGGCGTACATAATGTATGATCAACTCCGTGCTATTTTTTATGTCTTAAATTTTAGTCTTTGAAAAAATCATTTTCCAAATGGTCGTTGTAATTTGTTAAATTTCATTTTTTTTTCATTTATTTATTTGGAAGTTTACTTAATAAATGCAACCTTGCTTTCTGCCTAGTTTAAAACATATATAAGTTTAAAATAGTACCATAAAATTGGGTTAGCTGCACCTACAATGTGACAAGTTTTGTACATTTATTAGCAAATAATACTATAAAATACTTTAATTGTGCTCAAAATAGAATTTTTACTATTTTTGTGATATTTTTCTAAAGACACATTCCTTTTTTTCTATAATAAGGCTTTTGAACTCTATTTCAAACCTTTTCAGTTTAACTTTTTTATATACTAGCTGTTTAATCCGTTCTATGCACGGGAGTTCATGAATTTAATTCTAAAACCAAAATTAAAAACAAGTTATTCGATTTTGTAAAATATTTTTCTACTACTGCGCATTTTTTTAATGAAATTTAATTTATCATGCTACTATGGCAGCAGACGATAAAACGATATCTTTAGAATAAGGGAATAAATAGAATAAAAAGTTTTGTTGATGTTTGTGATAAAATGTTTGCCTTTATTTTTTTCTAAAAATTATAATAAGTAGGCGCAATTAAATAATCTCTAATTGTTTGCATGTGAGATAAAAGAATTATCGTAATACCCGCTACAGCTTTTCAGTATTGCAGCATGGCGTACGTAATATGTATATCTCACATTGGTTAAAGAACTCGCTCGATTACGGGTTGAACATAAAAAAAAGAATTATATTGTGAATTTTTAATTGTTGGCAGCTGATATAACGAAAAATGTTTAAATTTGATAAGAAATTGCTGTTAAATTGGTCGTTTTTTATTAATTAAAAGTTAACTATAAATTATTTCGATTCCAGATTGCTTTAGTTGCCTCGGCCGTGTTTTAATACACATGTACATAAAATTTCACAATTCTGGCTTCCAAACTGTGGATTTATATAGCATTACAGACAGACAGACACATTTTCATTTTTAGGTGCGTTCGTAATTATATAAATACGTAGCACCTATAGTCGTAGCACCTTCAGTCCGTCCGTCCGTCCGTCTGTCTGTCCGCATATAACAGAGCAAAAACTACCCAACCGAATGGTCTGAAATTTTTAACGTATGATTGTTGAAAAATTTTGTAGATCCATTTCAAATTTTATGAAAATCGGATGCATAGTTTAATTACAGGGACAGTCAAAAGTTTTTCTTTACATTACGGCCAATAGGAAAAATTATTGCAAATGTATTTTAATGATGTTATAGCCTTCCGAATGGTCTGAAATTTTAAATATATAATTGTTTCAAAATTTTGTCGAGCCATTTGAAATTTTAGGAAAATCGGATGTATAGTTTAATGACAGGGACAGTCAAAAGTTTTCCGTTACATTACGGCCAATGGGAAAAAAATATTGCAAGTGCGTTTTAATGATGTTACAGCCTTCCGAATGGTCTGAAAATTTAAATATATAATTGTTTCAAAATTTTGTCGAGCCATTTCAAATTTTATGAAAATCGGATGTATAGTTTAATTACAGGGACAGTCAAAAGTTTTCCGTTACATTACGGCCAATAGGAAAAATTATTGCAAATGCATTTTAATGATGTTACAGCCTTCCGAATGGTCTGAAATTTTAAATATATAATTGTTTCAAAATTTTGTCGAGCCATTTGAAATTTTAGGAAAATCGGATGTATAGTTTAATGACAGGAACAGTCAAAAGTTTTCCGTTACATTACGGCCAATGGGAAAAAAATATTGCAAGTGCGTTTTAATGATGTTACAGCCTTCCGAATGGTCTGAAAATTTAAATATATAATTGTTGCAAAATTTTGTCGAGCCATTTCAAATTTTATGAAAATCGGTTATATAGTTTAATTACAGGGACAGTCAAAAGTTTTCCGTTACATTACGGGGAATGGGAAAAAAATTATTGCAAGTGCATTTTAATGATGTTATAGACTATGCACTTATGAAATTAAAAAATATATACATTGAGTACAATATGGGGTACAAAAAATAATTATAAAACTAGTTATAGTACGAACGCACCTCATTTGCCACGTTTGACGAGCAATTTTCGACTTGTTATATATTAGATAGATGAAATCAATTATTGAAATTTAGATAGTTTGTGCAACCATGTTTGTGCTTCGAAACAAAGTTAATTTTTCGTAAGATAAGCCTATGGACAATATCCTCCCTTTGTGATCGAGACTACAAAAATTCGTCTGCTTGGTAATAACATTCATAACCTCGCCATTGAAAAGCATTGTGTTTAGAAAATTTTTGATTATATTAAATTTTTATATGGAGTTTTAGACCTTTTCAGGGACAGGTATGATTTATACATGAATTATTTTCTCTATTTTAATGCAGTTGTATGATATATTTTATTTTATTTATAAAATAAAAATTAAAATTAAAAATTTTTAGTAATAAGTATATATGGATTTTAATTAATATATATATATAAATAAGTATTCATCGAAAATAATTCATAAAAAACAAATCTTCTCTGTTTTATGCATGCATTTACCTGTATTTAAACTACATCAAATGACGCAATAAGATAAACAAACGCACTAGCCACTCTATTTACACCACGTGATTACTACTGTGTGATGTCACGAGAATACTGTTCATTATATAGGTGAAGGGCTCAATCAGGACCTAGTATCTGTCATAAAATTTCATATTTTTATCACTAAGAAACATACCATAAACTAAAAGAAGGAGAAAAGAGCTGGATAATCATAAGTAGTAAAGTACCTAAAATGATAGCCAGGGCAATTAACTGTTAGAATATTAGTAAATTGCGCCAATACTTCAACATAATCCACATAAGGGTGATTTAAAACTTTTATTTTATTGTTTTGATTCCAAGTAGCACCCCACAGTCTTAGCAGGCCAGAGCCTCCGACAAAGAGGTGTGTCCTTTTTTTTACCAGGCCTGTTTCTAAACGCGATCCACATACGTTACGTCACAAAAGACATCCTAGCTACCGAAAATTTTCCACATACTTTAATCATACGTAAAGGTTTGCGATGGTATTATGATATTATTTATAGTTTAACTTTTCAAATTATAATATTTTTCAGTGTATTTGGATTATAATAAATAACTATAGATTGTACTGTAACTATTAATGTAAGTGCAGCTTATATTTATAAAAAAAAAAAAAAAAAAAAAAAAAAAAATGAAGAGGAAATTTTGTGCTTCTGTTGCAAATCTAGCTACGATATTGAAAAGCAGTGTACTACTAGCTTCAAATTTGCGACTGATAATGAAAAGAAAAAGTTTTGTTTAAGGAACTTTTATCATGATAATTTTATTCCTAGTATAGCAGAGGTGGTCTGCATTAAACATTTCTATGAACGTTTCATAATTCGTGAAGGTAGAATTAAAGCAGATGATAGTACTCAAATTGTTGAGCTGAAAAAAATAAATAATAACCGTTATAACAGTTGCCTCTCCTAATGTTAATAATGGAAATATTCCGGCATATTTGAATGAACGTTTGTCTTCAGATCGGAAATAACCAGATGATCATTAGAAAAAAATAAAAGAAGCAGACAATAAAATTTTAAGAAGATTTTACAGAAAAATACACAAATTTATTGTGTGGTGTTTAAAAATTTATTTTACTTTTCATGCTGCATATAGTTTAATTCGTAACAGTAAAATTTTGACATTATCTTATTATTATTTAGTAAAATCCACTAATTTAGCTAATAGCACAACAGCGCATGCTTAAGTTTAAAGTCCTACTTATTAAATAAAGTTTTAAATTTGAATGATAAGAATATGTAAAGAATATGTAAATGGCCTTGGTGAGAGAATGAAGTTTAGAAGCATATTTTATGGCAACCTGTTCTCTGTTTCACATACACACGCAATTTTTTCAATATTTATACAAGTTACCAGCTGACCCGCCCGACGTTGTCTGGCCCTGAGATCAGAGCATCAAATAAATATTCGCAAAAAAAGCAGGGAAGAAACTTTATTATACTGCAGGATTGAAAAAAAAAATGCAATTTAACAAATTACAACGACCATTTAGAAAATGATTTTTTCAAAGACTAAAATTTAAGACATAAAATATCGCACGGAGTTGATCATACATTACGTACGCCATGGATTACATTTTTCAGTACTGTAAATTTTTAAAGTTCTACGGAGCCGGTCATTCATTACGTACGCCATAGATTAAACATTAATATTCCTGGACTAATTTTAAATGAAATTTTATTCTTAAACTTCTAAACATCCCACAATATTACTTTTTACACCGTCGTATAGAGAAAAAAAATGTACTTTTAAATGCAATTTGTTTGAAGCTGTATCTCAATTTGTTTCTGAGTTATTAATTATTTTTGTAGTTTTTATTACTTTTTTGTCACAGTGGCAACAGAAGTATCCATCTCTGTTGAAAGTAAAGGGAAAATACAGATTACTGTATAGACCAATCAGAAAACGAATAAAATGCGGATTCAACTAATAAAAAGCTTCAGATATGTTTTTAATTTCCTACCTTGACGGAGGACAATAACCATTTTCCCAAATCCTTCTATATATAAAAAAAAAAGTTTTGATTTGGAAATGGACCAATGAAAATCTTCGTAGATATTCTCGGCAGATCGGCATCCAATTTGAATGCTTAAGCATGGCCTTTCTTCGTTAATATTAAAAACAACTGTTGCATAAAAAAATATGAAAATCGGTAGCATTATAGAGAAATGTATGATAAACACGCTGATGCAGACAGTTTTCAAATTGAAGAATCATTTAAAGAGATATTTAGACCTATGTCAGACTGGCGTCTTTTTTGCTTAAGTATTATCCATTCACAATGCTATAGTATTGTATAGTAGTGCTATAGATATTTAATGCCAAAGTTGGACAAAATCGTTCCATTAAAAAAGTTTTATAGGAGCAAAAACTGTACATAGGAATTTAATCATTTTTAGATCATTTTATGCGTCAGAATTTTCCGGTGTACAGACTGCATTTATTTTTTTAATTTGACTCATTTTTTGAGGTTTTATTTCTATTTTAAATTCAAATTTTCAGCATTTTGAGATATATTTTTTACATATTTTAGAAAATTGTATTAATTTAAACTGTTGCCAACTGTATAAACAGCGAAAACAATAATGTTTGCTTCAAATTAAAAATTTATTTTACACGTGACTATTATAAACAGAAAATATAAAAAGCAGGAACTCATTGGAAATTTCGTCATAAAAACTATATTCACACGCGAATTTTAAAAGAGAAAGAATATTGTAAAATAATAAATTCATTAACATGCGTTAGAAGGCTTAAATAGGAGAATTTACGTCATATTACACTTATTACGTAAAATGAATAAAAAATAATATTGCAAAACAGTTTAAATTTAAAAATTGCTCGAGACATTTATTTAATATTTTAAGATGATCATAATATTTCATTTCTAACAAAAGTATTTTTACGTGAATATTAAAAAGAGAAAGAAAAGTTTGGTGAATATTACGTCAGATTCAAAGTATAATTCAATCTTCCGAAATCTTTTTAAAGCCGATGAAATTAGCGTGCTGTTAGAGTCTTTCGGTGTCTGAATGGGGGTTTACGAGCGTAGCTCGTAGGGGACAGAGCCCCCTAGTATATAAAAAATGTTTTGATTTGGAAATGGACCAATGAAAATCTGCGTAGATATTCCCGGCAGATCGGCATCCAATTTGAATGCTTAAGCATGGCCTTTCTTCGTTAATATTAAAAAAAACTGTTGCATACAAAAATATGAAAATCGGTAGAATTATAGCGAAATGTTTGATAAACACGCTGATGCAGACAGTTTTCAAATCGAAGAATTATTTTAAGAGATATTTAGGCCAATGTCAGACGGGCGTCTTTTTTGCTGCTTTTTTGTTTAAGTATTATCCATTCACAATGCTATAGTATTGTGAATGGATAATACTTAAGCAAAAAAGCAGCAAAAAAGACGCCCGTCTGACATTGGTCTAAATGCCAAAGTTGGACAAAATCGTTCCATTAAAAAAATTTTATAGGAGCAAAAACTGTGCATAGGAATTTAATCATTTTTAGATCATTTTATGCGTCAGAATTTCCCGGTGTGCAGATTGCATTTAGTTTTTTAATTTGACTCATTTTTTGAGGTTTTATTTCTATTTTAAATTCAAATTTTCAGCATTTCGAGAGATATTTTTTAGATATTTTAGAAAACTGTATTCATTTAAACTATTGCCAACTGTGCAAACAGCGCAAACAATAATGTTTGCTTCAAATTAAAAATTCATTTTACACATGACTGTTATAAACAGAAAATATAAAAAGCAGGAACTCATTGAAAATTACGTCATAAAAACTATATTTACACGTGAATTTTAAAAGAGAAAGACTATTGTAAAATAATAAATTCACTAACATGCGTTAGAAGTCTTTGCTGGAACACATATAACAATAATATGTTCCCGCAACATTTTGATTAAGTCACAATACAAGTGCGTAATTTGATGTTACTGTAGTACAAATATATTTTTATAAAATATAATTATGAGTTTAAAATTGTAATAAGTATATGTTTGAGTAAAATAGGAATGGAGGTTCCTACAAAAATTATTAATTTTATTATAAATATTAAAGAGATATTTTTAAAAATTACTTTATAGTAAAATACACATATAATGTCGAATATACAGTTTGTATCTCAGTAAACAACAATAGCAAAATGATAGCTAGACGCTCTGGCGTCGTTTCAGGACAATCAAAAGAAAAGTTATTTATAATACGGAATCGTTAAATAATAAAAATGTCGGAAGAAATATACGACTATAGACCACCCAGAGTTTATGGCACGTAATAAAATTAAAGTATATGTGAGGGGCATTTGAGAACTGGCAGCTAATAGGTCTAGCCAAGCATACTAAAAAGTTTTCTCACAACCAATAAGGTAGGGCTATAACAAATTGTTCCGCTCACTACCAAGGTATGAGGTGCAAGAGTAAAGTTTGAAAAAGTAGTCTAAAAAAATATTCCGAAGATGCAAGTGCGGTCCTGATAGCCCTGGAGATGCAAATGCGGTGTCGACAGCCCTGGTAAAGTGATGGAAAGGCCGAGGAAGTATGCTGCCTGAAGGAGTCTGCATAAAAGCGCATATCCAAGATATAATGGATCCTGCCCGCAGAGTCCCGGAGCTATGCTTAATGTCATGCCGATTTTGCCGCCCTTGTGAGGTGATGCATCGTATGACTACTTAAACCTATCCCGAGTACCGCGACGGCTCTGAAGTCAGATGAAGGAAGGCTATCGACCTGTCCAATTACAAGGTACTACTATAAATTTCTTATACCACAAATGTTATACTCGAATTATAAATATCCATTAAAAGATATTTTACGGTATAGCGGTCATATGAGATCCAAACAAACTAGTAATAAAATTTAAATAAGATCTTTAAAATGAAAGAAAATTAATTCTCTTGTTATAAAAAAATAATAAAAAAATAATTCAAATAATTTTGTTAGAGATTTAATTTTCAAGTGTAAAAACATAACAGTGATAAGCAAACTAAAGTTTTGCTTCTATTCTTTGAATAATTAATGTTTATATGTATATAATCTTGTTTAATGTAAATAAAAATATTTAATCAAGAGTAAAATCTCTGTAATTCTTTTAGTGATAAAAATTAATGTGTGTCATTTTATTTGCAGCTTATTTAGAACTTAATTCATAGGTGGAGGAGATCACGTAAACATTTCACAACGCAAACTTTTAATTTATAATTTGTAATTAATTAGTTTTGATAATTACAATTTTGCGCGAATATTAATTTAATTTTAAAATAATTATTCGCGTTGCTCTTCCATTAGAATTTATATTAATTTACGATCACTAGTTTTATTTGTATAATTTTAAGGCATATAAAATTATATACCAAGTACTAGGTGGTAGCGTGGATGATTTGGATTAAATAATAAAATTTGGTGAAAACTAGATAGGAGTTAATTAGGTGTAATTATCTGTCCAGCAGTCTTAAATAGGAGAAGTTACGTCACATTTACGTCACATTACACTTATTACGTAAAATGAACAAAAAATAATATTGCAAAACAGTTTAAATTAAAAAATTGCGCGAGACATTTATTTGATATTTTAAGATGATCATAATATTTCATTTCTAAAAAAAGTATTTTTACATGAATATTAAAAAGAGAAAGAAAAGTTTGGTGAAAATTACGTCAGATTATAATTGTCAGATTCAAATTATAATTCAGTCTTCCCAAATCTTTTTAAAGCCGATCAAATTAGCGTGCTTTTAGAGTCTGCGGTGTCTGAACGGGGGTTGACGAGCGTAGCTCGTAGGGGGCAGAACCCCCCTAATGGTTAAAAAAAAAACTGGCTAAAATAAAATAAAAAAACACGCCGTTAGCTTTTATCAGTTTTAACCAGTTCTTTGTGGCCAACATTAGGCTTTTTTCACCAAAATTGGCTTTTATACGGGGAAGCATTTTAATTATAAACTGCAAATATTGTGTTTTGTAATGACTTTTAAAGCCATTTAATTGAATAGCATTATTGGAATATCAAGATGAACCTGCTAATGATTTATAGTCAGAATTGCAAATATATTAGCTAAATTTGAAATGGATATGCAATTAATTAATTAGCAAATACTATTACCAAAAATTCCATAGCGATCGTTATTCAAAAAGTTTTTCACTAATTTCACACTTTTAAATTTGGACCTTTTAAAAAAATCATTAGCGAACATTATATTCTAAAAGTAACCACCATGAAAATTTTCAAGTTTCTAGTCTCTTCAGTATCACAAAAATCGTAAGTTTACAAAGTTTTTTTTTCTTGCATCCTTTTAAATTTCGATTTCTTTTTAGTTGTTTTGGGCGTGCATTTGCGTCTTAAAATTAGCGGTCAAGCATTAATATAGGTCAATTCCATCGTAACTGACGTAACACTTTATCATTGAATTTTGTTTTCAAAACTGTGTAGAAAATTTACTATTAAAGCTACAACAAAGTTTTACAATTTAAAATATTTCTCACTAGGGACTAATACCCAAATATATGCAGATTATTTTAATCTCTCTTTTAGTCCCAAAAATTGGAATTCAAAATTCTGTAATTGATGTAATATAAAATATAGAAACATTTTTTCTGCCTTCATTGAAGTGTAAAAATTATTAAAACTGTCCCGTTAAAAATAGGGATTTAATGTTCTCAATAACACTAAGTAATGAAAACTCATAACAGT
Organism: Maratus speciosus; assembly: GCA_963932465.1. Lineage (NCBI taxonomy): Eukaryota > Metazoa > Arthropoda > Arachnida > Araneae > Salticidae > Maratus > Maratus speciosus. The sequence goes on along the minus strand of OZ010789.1, from coordinate 416,844,389 downwards.
AACTTGTTTAATTAATTTTTGAACAATAAAAAAAGAAAAAAAATGGCATTGACACATGTAACTGACGTAACAATATAACTTTATAAAGACAATAATGGCACTTAACTAAGTTTGTAAGCAATAATTTACAATGCTTTTTTATTAGGATTTTATTAAATAACATAAAAATATCAAGCTTTTCAAACATTCCCTTAAATTAAACATATTAGAAATTTAATTTCCCCCCCCCCCCCCCAAAATGAGAATTTCCTGTGGAATTGCCCTATAATCAAATTCCAAGTTTAGCGCAATCAAATTTCATGTTTCTATCGTTAAAAATTCCACAGAAATTGTAATTTAAAACGTTTTTAGGAAACTTTTTATGTATTTTTTTGCATGATACTAAATAGGAATATTGTAGAAATTTTGTACAGAAACTTAAATAATGTTTTTCTAAAATGGCCCCTCATTTTTAAAGTGCTTTAGAAACGTTTGTAATCGTATTTAGAAGTAGCATAACGTCATGTGCACATTCTACAAAACAATTTATTGGTGAGAAGTACGTCCATACTTTCAATTGTGTGTCTCGTGCAGTAGAGATTGGCTTATACCAGAGAAAAAAAATTGTGATTACGTTAGAAACACAGATAATACGTGAGTTCAAAATATCGAATTTTTTTAATTAATTTTCTTTCTCCAGTTCGAATATGTTATAGTTTTAAAATTTACACGATTCTAATAATTTCATAATTGTTTTGAGTGATTAAATTATGAAAGCGTTCGGAACGATCGAAAACATTCACTGGTGTAATATGACAATTCAATGACTGGGAAACGATGTAAGATTTGGAAATCGCTTTTCCATCAGAACCTATTTTGTACGCCCCAAAGTACGATTCGGAGTTTGTAATACAAAGTGACGTGTCAGAAAAAAGATATTGGGGTAGTATTAGCGCAAAGACAAGGTTCAGAAGAGCATACAATAATTTATCTAAGCTGAAAATTTACGGATACGGAAAGAAAATTTAACGCCTCCGAACGTGAATGTGCAGCAATTATATTTGCAATAAAAAAAACTGAGACACTATATTGATGGACAAAAGTTCACAGTAGAAATAGTACCATAATCCATTAATTTTTAAAAAAAACAATCCGGGAAACAACCCCAGATTACTCAGATGGGCATTTACATTGCAACCGTATCACTATGCGATAAAGTATAGACCAGGCTAAGATATACTCCATGTGGATTATCTGAGTGGGATAGAATAAATCTATCTCAAAAAGAAAAAAAAAACAATTTTATGTAAATAGAAAATCTTCTTTAGTATTTTAATATAATTCTGAAAAATGTAAATGTACTTGTTATAAGAAATGAAAATTCTGCAAAAATCTTGTGTTCTGAGCCGCTCGAATGCTAGAGCTAACCTTTCCTTGCTGTCTGTAGCCGAAATATCATTTAAAGGCGGGGGTATTGTCAAGAGTCCAATGCAACTCGCAGAAAAGTCCCATATATTTTCAAACAAAACTCTAGATAGGAAAAGCATGTATAAGCATCCCAGCTGAAAATATTTCTAAGTCTCAAAGCTCAGCAGGTGATGATCAAAAGAATCGATTCATCTCAACCAATCTTACCTTTTGACTGAAAACCAGCAAGGAAATGAAAAGAGTAGGAGTTACGGAATCCCTTTTAAGTAGCAAGCTAGCCGATATTTTCCCAGGACTAGTTAAAAGTGAAACTGGATATGAAATTTTCTCACGCTAGAAGAGAGGGTCCTTCTTGGCCTGTGATATCGAAGCTTGTTAATGATGTCACTCAGCCTAAGCTCTGAGTGTGTGTGTGTTTGTGTGTGTGTGTGTGTGGGGGGGGGGGGTAGATAGCCTTTGCTTTAAGAAAGGCGAGTTAACGAGAGAGGAAGGGAAGCAAAAAGAGAGAGATGTGTTTTGTGATTACAAGAAGAGAGTTGCTCTCAGAGTTGGAGCTGCGATTTCGGACAGGTCCGAATGAAATAAAAACAGTCTGCCGACTCAGGCAGGATAATATTTCTCCAGTAGAAACCGCGAGGTAAAAGGAGGTGACAACGGATTGTTGTATACAAGAAAACAGCGCAGCAGTTTTCGTACGAACTAATGTGAAAGGACTAAAGTTTTAGTGATAATCCATTAGAAAATTGGATGCTAATACTACGTACTCTGAATTTGTGCTTTTATATGAACACTGTCGAAAGCTGTAACGTACCCAAAATAATAATGTAATTGTATTTCAAGTGGTAACCAAGAAATTTAATTTATTTTATGTCATTTCAATAAATTGTTTGGTTTGAATTCTACTTGGACTTCGCTTAACTGAAGTTCCACACTACCACTTCCACCCTTTAGTCGAAGGTTTTACAAGTTATTTTCTCAGTCATTTACCTAGGTGTGTCCCTTTTATTCTATTTAAAAATGTTATACGAAAAATTTGCAACTACAAAACACTTCAAAGTTGCAGATGGGATCAGAATACATTTACTGTTGTTATAAGAATTGTGAGATTTCCATAACAGTATTGTTAATTGTCTAATTATTATTGTATATTTAAAAGACAAGGCTATTATTTAGTCATCTGGCCTGAGCTTTCTGTTGAGCCGATTTTGATAATTATTTTTTTAAATGAAAGCACTTTATTTGTAGTGTGTCCACACTAACTATTTTATAAAATAATCCATTTTTATATTTTAATTTAAAACCCGTTTAGAAAATTTCTTCACATTGATGGCAATCGGATTACTTTTATTGTAGAAGCGAGAAGGGAAAAAATGTTAATTACCACATCATTACGGAAGCCATTTTTCAATTCCTACTATTAGCTCACACTCTCCCTATATTTATTTATATATTTATATATTTATCTTGTACAAATTTTCAATCGTTAATAAAATACTCATTATTCATCCTATCAGGTTGAAATAATTTTTTTAAAACTTGTACTGGATGACAATTGATGTTAATAAAGTTTTTTCAAATATTAATTAATTAATTAAATTTTAATTAATTAATTTTAGTTTTGCATGGGAAACAAAATGGCCGCCATTGGTTATTGAATTTCAATGAAAGTATTTTCAATAAGGGTTACCATAGGGCGGGACCCTGCTCTGTCGCCAAATACCGCCAAGTTTGTCGCCAACTTGGCGATATATCGCCAAATTTGGCGGTCAAAATGAGTCACCAAAAGTGACGCCAACTTGGCAATATCTGTAATATTTCGCCAAATTCCCATAGAGTTCCATTGTAAACCTACTTGCTTATAGAAAATCAACAAATTGAGATATTTTAATGCAATAAAAACTCATATTAGCTTGATTATATTAATTTTTTCTTTGATGGACTAAGTAGGAATTGACTTTAAAAACAAAATTTTTATATTACTTGTTCGCTTAATAATTGAAAATATTTTTTAAACGTTTTGAACAGAAAATGACGTCACGAATTAAAATAACGCATTTTTACTCATAAAGATATTACATTTAAATATTTTTTTGCATTTTGCTGATACTGAGAAGGAGACGTTCATCTCAGAGGGCTTCAGCGGATGAAAATGATGCCATAGTAAAAATAAAATGAGTATTTTCTTTGAGAAAACTAAATATTTTACTGCGAATGCGCCTAAAAGTAAATTTCTATATTTGACAGTCACTCTGATTAAAACCTCAAGTCAAAAGTGCGACTGTTCACAATCAAAAATTGAACTGGCAAACGTGACATCATGCTTGGGAATACATGTATTAATAATCTATTGCACGTTAAAATATTTTTAAAATAGTGCATATAAATATAAAAACTATGCGTGTAAATTTTTTCAATTGTGAAAACGACGTTTTTTTTTTTTTTTTTTTTTTTTTTTTTTTTTTTTTTTACATTTCCTTGAAAACAAAAATTATAATTGTGTCATAGAGACGCGATTTTCATTGATTTTTCAATTCGTAATACCAAAGATCAAAGTCTCAACTATAACTTCATAATTTCTTATCTTAACACCATGTTTCTGATTACGTATAGGAATAAAGTTTAATTTAATATATAAAAATGAAAATTTGTCTGTTTGTCTGTCTGTAATGCTATACAAATCCACAGTTTGGAAGCCAGAATTGTGAAATGTAACGTACATGTGTATTAAAACACGGCCGATGCAACTAAAGTAATCTGGAATCGGAATAACTTATAGCTAATTTTTAATTAATAAAAAACCACAAATTTAACAGCAATTTCCAATCAAATTTAAACATTTTTCGTTAAAGCTGTCGCCAACAATTAAAAATCCACAATAAAATTCTTATCACAAAAATTACTTTTCTATCGCAAGATTTCCACGTGAAAAAATTAAATAAACTTTTCTACTGCAAGATTTCCCAAGAAAAATGAAAATAAAATAAATAGTTTGACGAACTAAAAACAAAAGGGAATGTTACGTCATAATTTTTCTGTTTTATGATTTCCATGTGGAAAATTATAATTATTTAATTTGACGAATAAAAAAAGGGAAATATTACGTCATATTGGAAATATGAAGGACGAGGTGAATATATAACGTCATATAAGTGTGAAAAAATGTATTGAAGCATGTTAAAAACTATTATGGAAATATTGGTTTTAACATTATTTCTCCAATGGTGAATGGAAATAGGTTCATTTATAGCTTTATTATTTTGCATCTGTTATATAAATTTACACATTTTTATATTGGGTTTTCATTTGATTCATGTGTAAAACACTTCAACTGTTATTTTTTTATTATTATTGTTTTTTTTATGTTGTATATAAAAACTTTGAAATTGGTTTTTCAAAACAAACGTTCTTAAAATTCCGGGCAACGCCGAGTACTTTTGCTAGTTTTTCAATAATTTGAAAAGGTGAAATCAAACTTTAGTTATAAATAATGTTTGTTTTAAGAGTTAGGCCAGCCAATATAATACTGTTATAATTATTTTTTGAGAGTTTCCTATAAATTCAATAAATAAGTTCTTTTAAACATTTCCATTCCTCGAGTTCGACGGGTTTCGACTCGTAATTTATTAAAAGGGTCCAAATAAAATATAATGGAAAAACATCTTGATCAATATTTACCAAACTACCCACAGCTACAACATCACTATATTTGAATTTCAGGTGCGACATTTGCTGTGATCTATATATAACATTGTTTAAATACATTTTGCCACTTATACCTCCTCTTGATCTAAAAACTAAGTGAAGCGTTGACTCCTTTAAAATGTTGTAATACGAGTGTGTTCTAGTTGTTTTACACCAAAATCAGCCTTTGTTGTGTTAGATACATAATTTTTTTCCCTAATTTCTACTATTAGTTCACACTTTCCCTATATTAATTTATTTATATAGGTACTTCTTAATTATCCCGTCGACCAAATTACTGACGCCAAATTGCAAGATTAAATGCCAATAATGTTTTGCCATTAATTAATTAATTGTAAGATTAAATGCCAATAATGGTCAATAAAACCATTAATTCTACGTTTTATTTGTATTTTAATTAATGTTTTACTAATTTATTTATTCGTTCGTTATTTAATATAAAAATTATGTCAATTTGTATAATGTTGCGTGTGGTTTGGCGATTTATATAATATAGCGAAATTGGTCGACGGGATAACCAAGAAGTATCTTTATATATCTTGTTCAAATTTTCAATCGTTAATAAAATACTTATTATTCATCCTATTAAGTTGAAATATTTTTTTTTAACTTGTACTGGATGACAATTGATGTTAATACAGATTTTTCAAGTATTAATTCATTAATTAAATTTTAATTAATTAATTTTAGTTTCATATGGGAGACGAAATGTTGGCCACTGGTTATTGAACTGCATTTAATGCATCTTCATATATATAAGGGGGTTACCATAGGAGTGACCCTGTTCTGTCGCCAAATACCGCCAAGTTTGTCGCCAACTTGGGGCTATATCGCCAAATTTGGCGATCAAAACGAGTCGCCAAAGGTGACGCCAACTTGACGATATCTCTAATATTTCGCCAAATTCCCATAGATTTCCATTGTAAACCTACTTGCTTATAGAAAATCAACAAATTGAGATATTTTAATGCAACAGAAACTAATATTAGCTTAAGGGATTATATTAAATTTTTCTTTGATGACCTAAGTAGGAATTGATTTTAAAAACAAAACTTTTATATTACTTGTTTATTTTAACTTACACATTCTAAGATACGTCGTTAGGATTTACTTGTAAAGTTACAGTTATACTCGTTAAAGTTTTGATAAAAATGCACATTCATTCTGTTAGTATGAAGTAAAGAGTAGATCCATTTTCGATATTATAATCAGATAGATCATGCAGATCTTCAAGTTCTTCGTTTCGATACATTAAACGTTGTTTATCTGAAAAAATTTCTTCTTTTTCCTGAATTTTATATTTTACATACTCAATGGTATAATTTGGTTCAACTTGTACTATAATTATCCTGCCATCTAGGAATTTTACAAATATTTGCATTTGTCCTTTTACTTTATACAACAAGTGCAGAGTAGATTCTTTTTGGATCGCGTAATCAGACAGTGTGTGATCGTCTTTAAGTGTTTTACTCGCATAGATTAAACGTTGCCAATTTGGAGGAATTTTTTCTTTTTCATAAATGTTATCTTTTACATCCCCAATAGTATAACTTGATTCGACTTCTAATGTAATTGTTCTTCGAGCTAAAATTTTCACAAATATCTGCATTCGCCCTGTTAACTTTGGTGCGAAATGAAGCATAGATCCGTTTTGGATATTATAATGAGATAGATTATGCAGATCTTCGAGTTCTTTACTTCGAAACATTAAACGTTGTTCATCTGAAGAAATTACTTCTTTTTCCTGAATTTTATATTTTACATGTTCAATGGTAAAATATGGTTCAACTTGTACCATAATTATCCTTCCATCTAGGAATTTTACAAATATTTGCATTTGTCCTCTTACTTTATACGACAAGTGCAGAGTAGATTCTTTTTGGATCGCGTAATCAGACAGTGTGTGATCGTCTTTAAGTGTTTTACTTGCATAGATTAAACGTTGCCAATTTGGAGGAATTTTTTCTTTTTCATGAATGTTATCTTTTACATCCCCAATAGTATCATTTGATTCGACTTCTAACGTAATTGTTCTTCGAGCTAAAATTTTCACAAATATCTGCATTCGCTCTGTTAACTTTGGTGCGAAATGAAGCATAGACCCGTTTTGGATATTATAATGAGAAAGATTATGCAGATCTTCGAGTTCTTTACTTCTAAACATTAAACGTTGTTCATCAGAAGAAATTACTTCTTTTACCTGAATTTTATATTTTACATGCTCAATGGTAAAATATGGTTCAACTTGTACCACAATTATCCTTCCATCTAGGAATTTTACAAATATTTGCATTTGTCCTCTTACTTTATGCAACAAGTGCAGAGTAGATTCTCTTTGGATCGCGTAATCAGACAGTGTGTGCTCATCTTTAAGTGTTTTACTCGCATAGATTAAACGTTGCCAATTTGGAGGAATTTTTTCTTTTTCATAAATGTTATCTTTTACATCCCCAATAGTATCATTTGATTCGACTTCTAACGTAATTGTTCTTCCAGCTAAACTTTTCACAAATATCTGCATTCGCTCTGTTAACTTTGGTGCGAAATGAAGCATAGACCCGTTTTGGATATTATAATGAGAAAGATTATGCAGATCTTCGAGTTCTTTACTTCGAAACATTAAACGTTGTTCATCTGAAGAAATTACTTCTTTTTCCTGAATTTTATATTTTACGTGCTCAATGGTAAAATATGGTTCAACTTGTACCACAATTATCCTTCCATCTAGGAATTTTACAAATATTTGCATTTGTCCTCTTACTTTATACGACAAGTGCAGAGTAGATTCTTTTTGGATCGCGTAATCAGACAGTGTGTGATCGTCTTTAAGTGTTTTACTTGCATAGATTAAACGTTGCCAATTTGGAGGAATTTTTTCTTTTTCATGAATGTTATCTTTTACATCCCCAATAGTATCATTTGATTCGACTTCTAACGTAATTGTTCTTCGAGCTAAAATTTTCACAAATATCTGCATTCGCTCTGTTAACTTTGGTGCGAAATGAAGCATAGACCCGTTTTGGATATTATAATGAGAAAGATTATGCAGATCTTCGAGTTCTTTACTTCTAAACATTAAACGTTGTTCATCAGAAGAAATTACTTCTTTTACCTGAATTTTATATTTTACATGCTCAATGGTAAAATATGGTTCAACTTGTACCACAATTATCCTTCCATCTAGGAATTTTACAAATATTTGCATTTGTCCTCTTACTTTATGCAACAAGTGCAGAGTAGATTCTCTTTGGATCGCGTAATCAGACAGTGTGTGCTCATCTTTAAGTGTTTTACTCGCATAGATTAAACGTTGCCAATTTGGAGGAATTTTTTCTTTTTCATAAATGTTATCTTTTACATCCCCAATAGTATCATTTGATTCGACTTCTAACGTAATTGTTCTTCCAGCTAAACTTTTCACAAATATCTGCATTCGCTCTGTTAACTTTGGTGCGAAATGAAGCATAGACCCGTTTTGGATATTATAATGAGAAAGATTATGCAGATCTTCGAGTTCTTTACTTCGAAACATTAAACGTTGTTCATCTGAAGAAATTACTTCTTTTTCCTGAATTTTATATTTTACGTGCTCAATGGTAAAATATGGTTCAACTTGTACCACAATTATCCTTCCATCTAGGAATTTTACAAATATTTGCATTTGTCCTCTTACTTTATACGACAAGTGCAGAGTAGATTCTTTTTGGATCGCGTAATCAGACAGTGTGTGCTCATCTTTAAGTGTTTTACTCGCATAGATTAAACGTTGCCAATTTTGAGGAATTTTTTCTTTTTCATAAATGTTATCTTTTACATCCCCAATAGTATCATTTGATTCGACTTCTAACGTAATTGTTCTTCGAGCTAAAATTTTCACAAATATCTGCATTCGCTCTGTTAACTTTGGTGCGAAATGAAGCATAGACCCGTTTTGGATATTATAATGAGAAAGATTATGCAGATCTTCGAGTTCTTTACTTCGAAACATTAAACGTTGTTCATCTGAAGAAATTACTTCTTTTTCCTGAATTTTATATTTTACGTGCTCAATGGTAAAATATGGTTCAACTTGTACCACAATTATCCTTCCATCTAGGAATTTTACAAATATTTGCATTTGTCCTCTTACTTTATACGACAAGTGCAGAGTAGATTCTTTTTGGATCGCGTAATCAGACAGTGTGTGCTCGTCTTTAAGTGTTTTACTCGCATATATTAAACGTTGCCAATTTGGAGGAATTTTTTCTTTTTCATAAATGTTATCTTTTACATCCCCAATAGTATCATTTGATTCGACATCTAACGCAACTGTTTTTCCAGCTAAAATTTTCACAAATATCTGCATTCGCCCTGTTAACTTTGGTACGAAATAAAGGGTAGATCCGTTTTGGATATTATAATCAGATAAATTGGTCCCATCTTCAAGTTCTGTATTCGCATAGATTAAACACTCCTTGCATTTAGGATTTCCTATCTTTTTCTGATTATTTTCCTTTACACTCTCTATGGTATGATTTGGTTCAACGTCCAATGTAATTTTTTTGCCCTTTAGGAATTTTACAAATTTTAGCAATCCTCCTTTTAACCTTAATAGGTGAAGTGTAGATTCTTTTTTTATATTGTATTCAGCCAGAGTACGCGTATCTTCATGCTGTTTACTTGAATGCGTCAAATGCTGTTGATCTGAAGGAATTTCTTTCTTATCCAGAATTTTGGCTTTTACATCCTCTATAGTATCACTCGGTTCCACTTCTAATGTGATCGTTTTGTCAGGTATGATTTTTACAAATATTTGCATTCCACCTCGTAGATACAAAGCAAGATGAAGAGTAGATTGCTCTTTAATATTGTAGTCAGATACGGTATTATGTACCTCAAGTTCTTTTCCATAAAAAACAAGACGTTGTTGACGTGCAAGAATACCTTCTTTATCCTGAATTTTAGCCTTAACGTTTCCAATTGAATCACTTGGCTCAACTTCCAATGTGATTGTTTTGTTAGTTAATGCTTTTACAAAAATTTGCATTTTTACCTAAAAAGAATAAAGTATGTAAGATTTTTTAAAAATCGTAACATAAAATACAGTAAATCATGTCATTTCTGAGAAATGAAATTTAAATAAACAAATTACTTTTCAATCAAAAATGTTTACCAGTCAATTTCTGTTTAAATTGTAAAATCGCCTTACGACAGAGATGTATCATCAAGTTATATGTTATGTTTGACGTATATGACATTTTATTATTTATATGACTAACTTATAGTCACATATATGAGACATACGTATGACATGTGTATAAGACGTAAATATTACATACATATGATGCAGAAATGATATAAAGGGTGTTCAGGTATTCATCAGAATGTAATGTGCAATCGCAACTACAACCGCTGGTATAATCATAATTCTGATATCAAGTTTAACAAACCAAATACAGCTTTATCCAGATTGCATCAAAAAGAAAATATTAAGATATACTTCCAAAAAGCTAAAATTATCATTTCAACGTCTAACCACTACTCGTCAATAATCCGTGAATCCATTGAAATTTTACTTAGAGGTGATAATGTTTGTAACGATGTCCTTTCCTATAATATTCCCGCAATTTGGTACAATATCTTAAATATTTCCAGACCTCTTGATAATATGAGCTGATCTTTTCACCCCTCTGCAGAGAAATCGACTGAACTCCGCTTGCGCATGCGTACTATTTTTGTTTTTGTTTTTAAAATGTATTTCTATTCAGTCAATCGTCTTTTTTCTCTTTGAAAATGAACGCGTGTGTGTTCGAAAGATCTCGGGTTACATTAAATAATATTTTTATATATTTTTGTCACCTTTTAAGTAGTTATAAGTACATTATAAAGTTTAAGGAAAAGCAATTTTACGACTTTTTTTCCACCAAAGTTAGAAAAGTAAAATTTAATAAATTTTTCTGGTGTAAATTTTCATTAATCTTAAGTGGGAGATGACATATCCCACTGCCCCTCAAGGGGTTAATATTCTAGTAAGAATATTCAAGTGACTAACCTCACAGAAAAGAAATACTATATTTTCCAATTTATTAAAGTTAAATTATCAGAAAAGACGAGCTATATATAAAAAAAAAACATAAATTTGATTTTGGATAGATACTTTTTGTTCTTAAAACTATCTCCTGCAAACGATTTCTATGTAAATAGTAAAGCGGATGCAAAGAAATCATTAATGTGCATTATTAAAGTGTATTTTAAGTTCAACTCGCAATTTTCTTAAAATGTTAAAAAGGTAGTTTATATGGTAAGGGATCATTCATTAATTACGTCATGCTTCAAGGGAAGGAGGGTGTCGACAAAGTGTGATACAGTGTGACAACAGAATAGAAGAGAAAGATTTATTAACACACTAAAGAATGAAGGTGTGCCATTTTTCGAAAATGAGGACGAAATTTACGTTTACAAATGTCAGTACTACTTGATTATCCCTTCGACCTATTTTGCCAAATTATAAAAATCGCTAAACTATTCGCCACATTATACAAATTGACCTCATTTTTATTTTAAATAATGAAAGAACAAATAAATTAATAAAACATTAATAAAAATATAAATAAAACGTCGAATTAAAAATCACTTAATGACGTAACAAACACGTATGGCGTGCTTAATATCAAGTGAATGTGACATTTACGATCATCCATTATTGGCGTTTAATCTTACACTTTGGCGATAGTTTTTGGTCAACGGGATAATCAAGTAGTACCCAAATGTCACAATAAATTTAAACTTGTTAACAACCAATCTGAGGCAAACATGCTTGTATTACGCCTTGTTTTTTCTTTCTTACAAAATTTCTGGTACCAGTAATATTTTCTTCCTGCAATGCACAAAAACGTACCAGTTCGTTAAGTGTTAATATGTTGTGAAGTCACATCTAAAGTTTGAAAACAATAATATGGACATTGCTTGCGAGCTTCATAAATTAAATTAATAAAAAATATTTTTATTTGCTCAGAAAGTTTTAAGTATATTATATCTTTAATTTGCAACAACATGAAGTACAAGCACACAAGAACTTGGCTGTCTTATGCTATTTATTATATCACTATATTCTTTCGTCTAACTTAACTTGTATCATATATGCAGGCATGGAATAATGTAGTCAATTTTTCACACTCCCTGGTGTTCTATACAAAGATAAAAATTATCTAAGAAAGTATGTTTTAGAGGAAAATACAATGCTTTTGTATTTTTAGAACTGAATTATACATTAATAAATTAATTTTAAAACATTTTTCGTTACCTGACCGCAGGTGAGAAATCGCCAAATATTCTTTATGGTTGAAACTATATATAGATTACAGCAACATTATACGCCATTATTAATTATGCGCCAGTCACGCGTGCCAAAATATGCCAACTTGCTGTCAAACTGCAGCAATGCAATATTTTAAACACTAAAAAGTAAAAATATAAATAAAAAATTGTTATATTATTTAAATTATGATTATACGATAAGAAAACAATTTAGAAATCTTGAATAGATGATTTAAAGTTCCTATTTTTAAAAACCAATTACACCATTCATTAGAAGAAGGTTTCAGATTTAAAAGCGTATTTTTGGTTTGCCAGTACCTCTAAAATTGCTTCCTGGAGGGACGTTTGCAATAAGGGTGAAAAAATTTTTGAAAAACGACACTTTATGAGTACACACACTAAGTGTTACACACACTAAGTGTTAACTGCGGCATTTTTTTAAATTCATTGCGCCATTTGAGATGTAAGGGTCTTTCGGAATATGTCTTTCAATTTTAACTGTACCGATTGGTTTGTTCACTTTGGATTAAAAAAAAAAAAAGGAAATAAATTCGAAAACGTTTCTTCGCTAGCTTCTGATGCGTAAGTTTGTACGTATGCGCAAGTGCTTTCTTTGACCGGAGATCAAATAGATGACATTTTGATGATAATGAGTTGCGCTGTTTAATTAATAGCTCAACTAATTATTAGAAATTTAAAATTCTGAATCTTAGCGTATCAGGAGACACTTTAATATAGCCCCACAAAACTTTCCAAACCTCGTACGTCCCATAGATTTTGCTGTATATCGCAGACACACACACAGAGCTTGTATAGATATAAACCTTTTACTCGTATTGTTTAAAATACACAACTGTCATTAGGCAATACATTTAAAATAATTATTTCGTTCCATTCTTTCATAAAAGAATCCCCCAAAATATCAAAGAAAACATGCAGGACATTAAGTTCGTTTAGATACCTTTTGGGTACTTTTTTGTTATAGGCGTCTAGACCAGGAACTCCCAGATGGCGCTGTGTAGTATTTTGACCTAAAAAAAGCACACAGCACCCTTTCGTCCTGGATGCGCGAGGGAAAGCGGTAAGGTTGAATTTTGCGAGAAAAAGAAATTTGCAAAAGCTCTTTCATGTAAACTTTGTTTACATTTTTTAAACAGCATCAGATTGTTACAGTTTTATTAGGGGCCTCTGCTAATTACAAGACTACGGGGATGAGTTCCGTACCCTGTGCCGGTTGACGCGATTGCCGGAGGAATACAAAATGGCGCAAATAGGCCGTTTTAGTATCTCACCAAAATTTCAAAATGGCGGAAAAGCATGGTTTTTAAATAAACATTTATTTTTAAATTATAAACGTTATAGATGTGTAATTATATACAAATATTTATGCATAAATTACCTATTATATACACACATAAATAAATACTCTATATTTATGTATAAATTAGCTATTATATACACACATAAATAAATACTCTATACTTATATATATTTCTATATATTTATTATAAATGTGAAATTAAAATATAACATTATATTTTAACCCTTTAAGACCTGTCCTACATAATTGTGTAGGGGATTCTAAAGAAAAAGAAAAAAACCCTTTCCTCTTTTTGTGCGATTTAAAATCGAGCCTGCACCCACTTAATTTCGTGAATCCTCCCTTGGCATAACCTGACATCGGGTATTTTTTAAAAATATTTTTTCAATCAAATATGATCCTATTAATCAGGAGAAACCAGAAAAACTTTTCATTTCTATCAAAAATCTTCCGGTCTTAAAGAGATAAACGTTAATTTTATACACATCTTAAAACATAAAAATGCACCAAAAATATATGGTACTACTTGGTTATCCCGTCGACCAAAAATCTATCGCCAAACTGTAAGATTAAATGTCAATAATGGTTGATCGTAAATGTCACATTCACTTTATTTTAAGCAAGTTACACGTGCTCACGTCATCAACGGATTTTTATTTCGATGTTTTATTTCATAGGCGTAACCAGGGGGGGGTGCCCTGGGTGCCCGGGCACCCCCCCCCCCTGTTTCAGCAGACTCGAGCACAGTTATTTAAAAAAAATCGAAATCTACAAAAGAAAAAAGAAGAAGTGAAAGCAGAATTCAATTAGTTCAGAAAACTAAACGGCTAAGTTTTGAAATGTGATAAAAAAAAAGAAACCCACGTTCTTTTTTTCTTTCTTTCTTTTTTTTTTTTTTTTTAAGAAAATTATGTTGTTTATCTTTTTTAAAACTAGAATATTTGCAAGAATCTGTATTAGTCATAGTAATTCAAAAAGGTGGCTTTATAATCCCACTTTGACGTCCTTTGTCTGTGGGAGATGTTTTTAACGCAGTTATTTCTATTGCATGTTTCTGCAATTTCATGAGAAATTAACGCAAGTTCTTGACGAGGATAGAAACTATTTGTCTCTTTGCTTTGGCAGTTTAAAGTCTAGAAAGAAGCAAAAAAGAAAATGTGAAAGGGGATGCAAATGTGAAACGATAATTCCAAATTCGATTCGCAGAGGTAAGGGGGGGGGGGGACGACGACACATACCCTGCCTCATTTGTAAATGAAAAATAATATCACAAAAAATTCAAATTAATCTGTAGGTTGGTTGGTTGGTTGAATTTAGTGTTTCGTGGCCATTTTTTGACATTCTTGAAAGGAATATGGTTGCAGTCTTTCAAGTCAATATAGTAAATTTTTTCCTCTGAAAATTTGTATACGATTTTTAGAGTTTTTTCTTGTTTCGCTGCGTTCTTTTGAAAGTAGGAAAAAGAACCCCGTTTCCACATTTTAGCCCAGTGCAGTAAATTTTGACAAATTCGCGATTTTATTCTGTGATCATTTCATGATATTTACAATTTTCCCCCAAAATCGTGTGACGAAATTCACGTCTTTCTACGCAATTTTTTGTCGAAATCCGCACTTTTCACCACTTACCTTTGACAAAATTCGTATTTTTTACCGCTATCCTTTGACAAAATTTGCATTTTTTACCACAATATTTTGACGCAACTGGCATTTCTTTAGCACGCGATCCTTCGATGAAATTCGCGTTTTCTTTCCACGATCTTTTGATGAAATAAGCTTTTTCTTTCCGTAATCTTTTAACGAAATTCGCGCTTTCTTTCTGCGATCCTTTGACGAAATTCTCGTTTTTACCGCGTTCCTTTGATGAAATTTATTTTCTGTTGTGACCGATTGACGAAACTGATATTTTTACAGGGATTTACATTTACATTTGTCGAAATTCGGGATAGTATTGCGCGACCGTGCGGAAAAATTCTCGATATCTTTCCGTACCAATTAACAAAATTCTCTACTCTTTTCCGCAACATTTTGGCGAAATTTGAAAAAAATGTTCGTCAATCCTTTATCGAAATTTGTAATTTTTTTGCGCAATCTTTAAACGAAATTGGCGATTACTTTCTGCACTCTTTTATAGAAATTCCCGATATTTTTCCACGATCGTTTGAAGAAATTCTCATTTTTTTCCGGGACTGATTCACGAATTGATTTTGAGAAATTCCATAAAAGAAATAAAAATCGCGGACCTAATTTTTTTAAAAAATACTCACTGAAGAATCACAGGCTTGTGAAAGAATTTGAAGGGGAAATACTGCACAGCATTTTTTTATTTTGAGAGACTTTCCTCTTCTGTGCACAAATCGCGCGATCCCGCGCGTTATTTCAAACCCTGTCCGTGAAAGAAAACTTCATTACTAGAGAAGTGTTGGTTTTTTTTTTTTTTTAAACGAACATAGAATTAAACAAATCTAGGATTGGGGTGGGGTGGGGGGACTGCCTTCAACGTACTCCCCAGCAAGCTACGACCTCTTCTGTCTTGAAGCAAGCGAATCTTGAATTATTGCGTTTTTTATTTCGAACAAAATTGAATTTTCAGCTTTCTTATAAGAGCTGATTTGACATTATTCCAAATCGAATTTAATCACGCAATTGCAAAAATTACCAGAGAGTTTTTTCGGTTTCAAAAAATGTCAAAAAATCGCCTCAAAACACAAAAATCCCCGCTAGAAAGCGCATTAAAAATTCGGAAAAGATTAAAAAACCACAGGGAACGAAATTAACTAATTAGGTAAAAGATTTAAACCGGATTCGTTTTAGGAATGTCAAAAAAAAAAAAAAATCACTGGGAAATGTGAAAAAAAAAACCCTCTAAAGATAACATTAAAAAATTGTTAAAAATTGAAAAATCGCTGTAAGAATCTCGAAAACAATTTATTGAAAAGAAGACAAAGTTTACTGGGTAAAATATTGAAATCGGATTCTTTTTTACTTATTTGAAAAAAATTGCTGCAAAATGGGAAAAAATTCGCATAAAAAATTAATTGAAAAATTCCAGAAATTGTCTTCCATATGCATGAGTTCAGGCATACAGGTCCTGTCAAATCTTACGGGTGCAAGCTGCATTGTTTTTTCAGAGCTCAGCGCGCGGGCGCCTACACACACAGAGAGAGACAGACAAGCGCCTATCTTTATTATTACAGTCACATCATGATAGTATAATTTTTATCATCTTGATAAAATTTAGTGTATATTAGCATGACCTGCTTTACTTAATATATTCGACTCTGAGGTAAAAACCTGAATTACCGTAATTTCCGGCCTATAATCTGCGGATCAAACAATTAGGTTCAGACCCAGAAATCTTGTTTCATAAAACGTAACTTATTAAATCGCGATAAATATTTAACTTAAATAATGAAATAAAATTTCTGGGTCGAAACATGATTGTTTGAGCCGCAGATTATAGGCAGGAAATTACGCTATTAGTGAATATTATAATTATTTATAATATTATAATAATTATTTATATAGACTTTCCTCCAAAATTTCTTGGGTCCTTCCGGTGATCCCTAAGAAGTCATGGAGTCATTCTGAAAAGATTTCGTTCGCAGGTACTGATGTACCGCATGTATTATCTGAGATTTATCATCCGGCAAAAGTTCATCTACAAGACTTTGAGATAATTTTAGTTCTCATGCAGTGTTCCCCTGTACCTATAGAAGTTTCCAGCATGATTAAAGGCCTTTTTTAATCTTTATAAGAAGTTAGGGTGCCAAAAGGTTTTACAGTTGTGACCACACTTGGTCACTGTCTTATATCACTGCTGCAAGGACATTTACATATCTTTTTTTTTACCATTAGATTTAGTTTTAATGTTTTGAACCCCTTCTCAACCCTCCTCACGCAAACAAAAATTGCGTTTGAGCCCTTTTTAAAAGAAACACGACACAATTATACCTTCTAAGATGAAAAACTGTCTAAAACGGAAATTCGATCGGTTTTATGGGATTCGTTTTAGCAGGTTATACTATATAAGATGTTGTTTGTATCCAACATGTTCAGGTTAAAAAGTCTGGGCACCCCCCCGTTCAAAAGGCTAGTTACGCCTATGTATTTGTATTTTTATTAATGTTATACTGATGTATTTGTTCTTTCGTTATTTAAAATAAAAGTTCTGTCAATTTGTATAATTTGGCGAGTGATTTGGCGATTTATATAATTTGGCAAAATTAGTCAACGGGACAACTAAGTAGTACCAAATATATTTATATATGCATAATTATATTTGCATAGTAAAATATCTACAGAAAAATATCGTTTGAAACACCACGGAATATTATAAATTACAAAATGTTAAAAAAAAAAAATAATTATAAAAAAAGTGTTCAAAATTATTACTTATCCATCAGTAGCATTCAAGTAATAAAAAATGCAACCTCGAATGCTGGAAATCGCAACAACCACATCGAAACATTTATCACCTAAAAGCTCGCCATAAAAACCGGAACAGGATATGGAACTCTTCACATTATGATTTCTTATGTGTTGTATTAGTTACAATTTATTAATATTACTAAATTAATATTATTTATCATTTTTAAGAAGGTTATCTATTTAATAAACATATGCCAAATTACTGTTTTGAGCGCGTGCATGGCTACGATAAACAAGATTGTTGTTAATCGTCAACCATTTTTGGCGATCTATTTCCTGGAACGGATAATAGGTAAGTATCAAATCTTCTGTTATTGAGACATTTTGTTTGGAATTTCTTAAACTTTTGATTAGTAAGCATACAGGACAACATCTAATATATAAAGTAAAATAAGAAAGACAAATCATGCACAGGTATGAAACACTTTACAACAGTTCCGGTATACTTCAGCGGAACTTCGCCGTTTATAAGACAAAACAAGTTTTCAGCAATTAGCGTCTATAACAGGAAAAATACTTCGATTCTTCTATTATTTCCTGTATGTGATCTATAGATCTGCATATATATTCCGCAGTGTTTTAATAGTTAGCTTAGTTACCAAACGTATAATACAGTTAGAAAGTCACCTGCAGCAATTTCCCCCAATAGACGGAAATACACTTAAATAATTTTGCACAGCCCTGTAGATCTCTATTATTATCTACCGATTTGACACAGATGTCATATACATAGATGTCATATTGGCGCGATTTTTTTCTGACGCCAATATTATAAACACAATGGGTACTTAACTGGCGCCAAAGTGTTGTTATTTTGCTTGATATGGTAACCCGATATTGTTGTTTATGCTGATGATGTTTTCGCGAAATTGGCGTTCTGAAAAAATCGCGCCAATGTGACATGTGCGCCACAGATTTTTATACTCTCCCCATATTATGCTGAAATTGAAATCAGGAAAAGAAACGCACAATACTACTGAATACACGTTTTAGAATGTACTATTCATACGCGGCCATGTACCTGGTTCCTTGCGTATTCCGGGAGGTGTTCCGTATCCTGATCCAGTTGGCGCGATTGGCGGAGGCATCCAAAATAGCGACAAAAACCTATTTTAGCATCTTACAAAAACTTTTTATGCATTTTTTTATGTTTTAAGATGTATATAACATTAACCTTTATAATATAATGTTATGTTTAAATTTTACGTCTATAATAAATATATAAAATATGAAATATATAAAATTATATAAATATATATATATAAGTTTATAAAAAGTATTAAATATAAGTACGTAGTATTTATGGTACTACTTAGTTATCCCGTCGGCCAATTTCGCCAAAATATATAAATCGCCAAACCACTCGCCAAATTATACAAATTGACATAATTTTTATTTTAAATAACGGAAGAACAAATAAATTAGTATAACATTAATAAAAATACAAATAAAACGTCGAAATAAAAATCACTTGATCACGTAAACACGTGTAACTTCCTTAAAGTCAAATGAATGTGACATTTACGATCAACCATTATTGGCATTTAATCTTACAGTTTGGCGATAGATTTTGGTCGGCGGGATAACAAAGTATGGTACAGATGTCATATTCGCCCCATATTGGCGCGATTTTTTTCTGTCGCACAATATCATATAGGCAACAGGTACTTAACTTGCGCCAAAGTGTCGTTGCTTGATTTGGCAACCCGGATTAAGTTGTTTATGCTGTTGATGTTTTCGCCAAATCAGCAACCGAAAAAAATCGCGCCAATATGGGGCGAATATGACATCTGTACCCAAAGTATTTATTTAGGTACTACTTGGTTATTCAGTCGACCAATTTCCCAAAATTATACAAATCGCCAAACTATTCGCCAAATTATACAAACTGGAATAATTTTTATTTATTTAAAGAAATAATTTAAATTTGTAAAATATTAATAAAAATAAAAATAAAAAGTCGAAATAAAAATCCCTTGATGACGTAACAAATACGTTTTATGTCAAGTGAATGTGACATTTACGATTATCCATTATTGGCATTTAGTCTTAAGTTTGGCAATAGTTTTTTGGTCGACGGGATTATCAAGTATTACCCATAATATTTAAGTATTGCGCGGCAGCGCAATACTTATTTATTTCCAGTGTCACTTCTCAATGTTAATTTAACATGGAAAAGCCTATGGAGATCATAACTTTTTCATTTTCTCTTCCCACCTTTTTGTCCTTGATGCCACTCATTTTTTATTCTTTACTAATTCTAATGATATTACAGATTTAAAGTGTAAAAACGTTTGCCTGACGTCAGGGTCAAAACGAATGGTAAAATGCCTTTGCATATGGGTAAATTATAACCCAGAGAGAAACATGGGCCAATTTTTTTTTTTTTTTTTTTTTTTTTTTTTTTTTTTTACATTATTCAAATATTTTTCTTAATAATTCCAATTTTCGCTTTTTTCATTGAAAATCAACGGACATTTTTCATAGAAAATGTAACATTTTTACTTCATTGTTGCAAAAATTTCAAAAGCCGTAGTAATAATTTATTTATTTTTAGTTGAAAGATTTTCACGTGAAATATTAAATTGAGCTAATTTTTTTTTTCAAAAATTAAAAAGGGGAATATGGCGTAATAGTAGAAATAAAAAGGATATTTTCAGAATAAGTTTTTGCTTTGGTCATGTTTATATTTTAGTAAAAAGTTTCTAATGGATTGCTATTTTTACGCAGGTAGCGAACTTAGTGGAGGAATTACATAACTTAAATTTTAAAATGTATTTTTTTTTCCCGAGATGAGAACTATTTATACCCCAAGTTAAACTTAGGTAATAATTTCCTGATGTGTTTACATCACCCCTTGGGAGAGAATAAGGTTTAAAAATTTGAGTAAAACTTTTATTATTTTATTTTTTACTGTATCTCAGCTATAATATTGTTAAATATTAGCAGTAAGGATTCAACACAATTTACATTTACTTTCATAGCGTTCCTGAGTGGGAAATAAAGTATCTAAATTTAAGTGAAGTTAATTTTTTATGTTTTGATTATAGATTTTTTGCGTTCAGATTAGAAGTTTTTGTCCAAACTCCCGCAACCTGCATTACTACAGTGATGAAACATTTTGAATTACACACTGGTAAACTGCATCCCACATTGTGATGCAATATCGCATACATCAAAGTCTGATGATACTCTCTATTAATTTTGAAATGCGTTCGTCTGAATGCAGTAGCTATTAAAAAACTTAACATATTAAACAAAAACATAATTTGAAGAACAAATTAAAAAAACAAAATTTATTTCCTACATTGTTTAAGCCCGAGAAGAGACATATTGAGTTATTTCATTCAATTAGTTCTACATTTAATGTTAAATTTTTGTAACAAATTAGTTAAGCCAATTGAAGATTAAAAAATAAAAATAAAATTCATACAATATGATACCTAAAACACCCTAAAAAATTAGATTCCGTTCAAATGAAATCGAAATAAATCTTAGACTTTTTTTTAAGTTTTGTATTTTGCATGCATCTTATCATTTTATGCACAATTTTCATAAACATAATACAAAATCCGCAATACAAATATTTTAAATTAAAAAGGGAAGAAGTCTAACATTTATTTCGATTTCATTTGAACAGAATCTAATTTTTTAGGGTGTTGTAAGTATCATATTGTATGAATTTTATTTTTATTTTTTAATCTTCAACTGGCTTAACTAATTTGTTACAAAAATTTAACATTAAATGTAGAACTAATTGAATGAAATAACACAATATCTGTCCCTTCTCGGGCTTAAACAATGTAGGAAATAAATTTTGTTTTTTTAATTTGTTCTTCAAATTATGTTTTTGTTTAATATATATCTATATATAAATGGCACAGGTGTCATACACGCACCACGTTGGCGCGATTTTTTTCTGACGCCAATTTCATATACGCAGCAGGGTTCTTAACTGGCTCCAAAGTGTCGTTATTCTGCTTGATATGGTAACCCGGACATTGTTGTTTATTTATTAATAAATTGGGTACTTAGTTATCCCGTCGACCAAATTACTGTCGCCAAATTGTAAGATTAAATGCCAATAATGGTTGATCCTAAATGTCATATTCACGTGACAAAACCTGTTTACGTCATCAAATAATTTTTATTTCGACGTTTTATTTGTATTTTTGGCACAGATGTCATATTCGCCTCATATTGGAGCGATTTTTTTCTGTCGCCAATATCATATAGGCAACGGGTACTTAACTTGCGCCAAAGTGTCGTTATTTTGCTTGATGTGGTAACCCGGATTATGTTGTTTATGCTGTTGATGTTTTCGCCAAATTGGCAACCGAAAAAAATCGCGCCAATATGGGGCGAATATGACATCTGTGCCGTATTTTTATTAATGCTATTGTAATTTATTTGTTTTTTCGGTACTTTTCGGTTAGCCGGGCGCCAGTGTTATACATACATATTTATATACATATATGTATGTAAATATACATATATATACCTATACACATATTGTATATATACACACATATATATATGTAAATATATATGTATATATACATACATCTATACATACATATATATGTATATATAACACTGGCGCCCGGCTAACCGAAAAGTACCGTTTTTTCTTTATTTAAAATAAAAATTATGTCAATTTGTATAATTTGGCGAGTGGTTTGGCGATTTATATGATTTTGTGAAATTGGTCGACGGGATAACTAAGAAGTACCATAAATTGTTTATTTACTCTTATTTTCTTTTTAAAAATTATATAAACTGTTTTGTTGGGAAGAGAGCACAGATGTCATATATTGGCGCGATTTTTTCCGACGCCAATTAGGATAAACATCGACAGCATAAACAACAACATCCGGATTACCACATCAAGCAAAATAACGAAACTTCGGCGCCAGTTAAGCCGCCATCTTGAAAATTTGGTAAGATGGTAAAATAGCCTTTCGGCTTTTGGATTCCTTCGCTTATCGCGTCAACCAGAACAGGATACGGAACTCTTCCCATTGTTTTCTTTCAAATATGCTAAAGGCAAAAAAAAATATACAAAAAACACATATAGATAAAATCTATTCCAATTGTAAAAAAAGCAACCCCAAAGGCTCAAAAAACCGCATCGATACATTAATCGCCAAATAAAGCTCGCCCCCCCCCCCCTTCCAAAAAAAAACTGAGCAGGATATGGAACTCTTACCCAAAGATGAGTAATTTTGGAACAGATGTCATATTCGCCCCATATTGGCGCGATTTTTTTCGGTTGCCAATTTGGCGAAAACATCAACTGCATAAACAACATAATCCGGGTTACCACATCAAGCCTTTTAGCGCAAGTTAAGTACCCGTTGCCTATAGGATATTGGCGACAGAAAAAAATCGCGCCAATATGGGGCGAATATGACATCTGTACCGTAATTTTAAATTACGTCTGTATTTTTTCTTCCTAAACAAACAATTTTCACGGATGCTAAGGAACCCGTTGAAAAATAAGGTACAGATGTCATATTCGCCCCATATTGGCACGATTTTTTTCTGTCGCCAATATCATATAGGCAACAGGTACTTAACTTGCGCCAAAGTGTCGTTATTTTGCTGGTAACCCGGATTATGTTGTTTATGCTGTTGATGTTTTCGCCAAATTAGCAATCGAAAAAAACCGAGCCAATATGGGGCGAATATGACATCTGTGCCAAAAATAACATTTCAAGCAACAGGGCTGCCACAGGCAAATATTTTTTAATTCTATTTCGCACAACTGGTTCAAAACAAAAATCTTTTATAAGCGCTTTGACAATATTTGTAAGGGAATTATGCTACAAAATGTATTTTTTAAAAATAGTGGTGAAAACAGAATATAAATATATTCGCCGGTAGCAGCCCTGAAATAAATATATATTTTACCTAATTTTAAAAGGTTAAAAAAACATACTTACTTCTTCCCGGCGTTCTGTTTATTCTAACCGAAAAATTCCATTAAAAGTAATGAAAATTAAATATTAATTTATGATAGATACACTTTAAAGAAAATCAATTGTAACCGAAAACAAGATAAATCGAATTACACAACTGCTCTGCCAAAATAAAATATCTTCTGCGTTTAATATGTAGTTGTCTCGAGCTGAAAATGTCGGTTATCATCTTAAAATCAACAAAACGTGAATAAAGAAAAATCACTGAGGATCTTTATTAAAAATAGAAAAAGAAATTTACCAAGAATATTTACACTGGTGAAAACAATTAAAGGGACAGACGGTTTAAAAAAAAATAAATAAATAAATAAATTATCCCCATACGTAAATAAGGTATCAGATGATAGTTAAGCTCCTCGCGGACACACCTTCCACGCAGTGGTCTGTGTCGTCATAAGGCAGTGGCGCTGTGATCGCGTTTGTGCAGATGTACCTCATTTGACCGCTGAAGCTTGTAGCGTAAGGACGTTTTGAAACATCGTAGCATAACCCAATCCTTGTTTTTTTAATTTCTTTGTTTACCCATTGTTAGTATGGCTAGTTATCATCGTCTAGATGATGCCACAAGATGGCGGATTGTTGGAAGACTCGAGGCCGGCCAATCACAGGCTACCTGTTGTAATGACCTCGGGGTTTCGAGAAATGTGGTGTCCACTCTGTGGAAACAGTTCAGTGAGACAGGAACAGTGGTCCGCCGACCTGGTCAAGGCCACAAAAGGGCAACAACGCCGGCTGAAGATCGTTATTTGAGACTTCCAGCCAAAAGGGATAGGTCCGCGACAGCGACACAGCTGTCTGGTGACCTGTATAATGCAACAGGAACATCCATTTCATGAATAACAGTTAACCAGAAACTTAATGCAGGTAGCCTGTATGCCAGGTGCCCTGTAGTCTGCATCCCTTTGACTGTGAACCACAAAAAACGCCGACTAACATGGTGCCGAGAATACCTGTCCTAGACAGAGGATAGTTGGGGGCGGGTTCTCTTCAGTGATGAGTCGCTATTCAGTCTGGACAGTGACTTGAGACGTGTTCTCATCTGGAGAGAACCCGGGAGTCGATATCGAAACTCAAAGAATGTCGAAAAGGATCACTATGGTACAGGTGGCCTGATGGTCTGGGTAGGTATCATGCCAGACGGGCATACCGACCTTCATGGCTTCGATAGAGGTACTCTGACAGGTCAGCGGTACAGTGACGAGATCCTTGCACCCTATGTGAGACTTTTCCACGGGGCATATGAACCAAATTTCGTAATTATGGACGATAACGCGCGTCCACATAGGGCTCAGTTGTTGAGCGAATATCACTAATCGGAAGATGTTCAACGAATGGAGTGGCCTGCGATGTCCAATGACCTTAATACTATCAAACACGTATGGGACGCCCTTGAACGATCAATTTCAGCTCGAACACCAGCTCCAATGGCCATCGATGTGCTCTATGGTGCCTTTGTGCAAGAGTGGGTGCAGTTGCAACAGGGATTGGTAAGGGCCCTGGTAAACAATATGAAGCGCCGATGCAAGAGTTGTGTAGCTGTTACAGGCGATCATACACCCTATTAGACATGTTTTTCTCTGACTGACAGCGTGTCGGTCAGCTGCTGTGGTGGACACGTGACCAGTTTCCTTATTTAGAGTGCAGGTTGTGCCCATTTTTCTATTTCCATATATTGATCTTATATCGAATGATATTTTTGCCAAGTTTGGCTTCATTTGCTTTGTTAGTTTTTTTTTAATTACACAAAGAACATTTGTCCCTTTAATTGTTTTCACCAGTGCATTATAGGTAGTAAAAATATTTGAAATGTTAACTTCTACCTCTATTTTTTCTTTCGATATTACTTACTTTTTTTCCTTTAAAAAAATAAACAATTTATTTAGTATATTTCGAGGACTTCGAGGATTCATTCATGAAGATAGAAGGAAGTGTTCCATATCCTGTTCCGGTTGGCGCGATTAGCGAAGTAATCCAACATGACGCCAAAAGACCGTTTTAATATCTTACCAAATTTTTCAAGATGGCGGAAAAACATGGTTTTTAAATATTTATAAACTTATATTTATTGAATATGGACATTAATACAGTAATACAATTATATGACTAACTGTGAAGGAGGAATAATAAAGAATAATCATCAAGGCAGACGTTAGATTAGATAACCCCAATTTTAAATGAAGTTTTTTAACCTCTTTTTTCTATAACAAAGTGGGCTTTATTTGTACGTCAAAGTATACTTATCCTACGAGATTTCGGTACAAATATCTCAGATGCACCGAGGTATCTTTTTGGAGACAAACTAGAGATTTTATGCATTTGCAACCCTGCATTTCTGGCAAAATTTTTCTTCGTGTGGCAACCCGAAGACACATGCAACATATTGCATGTGTTTTACTTTAATGTACACATTGCGTGTATTATAATAAAATTATGTGCGTTTTTTAATAAAATTGTATTTTTTTTTAATATAAAACTAGCAAGCTATGCCCGCTGCGCTGGTCTTTTTTTGTGAAACGAACCTTGAATCATATGAAATAGCGAATATTACTTACTTTGATCTTGTATTTTAAAACAACATGGACCTTCACCTAGAATGTCCTTCCGCATTGATGCAAACAATGCGAACGCCATTGCGCTGTTGTATTATCTCATGCGTTGGACAGAATTTGGGCTATTCAGAACTCTTTTAGTTGATCATTTGTAGTGGAGTTTGGTAGGGAGATGAGGCAGTTATGACAACAGGAATTAAAATATTCTTTAGTCACCACTCTACTAAAATATTGAACATTACAATGATTGCAGAGATTGACCATTAAATTTAAATAATTTTCGGTTGACTCATATTCGTTTGTTAGTTCTTGGGCTCAGGACATCTCAGCTTGGCGATATGTGTTGTTCTAACAGCTTGAATACAACTTCACTCTACACTATGTTATATTTCCCAATATGCGTCTTCTCCTGGCAGGTCTATTACAGTTTTCCATTTTTGGATTTCAGAAGAGAAAATACAGACAAAAGTGTAACAAATTATTTGCACACATTGCACGGTGTTTAACCATCATATAAAAAAAATGAAGCATAAAAAACGCGGATTTTTAAAGCTGAATTGCTTGAATAAAATTATAAGGACGTCATTTCATTGCCTTTTCACTTTATAGACCAATTCCAATCATGTAACCGTTAACCTGAAAAAAACTTCGATGGCTGATACTGGTAGAAAAATAAACATTTAGTTTGCATCCAATAAAATCTTCCTAATCTTCCGTAATCGTATTAAAGCAAAGGCTGGCGTCAAACATTAGAAGTGTTTGCAACGAAATATTTCAAATGTAACAGAGTTAGTTACAAACGCGCCAAACTACTTATCATTACATTATGTCAAATTGCTACATTTACACAATTATAAATCCTTTACCAACAAAATTCCTTAAATAGAATTGACAATGATAAATAGCGTTATTTACGCAACATTTTTAGTAAAAATCTTTTTGGTGAATACTCGAACCGAAACTTTTCTTTACATTTTCTAATAAGAATAAAAACACAGAGAGATAAATAGGCTTACAATTTCCATTATATTTAAGAGATAATTATTCTTCAATATGTTGCCTAAGTAATCCCGATATTGAAAATAATCGTTAATTTGTTACTAAGATAAATTTATAGGACTGTCTTTCAAGCGAAATTGCTTTATAATGATATAAATTTTATCCAATTAGAATTGTATTTTTTTTCTTACATAGGCTAACTGATAAATTCGCAAATATTTTTCCATGCATTGGCGATACGTAGTTTTTCAGTATATTGCAATTACTACTTTTTTCGTGACATTATAATAACGGAAGATGAAAAATATATAATACTGAATTTTTTTCTTCTGTAATCGCATTCACCATCCACAGTCTTCGAACATAAATGAATCTTTCAACAATATAGAAAAATATATGACCCGATTACGGAAAATTAGTCCAATATCTTTTAAATACCTTCCGAAAACAATAGACGATATTCAGAAAAAGAAATGACGAATTAAAAATAATATCGGAAATTTATTTCAGCATGCAATTTTTTTCTTTTTGAAAATGGTGAGTTTGTTTTATAGTAATAACACACAATTGCATAAATCCCCCTAAGAATAACGTTAGTTCCTATCTTTGAAGCCATGAATCTTTCTATAAACGAAATTAGCGCTATTCTAGAACGAAAAAAGAGGGAGTACAATATTCGGTAATCTGCGTTCGAGTCTATAAGAATTACATATTTGGAAGAAAACAAATCACCATTTTCCGTTTAAAAGTATGGTGAATTTTTTTTAATGTGTGAAATTAAATATTTTTTTACAATATGTGTGTAGCAAACATTTACGTTGAAATTAAAATATTTGTATCCATTTTTATAATATTAACTGCTATTTACACAATTTACATTGGAATATAAAAATTTATGCCTAAAAAGTCTCTCAAAAAACCACCATCATAGCTCCGGCTGAAGCCATGCATATATATTTTTGGCTTAAAATCGCATTGTTTGGCGACAAAAGTAAAGCAAAATACCTGCAACTCACAAGTACAGCCATTTTTAGAATTATTTCTTCTAGTATATGTTGTAAGACACGTAATGAGAGAATGAGATAAAAATCAAAATAATTAAAAAAAATAATACTGATATTTTATATTCAAATTTTTGAGCTGCATTTTTCGGTACTACTTGATTATCCCGTTGAACGGAAATTGTCGCCAAACGGTAAGATTAAGTGCCAATAATGGATTATTGCAAATGTCACATTCACTTAATATTAAATATGTTACACGCGTTTGTTACGTCATCAAGTATTTTTAATTTGACGTTTTATTTATATTTTTATTACTGTTTTACTAATTTATTTGTTCTTTCGTTATTGAAAAATGCTGTAAAATTTAAATCCCCCCCCCCCCCTTCAATTCTATAATGTTTACATACATTTTATAGTTATATCCGCCTACGTTTTTCGACTAAATAAAGAGCATCGGGATCCTTGCAATTTCCCGTTATCATTGATACTTATTGTGTCCCTTAATAAATTCGATGATTACATTTAAAATACAGTATCCTAAAAATATTTTTTGTTAATGGTTTAATTTAAAAATTCTGCATGTAAATACGTAAACTATTAGTATTATTTTCTCCGAAATTATCTAAATAAATCAAATTTTATATCTGGTATATCGCTTTTCGCCATAAGTGAATGTCATCGTTAAAGCAACCCTATTCTTAAGTGATTTTTTAAATTTAAATAAATTAATTTTCCTTTCTTAAAAGTTTAGAGTGGCAACACTCATCCATGTGTATAATTTGGCGAAATAGGTATACGGGATAATCAAGTAATACCCATTTTTCTTAACCTGGAGGAAGCGATTAAGCGCAAATATTGTATGACTTGAAATATTTCATATTAAATTCATTTTTAGGCATTACGAATATTCCTTTCATGTTTAAATTAAATATTTTCGTTTATAATCTTTTCCCTCATTAAAGCAGTTTTTCTTTCTTTTTTTAAATTAAATATTAGTAATTATTTTCTTCTTTTATTTGCAAGATGTTTGTGTTATTTTCTAACTGGTATAGCCATTTCAATTCATTTATCAAAGATAATTTTCGCCAAAATGACCACTGGTAACCCTTTCGTCAAAAATATCAATAAAATACGAAACTTTTAATCAAAAATACGAAAATTTTAATCAAAAATGATGGTTATCCCTGTATATTTTACTCACAAACCACCGCATGAATATTCTGTATCGAATGATACATTCTGCAAAAAAATCCACCGGGTAGTTTTTGAAAACACTCGAGCGGAACTTTTAGATCTTACTGCTTTATAATATATATGATAAACTGTTTTATAATAAAACTCCATGTTATTTCCGCGGTTTAACAGATACCCGAAAAAAAAAGTTTTCTCGCCAGGATGTCGCAAAAAATATATCGCGCCAACCCCGTGCGTCTGAAACATGTGTGCCGAGATTTCTTGAATCGTTGAAACAAGTCACCTTATTAATACGTGTATTTTTCTTTAAAATAACCGCATGTTTTTTTACGGCAATTTCCATGTCTATTTTTTTGTATCATTAATCAGGTATCGTTATTTTTTAAACAAATGATCCGGACATTCAATATAAATGGCCGTTGTCGCTGCTAGTGATAATGACAGATACTTTCATTCAAAAAGTTTTTATTCTACTGATATCATTGCTTGAACTCATGTCAGTTTAATCTCTTCTTATTCCTATACTGTAAAAAAAAAATGCAAGTCTACAGATATAAATTTGCAGAAATCTGTATGCTTACTGAAATTATATCTGTACAATGTACAGAAAAAGATGTAAATCTACAAATGAAATTTTTGTAAATCTACAGATTTCTATAGATTTACAAAAGAATCTACTAAAATTACAGTAATCTTACTAAAATTTTATCCGTAACCCGGGTTCCAGTTACATAAAAAGTTCTAGGCAGGCCAATTTCCTAAAAAATTCTTAGTAAACTTACAGATTTTTTGATTTGCAGTGTAGTGCTCATTGAGGTAGAAACTAGAAAACATATCTCGAATACACAAGTTAAAACTAACTGATACAATCAGAGTGAGATTCTAAATGGGTTAAAGACCTATAGAAATGAAATGCTGTTTTACTGCAGATTGTCCGGCATAAAGGTTAGGGTGATGACATTATTAAGAGATACAGTTTTCAGAGGTTCAATCAATTTGATTAACTGTGAGGGAGGTCTAGGGCAAAGAATAATCATATGGATCGAAGGCTACATGAACATCGATATTTATCTTTTCACACTCATGTTCACCATCTACTACAACTACCGTTTAGCGCGAAAACCTTGGCCGAGGGTTCAAACTGTATACGTATTGACTTGATTGGACATGATCGCGGCTAAAATCAAATTAATTAATATTGAATATCATTTGAGCTTTCAAAGAGGTTTTCTCCGTTAGCCAGCAGTTTAGGTAGATGGTGAGAACCAGCGTTAAGGTTTTCGCCCATATCTCACGGAAGCATAATTTCATGAGGTACCGTCAGAAGATTTTTTGACTACAATGTCGAATACAACACTGCGGTATGTCGATGTCATCCTCTAATCTATTGTTTTAAAAGTGTTTGCATAGCTATCCGTAGTTATATTTCAAAAATACAAAACGGACATCTAACATCTGCAGACAGCTACGGTATATTTATTATGTTTTAAAAGTGTTTGTATAGCTATCCGTAGTTATATTTCAAAAATACAAAACGGACATATGCAGGAGGCTAATTTGTTTGCTTTACAGACGTGTCATCTGTCTCTCGGCATCCTTGTATTTTAGATAGTGCTTAGTAGTACACCTTATATAAATAATCTGCCGTCTGTTGAAGAAACTAAAAAAAAAAGATTATGAATTAACTGTATCTGGCAAGAAAATGTTAAGAACAATCTTCGACGTCTGTGAGGGCTAGGCCAAATATTGCGACATAACTTTTAAAGGAAGGTTGTTAAATTTTCCATAAAATTTAACAAATGTTAGAATTTCTTATTTTCGTGTATTTAATGTGTTCACCTCGCATTAAACTGTGTAAGTGTTACATGTATTGACCCTTTCATTACATAAACAAAGATTTAACTATAACTAAATTACGCAATGTGGGTTAATTTGTTTAAAACATGCATTAACAAACAAATATGCGTTTCATATTCATACTGAATTTTAGTTGCCACAGTGTAGGTAAATTTAGGTATGTAAAATAATAAAAAAGACATTTTATAAGTTCATTAATAAATATTTTTTAAGCCTACATCTAGAAAATGTAGCAAACCCTGATATTTACACTCATGTTTGTGAAAATTGGAACACCATGAAGGAATCATCAGAATGAAATAAAATTTAATACATAAACGACTGGTAGTGGTACAAACAAATGAATGCATTTTTAAAGAAAAAAAAAAAAAAAAAAAAAAAAAAAAAAAAAAAAAAAAAAAAAAAAAAAACAATATTAAGTGTCCGAAATAAGTATTTGGTGTAGCACCACGTGCTGCTATACGACGTGGCGTGAAGTCAAACAGATTTTGAATTTCTGCCTGGGGAAGAGCATTCCATATTATTCGTATGCGTACCCAAAGTTCATCTGTAGAAGCTATAGAACGAGGATCACGAGCGAGACGCCGATCAATGAAATCCCACACATGTTCAATACGCGAAATATCCGGCGAGTAAGCAGGCCTCGGAAGAAGCTATGTGTGTTCTGCTGACAAGAAGTCTTGAACATCCCTTGCAACATGTGGACAGGCATTATCCTGTTGAAAGATAGCTCTTGGAATGCCTTGAAGGAAAGGAGCGACATCGGGCTCCAGCACATCACCGATGTATCTTTTGCTGTTCGGATTACCCACAATTTGTAGGAGCTGCGATCGTTCATGATGAGCAATCGCACTCCAGACCATAACTCTTGGTGTTCGTCCACTATGACGTTCGATAATGCCCTAAAGAAGGTAGCTTTCACCGGCATAGCGTCTAACACGAATGCTGTCACCATGGTACCACAAATTAAAGCGTGATCGCCAGATTAAATGACTTGTTACCAATCTGAATGTCTGTCTATATGTTCATGAGCACATTGCAGCCGCAGGCGTCGATAGTTTTGCATGAGGGGGATCCTTCCTAAAGGAGTTCTTGCACGCAGTCCAAGGTGCAGCAGATGCCGACGAATTGGCGAAGCAGACAGTGATACGCCTGTAAAAGTTGGCCAATGTGCTGCAAACTGCCTAGATGAAGCTGTACTGTTCGTCAGCGCCATGCAAACCATGTGTCTATCATCGCGCGTTAACGTCACCGTTCGGGGTCCACTCCCATATTCCCGAGTTGTCCGATTCTCGTCGGTCCACTGTTTCCAAACTCGGATCCCTCTGCCGCTGTTCGCTGGACCCGAGCTGCTATTGCACGATAGGAAAATCTTTCTTCATCGAAGAGGCATAGTTACGTTTCACCTAACGTTTACCACTAGCAGATAACCATAGACAAATTTCCACGTACTGCTACAGCCCTCTATTTATATGGTTTCAGCAGCAATCCAGAGGGCACTGCTCAGTCCACGCATACGCGGTGACTCTGAAATTGGAAACATTTGCGTAACACACTATACTTTGCATTCTCTGAAATTTTCAGCTCAATCGTGTTATTTCTTCATGGTGTTGCAATTTTCACAAACATGAGTGTATTATTCTTAGCCTCATTTACAGCCATTTTTAGATCATTCGCATCATGTATCATGCGTCTATTTCTGACATATTAGCTAAGCATATCTGTAATAAATCAAATAATTTAGTTTATAGATTTGGATCTTTAATTAGACCGTAGGGTAAAGTGCCCGTATTTCATCCACTTTACTAATTTCGTCCCCCTTTAGTTCTCCGCTTCTGCGAAAGCGGCGCCACTTATCACGCAAGGCACAGGGAATGGGAGGTAAATGGGGTCAGTAGTGAAAGTTGCGTTCGCCAAGACGCATACATAAGTTAAAGACGCCAAATTTCCTATTTTTAGAAGATCTGAGATCTTATTACGTCGTTTGTAGATCGTTATTTACCCTACTGCTAGTATTTATTTCTTATTCCTTGCGTGTATTTTACGTAAGTAATATGCTTAGAGTAATATACAGTGAGCTTTAGGACGCTCAGTTCATCTTACGGAAACTGAAGCTTCGCCATATTGGGAAGTAGCGTGGTCCCAATTTCGTTTTCCTTGCAGTTCTTATTTTCGTCCCGAGGACGAAAATAAGGAAGGCTTTTTCATGACAATTTTTTTCATCTTTTTCCTCATGTTTGGATGGCTAATGTTTCGTTATGTTATTCTTCTAGTGATAATTAGTACATTTCTTTGTGCCTTAATTTAATGTAAATTAAATTACTTACTCATTTAGATATAAATTTTGATTTAATTATAAGTTAAGCCTCGGCGTATTGGATTTTTTGAGGGGGCGAAATTGGGACCATTTTTTTTCTTTTGCCATATGTAGATACTTTTGAAAAAATATTTCGCGGTGTTAAAATATTTTTGTACGACATTTGCCTATTTTTCTACGTGCGTCGGTAGTTAGTCTATGTAAAATCCAAATTTGGTAGGTTTTCACTGAAAATTACAACAATTAGGGGCCTAAAAGTGACTGGGAGGGGACGAAAATAGGGGCACCTTACCTTATAGTAAAATTTCCTTACATTTTAAAAATTACAATTATGTGTTTAGCATTGCCATTTAATATTAAATTTTAAAGTCAGATTATTCTACACAAATATGATGTTATGATATATGACGATGACATTTCATATATGTCCATGTTATAATAATATATGAAGTATATATGACGTATATATATTTCAATAAGACATATATATTATATATATATGATATAAAGGATGCAAATATTACGCATACATTGACGTACATGACGGATATGATGATTCAAATACCTATATGCGTATATGAGCTTGATTGTGACTTTGGTGAAATGGTAACTGCAACCTTGTGGAAATTCGTAATTGCGGAGCTGCTATAACTATTGAGTGCCCTTTATTTTGCAGAGGTGTCCTTGGTTATCTAAAATGTTTTCACACTGAAACAATGGGAAACATAGTGTAAACATATGGTTGTAATTAAGTAATTCTAGAATAATAATGATAGGTTTTGTAAAGCAAAATTCCATTTACGTTCAAATATAAAATTATCCAACTATACCCAATTTATCTAAACAGGGGATATAAAGTTTCTATCAAACATATATTGGTGCGTTCTGAAATATATGCTATGGCCTCTCACTTGCTTCAACCTGCTTATTGGCGCTGAAAGTTGGGATATTTTCCAAACTAAACGGGATCCACAAATATAAAAAAAAGGGTTGACCATTTGGCGAGTAATCACTGCTAGGTGTTTTAAAATGTAAGCAAAGCCCTAGAAATGAAAGCCAGATTTTTTAGAATGCTCAATTTCACGGAATTCAAGCTTCTATTTATTGTAGGAGATCCAAACAGCAATAAGTTCGTCATGAAGTTATGTGAGGTAAACTATCACATGGTGATTTTTCGACCGTTTTCCTCTCGGAAAATCTGTTTATGTAGAAGTATTCTGTCCAAAAGTCACCATGAAATTTTCGATTTTAGATGTTTAGTCTGATATCTAGAGAAACACATGATGAATTTTTCTAGAATTTAGGGAAAACAAAAATCTTGTTAGGCCTCATATTTTTCAGTGAAGGTTTGATCACAAGCGCGGTTTCGGGACAACAACTAATTCAATAAATATAAAAATATTTGCAATCAACCTGTAAAATAAATTCTTGACATGATATGTAGCTGTAATAAATGACTATGCGGATCTTGTACAACATTCGTGTTCATTTGTGTAAGAATAGCACGTATAATTATGAAAATATAAAGATTTTTTTTTTTTTTAATTCCTGTAATCTCTGCATGTTTCTAACACTTTCCAACATAATTGTTAAAATTTTACAACATAGTTGAAAAGTATTTAAGAATTCGGTTTGTCTGTCTGTCTGTACAGGCTCTTAACTCGCGTAAATATACTCGTATTTTCATGCAACTGATATATACAACCTGTGGCCAGAAAGTTCGGTGAATGAATTTTTATTTCAAATACAGTATTGTACAGCATCAAATACAAATTTACTGTGCTTCAAAATAATCTCCATGGATGGTAATGCACTGTTTAGAACGAGTATATAAGTCCTGGAAACTCCTGTAAAACAGTTCTTTCGGAATAGCTTTCAGCTCGGCCGTCACGGCGAAGTTCGTCGTCGCCTAAAAAAAAAACAAGGTACGGTCAGAAAAATCGTGCATAAAGACAATACTTTTCGCATTATTTGACTCTAATGGT
The DNA here is from genome assembly GCA_963932465.1 of Maratus speciosus. Lineage (NCBI taxonomy): Eukaryota > Metazoa > Arthropoda > Arachnida > Araneae > Salticidae > Maratus > Maratus speciosus. The sequence continues at coordinate 416,808,347 of OZ010789.1, read as the reverse complement.
TTCATTTACAAAGAATTCCTCCCTGAGAGTACCACATTGAATGCTGTTGCCTACGTCGATGTCTGAAGCGTTTACTACAATGGATCCGCCGCGTTCGCCCTGAGTACGCCACGCAAGGCTCCTGGACTCTTCTCCACGATAATGCCCGGCCACACACCGCCTTGGTTGTACGGCAGTTTCTGGCCGCGAATGGAGTTGTGACGCTTGATCTTCTTCCCCAGATTAAAGTCAGCCCTTGCAGGGAAAGAGATTTACGGACATCACCGACATTCAACGCAACGTGACGGCCGAACTGAAAGCCATTCCGAAAGAACTGTTTTACAGGAGTTACCAGGACTTATATACTCGTTTCCAACAGTGCATTACCATCCATGGAGATTATTTTGAAGGGCAATAAATTGTATTTGATGCTGCACAACACTGTGTTTGAAATAAAAATTCATTCACCGAACTTTCTGGCCAAAGGTTGTATTAAACTCTTTGGGACGAGCGACCGGTATACGTATTTTTTTTAATTGTTACATCAAATACTGATGAATTAAAGATTGCTTATCCCTAGATGTGCTTCCTACAATTCTTTTTTCAATATTATGCAATGAATTGTAATCAATATTTGGTGCTTCAGAAATGGATGTTAGATAATTTCTGATGATTTCAATGCAATGCAATGTAATTCATCGGTTTTAGCTTGATGAAAAACGCTGTGTAACCAAAAGAAAGCGCCGCCTGACCAGAACAAAAACACCGCAAGTAGACTGGTACGTCTATCTGGAGCTTAAGTGGGTCATTCATAGTGTGTGGGTATTTATTCAGATGAAGGATTGAAGTAAAATTTCTCATTTACCTCAATGAGTGTTTTAGACACTTTTGTGAAAAGTTTGGCTAAAACATTTCTTACCGCTTCATTTCCATGCTTATAAGATGGATTATGAAAAATAGACAATTTTCCTAAATCGTCGGGATATCCGGAGTTGAAAATTATTCAACGACGTAAAATCCGGAGTTTATTTACATTAAAATCATATACAGAAAATCAGGACTTTGAAAAACTGACGTGATAAGCGCAGTGACGTGAAAACCGGGTGTCGGGATAACGAGGTCCGACTGTATATGCATACATATTTTTTTTTCATCGGGGGCGACACTAAATTCTGAAAAAGCAGAATTCCTGTTTTCTAGTTTAATTTTTATGCATTATGACTTTATTAGTTTTTTTCTTTAGAATTAAATAGAAAACATATTTTTATTTGAATATGCTATGGTTAAGCATAAAACTAACAAGGGAACCATTTTTGGTGTTGCTTGCACCTAGCAACGAGACCTGGTGCATTTTGTAGCCCTATACATAAAAGTTAGAGAACCGATACAATTTCTCTGTTAAAATCATATTTTATGTACTTTTTTATACTTTTAATTTTTTATTATTACATTTTTATTTGTTTATTTCACACCAAAAGTGAGTTAAGTCGCCAAATATGGCTCTACAATTTTCCCGCAAGCTTTATCCAATGAGTACATGTTACATGTTACTAGACAGTAAGTACATGTTACTAGAATTATATCAGATTGCGATTTTCTTTATAATTGATAGCATAAGAAACAATTAACAGGTTTTTCTTTTTTTTTTCTATGCAGGCGATAAATATATAAATAGTAAATATAATTCTATAAAAGCTTCCAAGATCATTGAAAACTATTTTTGAGTGAAATACAAAGTAAGCAAACTATTTTCTTTTGAAAGCCAATGGAATAAAGTTTCGAACGTTTAAAATGAAATATTGCTGTATTAAATGGTCCTTTGTTAAAAGTAATTATTATAAAGCAAATTAATATTTTTACACAATTTAGAAAAATTACTGTGGTTAATTAGGTCTGACATTACAATTTCTGCTGAAGTCCAAACAACTCCTCACACAAGACAAACAGCTATGACATTTGGCTAGGGTTGCCGGAAAGCTTTAGTTTTGAGACAAAAAACGCCAACTGTTTGCCCGCCAAAAAATGTGAATATATTGTTGCAATTTTTCAAAATCAAATTCGTAGGTTTTTGAAGGAATGTTTAAACTTTTTTCAATATTTTATACTTATTATTAACTAATTTTTATTTTTAAATGTTTTTCTTGTTATGTTGCTGTAAAATCAAGAAATATTATTTTAACAGAAAAATTTTATCGATTCTCAAACTTCGTAATATAGGGCTTTAAAATTCCCTTGTAAGTATATAAAGTATTTTTGAAAAGTTTCCACTGGTGATTTTATGCTTAGATTGAAATGTATTTTTGCATTAATAAAACTGAGGAGAACAATTGATATGACGTCAGTTCACTGATTTTTCATTTCTTAATTCTAAAGATTTGAAGCAAAAACTGAATTATTTCATAAATTGAATATTGAGTAGGGTCAGGTGGGGGAAAATGGGTCTATATTAAAAAATGGTCCTTTTCACCACATAAATGTACTTATTTTAGAATTTTTTTTCTGTGGAAGCATTCTCTGAGATTATGCCAACTATTTCTAATCAAATTTTAGGATCTAGAAACAAATTTATAGATATTTAAATTTTGTTGTTTACATTCACTGAGTTGTCTAATTGCAATTTGTTGTGAAAAACTTTCTTACTTCTTCTTTAGATAGTGAAAATACTGTTTTATTTTGATACAGACTATTAGAGGACCCTTTTAGGAACATAACTGTGCAAAAAGGCAACAATAACTTTATCATTTTAATTTTTTATATTTTTTTCTCTGGTGTGGGGTAAAATGGGTCTATAGTTAGGCTTAGCTAAAAGCTGTATGATGCAACACATTCTAACTCTATGTTTACTTTTAAAGTATTAAAAAATAAAATAAATAACAATTATTCCATCATTAGTTTTTGTTTTATTAACCTAGTTTACAATTTTTTACCTATAAAAACTATTTTTCATTTATTTTCATCACATATTTTGAAAAAAAAAAAAAATAATGCAATCAAAAAGGAAAGAAAGGTCATTCAAACATCAAGTAAAATAAGAATCTTTAAAAAAAAGGAAAAATGAAGCTGGTGAACTTGAAAGTAAAATTAGTCCTAATTTAAAAGTAGCAGTACCACTCTCAGAAATAAAGCAAGGTTCTTGGGTAGAAGTTAAATACTACAATGACTTAAGAAATAAAGTCAAACGTTCATAGGCCAAGTGAAAGAAATCAATGAATTTTATCACATAAACTAAAAGTTTTATTTTATGAAATTTATCACATAGTCTAGATCCAAATTAGGGAAATGTTATATTTTTCCTGATATTGATGACGAAGATGATGTGGAGCTCAGTCAGATTTGCCACATAGTAAAGGAACCAAAATTTCACAACCGTGGACACTATTTCTTTAATTGAATATTTTCAAAAAACAAAACACATTTTTCAATATGTTTCTATTTAAATATGGATGTAATACAATAAAATGAGTGTTCTGTAGATTAAACATTGTATTAGCCTTTTTTTATTCAAATATTCACTTAATTTAATACTAGGCCCATTTTCCCCCACCATGGGGGAAAATGGGCTTATGAATACTTGCCTTATTAAATAAAGTACTGAAAAGTAACATTTAAATTATAGTGAAAAATAATGTTATATTTGTAATCTATATAAGCCAAATGTATATAATATGTATCAAAAGATTCATTAAGAAAATTATAAAAGGTTGATATATAAGCATTTTTTGAAAAATGCTTGATTTTAGACCCATTTTCCCCCACCTGACCCTATAAAAAAATAGTCTCATCATTTGTATATGTATTTATTTTTATTATTTTAAAATCCATATTTATTATTATTATTATTATTATATTTATTAATTGATGAAGATTTAATTTATTTATAGAATTTTAGCAATATTACAGATGCTAGATGAAACCCGTCGAACGTCGATGAAAGAAAACGTTTAAAGAATAACTGTTACACTGATTAATAATAAACTGACAAAATTAAATGCAAGAAAATATCCGTCGAAAATTGTTAGTGTGACTCTTAAAACAAATATTACTTTATTATAAAGTTACCAAAATACTATTTCCTTGGCCCTTTCAAGGGGCCAAACGGTAGTCACACGGCGTGACCACCTAATTTTTATTCCAAACCTGACAAACGGCACCAACAATATTTTAATAAAATTTTTCTTTTATAATGAAAACGTAGAGAAGCAGGTTTTTATTTGCTGAAGAATGCATTTGTAAATTCTGGTGTCAATCAATTATTTCATCATTTTACGAACAGAATTTTTCTGCCCCTGAAAGGGTTAAACTTCAACTGTTCCAAGTTATTGAAAAATTAAACTTTATTTGGTACTTTTAGTGTTATATATACACAAATATATACATATATATACACAGATATGTACATATATATATGTACACAAACGCACACATATGTATACAGACATATGTATATATATATGTACATATATGTGTATATATATGTATATATATGTGTATATATGTGTATATATAACACTGGAGCCCGGCTAACCGAAAAGTGCCCTTTATTCATATACAAAATTAGTAAAATAGAATCAAGTTAAGTAATTGCGATGAAATTTTTTATTGAGGCTCTTATGCTTCATATTTTGGAATGAAATATCAGCAAAAATTATTTCACTCTGACACAATCATATGATTTGTTTCTGCATGAAATATAAACCGTACTTAATTTTTAGCATCTCAAAATTTACATACGCATCTCTCATAACTGTAATCACCATTTTAATAATATTTTGACTCACAATACTTTATTATAAATATTTTTCCCAAACTTCAAGTCACGTTTGTCAGCTACAACTTTTCATATGAACATTCGCACTCTTGATTTGAGGTTCTAATCTCACAAGGCAACCACTTTTGGTGTTGCTCGCACCTAGCATCGAGACCTGGTGCGTTTTGTAGCCCTATACATAAAAGTTAGAGAATCGATAAAATTTCTCTGTTAAAATCATATTTTATATACTTTTTTATACTTTTAATTTTTTATTATTACATTTTTATTTGTTTATTTCACGCCAAAAGTGAGTTATGTCGCCAAATATGGCGCTACAATTTTTTCGACCACATTATCCAAAAAGTAAATATACAGTACATATTACTAGTATACAGATTGCGATTTTTTTTTTTGTTGTTAAATAATTGATAGCATAAGAAACAAATATTAGGTTTTTATTTCTTTTTCTATGCAGACGATAAATATATAAGTAATAAATATAATTCTATAAAAACTTCGAAGATCATTGAAAACTATTTTTTAGTGAAATAGAAAATAAGCAAACAATTTTCTTTTGAAATCGAATGGAATAAAGTTTCGAATGTTTAAAATTAAATGTTGCTGTATTAAATGGTCCTTTGGTAAAAGTAATCATAAATTAAATTAATATTTTTACACAATTTAGAAAAATTACTGTTGCTAAATATATCGGACATTGCAATTTCTAGCCATTACAAATTCAGATATGACATTTGGCTAAGGTTACCATAAAGCTCTACTTTTGAAAATGAACGCCAACGGTTTCCCCGCCAAAAATATGAATATAATGTTGCAATTTTTCAAAATCAAATTCGTGAGTTTTTAAAGGAATTTTCGAACTTTTTAAAATATTTTATACTTATTAATAACTAATTTTTATTTTTAAATGCTTTTCTTTAAAAAAATTCAATGTTAATAGTCCGATAAGTGGTCTCGAAAATTGCATTTTCCGAAAGTTATGCTGCTGTAAAATCAAGAAGTATTATTTTAACAGAAAAATTTTATCGATTCTCAAACTTCATAATATAGGGCTTTAAAATGCACCAGGTCTCAATGCTAGGTGCGAGCAATACCAAAAGTGGTTCCCTTGTCAGTACCGGCGAGTAGAAATTCCAGAGATTTGGGCCTTTTAGAACGCATTTGTGGTAAAACACTTAGTTTTATCAAAGAAAAATTTAATTTTCTTTTAAATATGACGACATTTTCTCTCATATTTCAGATCAATGAAGCATTTCGCTTAGCATCTCATCAGTATCAACGAAACGAAAAAATATATTGAATTGTAACAGTTTTATAAGGTCAATGCGTGTTTTTAAAGTATTACGTCATTTTCTGTTCGAATTTTTTAAAGTTAAGACATGCTGGACAATTGCACCATAAAATATAATAAATAAACACACAATCTTGCTCAATGGTGCACAAAATACAAACTTTATAAACTAACATTTAAAATCTACGTTTTGGGCTGTTTCTACAACCGTCTTCAGGAAAATATGATGGTAAAATGGCTCAAAGTTCAGAGACGAAAGCTTCCTGTGCAAGAGATAATTAGTCGAAACTTGGCCAGTGATTTGAATATAAAAATGTAGTATTGCCATCCAGTGAAAATAAATAATTATTAATGAACTGAGATAAAATGAATCAAAAGGTCGATTTAAGAAACCACGTTTGCCGCCTTCTACACATGAGGGACAGAACCACGTTCAACTGAGTTTTCATTCAAGTTTTTGGCAACATAATGCAAGTGTAAGCTGAAATATTGTAATTAGATTCATATCTGATCATTCTGAAATATTGTGATTAAATTATAGTTCCGTGCAATAACTCTTTTGAAAGTAAAATTAGAGAATCTGTTGAAATCATTGCACGTATGGATAAACCTTGTAACGATAATGTATCCTATAATATCCCAAAAATCTGTCATAATATGATAAAGTCATAATTCTATATCTAATTACAATATTTCAGCTTAAACATGTATTATATTGCCAAAAACTTGAATGAAAACTCAGTTGAACGTGGTTCTGTCCCTCATGTGTAGAAGGCGGCACTCGTGGTTTCTTAAATCGACCTTTTCATTCATTTGATCTCAGTTCATTAATAATTATTTATTTTCACTGGATGGCAACACTACATTTTTGTATTCAAATCATTGGTCTAGTTTCGACTAATTATCTCTTGCACAGGAAGCTTTCGTCTCTGACCTTTGAGCCATTTTACCATCATATTTTACTAAAGACGGCTGTAGAAACAGATCGAAACGTAGATTTTAAATGTTAGTTTATTAAACTTTGTATTTTCTGTAAACTTTGTACATTGAGCAAGATGGTGTGTTTATTTATTTTTTAAAGCTATTTTTAATTATAATGAGAAAATGGCATTAATAAGGATATAATCAATAAAATTAAACTGCATTTTCTCTTTTGTGTGCCACAATGGAAGTAATCCGACTGCCACCACTTAAAAAAAAATTCACAAAAACTTTTAAAATTAAAAATAAAATATGAAAATTGAAATCTCTCTATTCTAAAAAAAAGTAACTACCGCTGTCACCACCGCCACCGTTTTTGAATTTTTTGTGACCGGAGATTTTCCTTCGTTAATATTAAGAAAAATAATGCATACAAAATATGAAAATCGGTAATATTATACAGAAATGTTTGATAAAAACGCTGATGCAGACAGTTTTCAAATCGAAGAATTATTTTAAGAGATTTTTAATGCTAAAGTTGGACAAAATTTTTCCACTAAAAAAGTTTTATAGGAGCAAAAACTATTCATGGGAATTTAATCATTTTTAGATCATTTTATACGTTTGACGTTCCCGGTGTGCAGAATGTATTTTTTTTTTTATTATTTGACTCATTTTTGAGGTTTTATTTCTATTTTAAATTCAAATTTTCAGCATTTCGAGAGATATTTTTTACAACTTTTAGAAAGTGATATTAATTTAAACTGTTGCCAACTGTATAAACAGCGCAAACAATAATGTTTGCTTCAAATATATATATATATATATATATATATATATATATATATATATATATACGTGTAAATAAATAAAAAACTTATTTAATAATTATTTAATTTATTATTTAATAATTATTTCATAAATTAAAAATTTATTTACACGTGACTATTATAAACAGAAAAAACATTTGGAATTAGAATTAAATAATTATGTACAAAAAGCAGGAACTTATTAAAAATTACGTCATAAAAACTATATTTACAAGTGAATTTTAAGAGAGAAAGGAAATTGTAAAATAATAAATTAATTAACATGCGTTAGAAGTCTTAAATAGGAGAAATTACGTCATATTTACGTCACATTACAGTTATTACCTAAAATGAACACAAAATAATATTGCAAAACAGTTTAAATTTAGAAAATGCGCTAGACATTTATTTGGTATTTTGAGAGGATACTTTTCAACTATTTTTGTGAGGAGAGCGCAAATAATATTTTATTTCTGACAAAAGTATTTTCCCGTGAATATTAAAAAGAGAAAGAATAGTTTGGTCAAAATTACGTCAGATTAAATGCTATTAATTTAAAATGTCTTATTTAAAAGAACTTTCTTTTCGCTTTGATAAAAAATACCGGGAGAAAAAGACACTGTTTACTTAATTCCTTTTATATTAGCTTATTTTGAAATGTTTAACTTATTTTACTTAATCAAAGACAAAAACAACGATTGTGTCTTTGGTACTACTTAATTATCCCGTCGACCAAAAATCTATCATTCGCCAAACTACAAGATTAAATGCCAATAATGGTTGATCGTAAATGTCACATTAAGCAAGTTACACGTGTCTACGTCATCAAGTTATTTTTATTTCGACGTTTTATTTGTATTTTTATTAATGTTGCACTAATTTATTTCTTTTTTCGTTATTTGAAATAAAAATTGTGTCAAGTTGTATAATTTGGCGAAATTGGTCAACGGGATAATTAAGTAGTACCACAGCGGATTTGGCCTTAAAAATTCCCCAAACAAAGAGAAATGAATAGAAATCCGTTTATAGGGAGATCGCTACTGTTTTTTAAATTATAATTCAATCTTCCGAAATCTTTTTAAAGCCGATCAAATTAGCGTACTTTTAGAGTCTGCGGTGTCTGAACGGGGGTTGATGAGCGTAGCTCGTAGGGGGCAGAGCCCCCTAGTAAATTTATAAAATAGCTAGTACGGGCACATCTACAAATGAACAGCTTTCATTAAAAAATTAATTATCAAAATTGGTTTAGTAGAAAGAGCTGATGACTAAAAAAACGGCCTTGTCTTTTAAATATATAAATTATATATTAGATTAGTATATATTATATACCGGTTTGATTCTGATTATTTCCGCACGTATACTTCGATTACTTATCTGTTAAATTTGTTTTATTTTTATTATTTTATTTATCAATTAATGAAGATTTAATTTACATATATAATATTAGCCGGAAGGAAATGCTAAACTATTTATATGGTTTTAAGTGGAAATGGTTTATTCTTCCGTAATCGGGCTGCATGCGTTGGTATCATAATTCTCTATTTTAAAAATAGTAACTAACGCTGTCACTTCCGCCGTCAATGATTTTTTTGTGATCGGAGACTTTTCTATGGTAATATTAAGAAAACTATTTCATGTAAAAATGCGAAAATTCGTAGCTTTATAGAGAATTTGATAAACATACTGAAGTAGACACTTTTTAAATCGAATTATTTAAAAAGTTATTTAATCCTAAAGTCGGTCAAAATAGTTCCGTTAAAAAGTTTTATAGAAACAAACACTGTGAACAGCTGTTTAACCATCTTTGACATTCACAATCTTGCGGTGTGCAGTGTACAATTATTTTCTTAATTTAACTAATTTTTATTCGTTTTTTTCCAATTGTTACTCAAATTTTCATTATTTCAATGAAAATTTATTTCATATTTATAAAACCTTATTTGTTTTAATTGCTGCGAAATTGTAAAACAAAGCAAAAAATAATATTTCATTTCATTAAAATAACGTATTTACTCGTGACTACTACAAACACAAAGAAAACTTTGAAATAAATTAAGTGATCCCGTTTCAAAGCAGAATATAGAGAAAATTATGTCATAAAAATATGTTTCACAGAGAGGCTATCAAATTTGTTTATATGTTTACCCTCCTTTTTCCGCATAGAACAAAAGAAAGGACCAAAAATCGAGCCTGTATTTAGCGACTATTGCTTACAGCGCCATCTATTGTTTTTAATTCGAACTAAAATCGAAAATCACTGTAATAAAACTTTTGACCTTATGCATAAACCTCCTGCAAGAATTTTTTAAATATCTGTCACCGTTTACAAGTTATTGAATTTTAAAATCAGTCAGTCCTTTTTGGGACACCCGGTATATATATATATGAGGTACAAATATTTATGTGAAACTTTAATAATGATCAATTTTACCATTTGACATATCATTTTGATTTATATATATGCATATACATAAGCAAGCCTCAGTTCTGGTAAAAAAAAAAAAAAAAAAAAAAAAAACTTCTTTAAGAAATTACATTTTACAAGCGCAATCTCTCAATTCTTTATATCGGAATAAACTGTTTTTTGTTTTTCAGAAAATTCGCAGAATATTTTTTAAAGTCTGAACTGTTCTTTTAAAAATCGTTATCTGCTTGTTTGTACACATTCATTTTAAATAAAAGTTTTTAAAAGACCCATAAGGTTAATGCACTACAATCCTACGCGTAGTGCATTTCGAGAGACTAAAGGGATCAATTTTAGTCCCACTGGGAACTTTTACTGCTGCCTTTTCAGTCATTTTGGGGCTATTCGCCTCATAACGACTTCCATTTTATTATGATTCATGGAAGAGTGTACAGCGTAAAAAAAATAACGATAGGTGTCTTTTATAATAAAATAATAAAGTTATGATACAGTAAGATTTTGTTTCGCGTAAGCTCATGATCAAGATCAGTGTTTTGCAAAGTCTTATTTACCACGAATTATTTATTCATTTGATTATTTTTATAATTATGATCGCACACATATTTGCAAGAAACTGAGTTTGAATATTTTATTATCTCGCACATAAATTCTATGCATAAGATGTTTTTCTGCTGTATAAGACTTTCCAATTCGTACAGGTATGGCGGATGGCTTTTATAAATTCAGTTTTTTTTTTCATATGCTCTTTTAAATAATGCCATTAAAAGAGCGCTTCTTTTATATTCATAACCAGTTTATAAGGCGGATGGAGCATGTACACCAAAAAGAAATTTGAAAATTTAATTACAATACAGTTTTGCTCTGTTGATTAAAATTTCTGATTTTAAGTTAAAATGCAGTTTGTTGAGAATAGATTTTTCTCATAAACTTTTTTTGACCATTAGTGATTTCTAAAGAATGGAAACCTAAATGATTTTCTTTTTTATATGCGATAAAATTAACTTCAATATTTAGCTCATTGTGAAATTTTGTGTAACTGCTTTTTATTTTGCTCTAGAAAACAAAGGATTCCTGCAGAAATTACGTGAGAAAGCTTCTTTCGATAAGCGTTAGTGATATGTAACACACTTAGAACTAGAATTGTTTTTTAAACCATGATGTCACGTATTTGGAAAAAACAGAATTGAATATTTAATTATGCTATTCTGCTTCAAATTACTTAAAATTTTGAAAGGTATGAATGAAGATTATTATAATTACACAGTTGATTTTTCGCAAGTTTTGTTAAGTACTATAAATTACAGAGCATATCTTTATGTTCTTAATCACATTTATCACCTGTTTGACACTTGGATATCAATTAAAAATTTGAATGGTTAACTCTAATAAATTATCTGATGTTTAAAATAGCGTTAAGCAAACAGTGATATGCGACAACGTTTTGTTTTCGTAAGAACTTATTGACCATTAGTGTTTTGCAAAAAAAAAAAAAAAAAATATATATATATATATATATTCACGGATTTGATAAAACAAAGTTCAGTACTTTAACTGATTTACAGCCAAATTACTTGTAAATGGATTTTTCTCCGCTGCGAGAAACATCGGATTTCTGCAGAAATTATATAAAAATAAGTTATTTTTCGGTTATTTCTGTTTTAGAGAACATTTGTATCTGGAAATGCTATTATAATCACGATTGCATATATTTACAAGAAACGGAGTCTGATATTTAATTACGGTTCATTTAATTTTATGCATCTAGAATTTGCTCTACTTCAAAATAATTCAAATTTGTATAAAAAAAAGCAGAATTTTCAGCTTTTATTTTATAAACTTTCTTAAACATCAGTAGCATCAATGGTTTAAAATTTTTTTATATCTGTAATTATTTTCATAATTTGTATCGTAACATAATCGCTAGGAAGAAATTTGGATATTGAATTACAATAAAGTCAAATTTTATGAGTTTGAGTATTGCTATATTGCGAGAGATTAGATTTCTATACTTTAATATCAGTTAAATTAATATTAAGTTAAGTGAAAATAAAAAATTTTCATCAAGCTTTTATTGACATGCAGTAATTTACGAAGAAGAGAACTCCTTTTATGACTATGTTTGCACATATATGCGAGAAAGAAACTTTTATATTTAATTACAACATAGATATACGAGTATTTCGATGAAGTGGATAATCGCTTCATTGCTAGAGATTAGATTTCTACAACTATGATTCAGTTAAAATGTAATTTTTAATATTTCCCCATAACGTTTTAATGATCCCTTGTAATTTTCAAAGAAGAGATTTAACACATGAAATTAATTTTGTGATTATATTTTCACATGTTGTGAGCAAGAAATTTAAATATTTAACTACAACTTACTCAAATTTCGTCCAATTAGGTGCTGCTCTTATGCTAAACGGAAGGTTTATACAACTAAGATTGATTTTAACAACAGTTTTTAATATTTTTCCATAAAGTTTCATTGACTCCTAAGTAATACCTATAAAATAAAATTCTAAGAGGGGAATTAACATGTAGAGTTTATTACGTGATTACATTTTTCCATGAATCTATAAAAGAATAGCTACAACATAGTCACAAATCATACAGTTAGGTATTGCTGTATTGCTAGAGATCTGTTGCTTAGAGAGTAGAATTATATTGCTCTATTGATAGAAAGTAGATTTGTACGTTTACGATTGCTTATAACTGCAGTTTTGAAGATTTTTCCATAAGATTTTTTTTACTCCTAGTAATTTAACAGGAAGGAATTTAACTTATAGAATTAATTTTGTGAATACGTTTTCACATACAAGTGAGAAAGAAACTTGAATATTTAACTACAACATAATCACATTTCATCCAATTGGGTACTGTAGAAATGACAGGAGAATTGTAGAAATTACTCGAGAGTAGAGTTCTACAATTACGATTGATTTTAACCCTTTCAGTGGTGAGTAATTGTGTTTATGTAATGTTGAATTCACACGAGAAGTTTCGAAAAAAACTATTTAGCAATTTTACAGCTTTTTTTCACCAAAATTATAAAAGTAAATTTTACTGAAAAATCCTGGTCCAAGTATTCATTAAAATTATGTGGGATAATATATATCCCACCTCCTTTCAAGGGGTTAATTCTTTTAAAGTATATTGAAAGTGTATGAGAATAAGATTTTATCTTAAGTTAGTATAGACCACAAGTGATTTGGAGAGAAAAGAAGTATATATATAGTATTCTATGGAATTGATTTTATGACTGCGATTGCACATATATGCAAAAACAAACTTAAATATTTAACTTATTTACAGCCCGTCAATATATATCTGTATGTGGTTCTGCTGTGAAAGACTCTATATTTATACTAGCATGGTTAATAATAAATATACTATTTAAATCTCCTTTAAATATTATTACCTTAATTTACCTTAATTAATTACATATTGGTATGCAGCATAAGTATCGCATAACCAAACAATGATGTCAGTTATCATTTATAATAAAATATAATGAAGCTGAGTGATAGTAAAAACTTAATGAATATCTGCAGTTTGCAGTACTTTTACATTTACAATTAATTTTCTGATTTTGATCGCACATACATGCCAGAAATGAAGTTGAATATTTAATTGCATCACAGTCGAACTACATGCACATGATGGGCGTTGTTCTGCTGCAAGGTTCGTCTGATTTTCGCAGGTAAGATTGATGATAAATATAGATTTAAAACTTCCTTTTATATTGCTAAATTACTTTCTTTTTATATTTGTATGTGTTTTGTACTATAATTATTAGAATGTTACATTTTTATAATATGCACATAAGCAATATCTTTGAATAACTGTTATTCTAGCCAAAGTTATAAAACAATCAAAGCAGGAACTTCTGTTCGACCGTCTTAAGGTATGTGTCTACGTTTGGAGCGCTTTTTTGAAAGAATGCACAATAATGAATAAATACACATATTTTTAATTCATTTCTAATACTGAATGATGAAAAAATATAAAATTTTAGCAATATCTGAAATACCCTTTTAAAAAATGGGGGTGGGGGTGCCCTTTTATTTAGCAAAATTTCACGCTTACGCCAGGGAGCGTAAACTCAATTCAATTAAATATATTTCAATTTCCTTTGCACATACATACTTTTATTACACTTACCTTTCCGCTAAACTAGGAGTTTTACAATATCTTCGAAATTAACTGAAATATTTAAAAATATGTCAAACATACATATTTTTTATTAAACATAAATACAATTTTTTATATTCGAGTACCCATAAAATAATTACATTATCACATAGAGCTTACATTCTAGTTCAGAGCATAGTGAGTAATATAGAAAGCAATCTGTAAAATTTCATTGAAGTATGCTTAAAATATTCTATGTAATGAAATTTATCGTACATGGAGATAACTGAAAAATTGATTTTTCACAAATCGCGTTTAAATATTTCTGTTATATCTTTCAGATGCTTACGTAATTAATCTAGAAGTGCCAATTAGGGTTTATTACTGTTTTTATGTATAGATGCAAGAAAAGGATGGATAGAAACATTTTTTACATTTCTCCTGCTTTTCCAACGCCCACTTCCGATATTTGACTCATTACTTCCTGTTTTTAAATTAGACATGATGCCTATTCTAAGTAATCATAGGAATAAAATTAAAACACATTTGGAATAGTAAAAGTATGCTCTTTCAAATAAAACAAATTTTGAAAATTTTCACGAAAACCGCCATTTTACTGATATCTTAAAAGAGTGAATATCAATTTCTGTGGAAAATTTTCAGTTATTAACAACAGCTAGATGTTGAGAATTGCTGCATAATTATAAAAAAAGGCATTAAGTACTAAAATAATAAACTCAAATAAGCAGAATAATTAAATAAGTAAATATATCTTTAATTTTAATGAATGTATCATATTGATTTTTCATGCATTTAATGATGTAGGTTGATTCCGCCAAGTAAAATAAAATGTCATATGCAAAATAAACTTATACACACAGAGCACACGCACACGTATTACACACGGACACGTATTTGTATATGTGTGTGTGTTTGTGTTTGTGTGTGCGCTACTGTGCGTCTGTGTTTATTTTGCATGCGACATTTTACTTGACCAGGTCGAAATGTATCTTATTGTCTTTCAATTCAATACAATACTCAATACAATCAATAGGAACTCGGTTTGTCAGTCCGTCTGTTTGTCTGCCGTCTATCCGTGCTCTAACTCGGGTAAATATAGTCAGATTGCCATGAAATTGATGTATGTTTTGGGGGATTATTATGGCATGTTTGGTATTAACCATTAAAAGTTTAGAATTAACGAGTAGTTCACAGGGATATATTCAAAGAATTCCTTTACATTACGGTCTGTAGGGGGGGGGGGGGAATCGTTTGCGGTGTATTTAGGGGGCAGTTCCCCTTCAACCAGACAAAAATGCTAGAAAACTGATTCAATTTCCATACCTTTTCACAAACTAACTAATAAGCAAATTCAATGATATTTTTTGAATTGTTAAGTATAGCTTTACTTGTTACAATAAACAACTAGTATGTTGTGGCCATCACAAAACTTTCTTGTATACAAATCACGTCAATTAAATCATTTAAATAATACAAGAAATAACAACGATTTATCACCAAATCATATCAAAGTATATCTGAATTTGAAGTTGGATAAAATTCGTGCATTAGTTCTTGAGATAGAGCAATAGCGGAAATTCTGAAAAAATGTAGCATAGAAGCGCCACCTGTTGAGTTATTTACACCAATAGTAAACAGCACTAAACGATATTAAGGTATACCTAGATCTGAAGTTTGTTGAAAATGCAAGCATTAGTTCTTGAGATAAAGCTATTGGGGAAATCGCAAAAAATACAGCATAGAAGCGCGACCTGTTGAGCGATTTACGCCAAAAATTAAACAGCACTAATTTATACGTCAATTCATGTCAAGGACTAACTAAATATGAAGTTTGATGAAAATCCGTGCAATAGTTCTTGAGATACAGCTCTTGTGGAAATCGTGAAAAATACAGCACAGCAGCGCCACCTATTAGGCGATTTACAACAAAAATTAAACAGCACTAATTTATATCAGGGACTAACTGAATCTGAAGTTTGATGAAAATTCGTGCATTTTTTCTTGTGTTAGAGGTATTGCGATAATCATGAACAATGCAGCATAGCAGCGCCACCTGTTGGGCGATTTTCACAAAAAAGTAATCAATACCAAACTATGTCTTGGACAAACTGAATCTGAAGTTTTATGAAAATCCGTGCAGTAGTTCTTGAGATATAGCTATTGCAGAAATCGTGAAAAATGCCACATAGCTGCGCCACCTGATGGGCGATTTTCACCAAAAACTAATCAGATCTAGTTTATATCAAGGTCTAACTAAATATGAAGTTTTGTGAAATTCCGTACATTAGTTCTTGAGATAGAGAGCCCACAAAATTTTTGTCACATACAGACTCAATGAGTGACGGAGTGGCAGAGTGACAGACAGACTCCCAGACAGACATTTTCTAAAAACTATCAAATCGTGTTCTGGGCATTCTAAAACGTATGAATCCGTCGAAAACCGGAAGTCGAAATTTTTCACGAATCCAATACTTTCTTCTTGTAAAGATAAAAGAAAGTAAAAAAAAATCATGAAAAATATTTAAATTAATTAGGAAAACTTAATTAAGCAACCTACTGTTTTTATTTCTTCTATCTTTGCAAGAAGAAAGTATTGGATTCGTGAAAATTTTCGACTTCCGGTTTTCGACGGACATGACGAGCACAGTACCATGACGAGCACAGTACCTCATGGAAGTACTAGGAAGTCGTTTGACAGTTTGATGCTTGACTTCAGCACCGCATGCGTGAGATTTTAAAGTATTCCATATTGTCCGGCCATTCCATAATAAAAAAAACTTCTCTATATTAAATGTAACAAGTTGAAAATTGCGTGTCAAACGTGGTAAATGAGGTGCATTTGTACTATAACTTGCTTTATTAATATTTTTTCAACCGCATATCGTACTGAAGGTGTATTCTAGTATACTTCATAAGTGCATATCCATTTCATTTTGTTCGAAAGGCTGTAACATCATTCAAATTCACTTAAAATAATTTTTCCCATTGGCCGTAATGTAACGGAAAACTTTTGAATGTCCCTGTAATTAAACTATACATCCGATTTTCCTGAAATTTGAAATAACTCGACAAAATTTTGCAGCAATTATATATTTAAAATGTCAGACCATTCGGTTGGGTAGTTTTTGCTCTGTTATATGCGGACGAGCTGACAGACGGATAGACTGAACGTCAACTATAGGTGCTACGTATATATATAATTATGAACTCACCTAAAAAACCTATTAGGATATTGAAAAAAAAAAAAAGATTTTACCTGTATTTATAAACTCGGAAAGCCCGGGTTGGATTCCCTAGTATAAAATAAAATCTTAACTTGTTATATTATTTATACGCTAATTTTTTTAATAATATTTATAACATATAATTTCACTGTTTAATCTTTCAAATGATACTTTCTTGTGAAAAAGAATTGAAAGTTCTACATCTTGTTCCGCGGGGAAATTTTCGATTGAGAATAAGTGAAGAGGTTGTCAAATGAGAACTTAATAGAAAAATGATTGATGAAATTTTCCAAGAATGGATTTTTTTTCGCCCTAAAAACTGTGTGTAATTTGAAAGAATGAAATAATTTAATTTCTGTTAACTAAAGTTTTCTTTGAAAAGGATTTAACAAAAGTAAAAATTTCTTTAATATTTCGTTTTAAAATTAAGTTATCAGGAATTTATTGAACAACGAATTCGAATGATCGCTATGAATTCGGTGGATGAAAATGTTTAAAAGAACTAGAACTGTCAGATTGAATTTATTTTTTAAAAAAACTTGCAAAAATAATTAAAATTAAAAACAAGAACGAAAAATCATAGGTACAGCATAGACTATGAAATACTTTCCAACACATTCTCAATACTATCACAAACATTCACAGTTTACTATGGTGAAAGATGATATCTAAATGAACAATTTGGAAAACGCATAACGATAACGTATTTGAAAACCAAATTTTAGCTGTTACCCTGAATAGTCGAGAAAATATAAGATTCTTTTGTGCATCCCTGTATATGGCATATGGATACGCATGTATACCACATAGCATGCTGTAAGTTAGTTCAATTAAAAGCATAGCGTAGTTGAAAATTTCCATTCAGGAATTTCCACCCATAAACGGATCTTTTTGATAAATTTTGTGCGGTCCTGTATATATTCTATAGAATACATAAGCACCAAGTAATTTTTAAATAGTTGTTAAATTTAAAAACGCATACCACAAATGAAAAGGCACTTCCGACAATTATTGTTCGTAGGTTTCAACAGTTCAATTATTGTTCAATTTCTTCTGTAGACAAATTCTTTTGTATGTCCCTGTAAATGAACGATAAATTCTATGCACACCATACTCCATAATAACAATCTTGTAGTTCACCTCAGTGATATATATCAATTTTAATATGTTTAAAAATGTTTAATATCATTAAAATACACAGTCAACGATTTTCCCCCATAAACAGCAATGAAACGAGATTCTAGATAAACCGTAAATGCTACATACTTCAGTTTCAATACCGAACATGCCCTGGTAAACACCAATAAGATATATCAATTTCATGGCAATCGCACTATATTTATGCCAGTTAGTGCACGGACAGACGAACCGAATTCATAAACACTTTTTAATTATGTTGGAAAGTGTTAAAAACAGTTTTACAATGGCTGGTCTAACTCTAAAAACAAACATCATTATAAAAATTATACCAAACTGATGTTTCCATTAACTTTAATTTTTCAAATTTTTGAAAAAATAAACTTTATTTCAAAATTATAAATATTATAAGTACAGTAGAACCCCGCTAATCCGAACTAGGACAGGTGCCTGTTCGGATTACCCGAAATTCTGATAAAAATAAAAAAGAAAACGATGGAAAAGATGCATGTTAAAAAAGTGTAAGTTTAGTACAGTAAACATCCTCTAATCCGGCATCCTAAGGCCTGGCACGATGGATAATTCGGCACGACTTTCGGAAAAAAATAGTATTCCTTGTTTAATCACTCCTGATATGTTTGGAACTTCTGAATGAGAAATTATGTAACAACCCATTATGAACGGTTTAAAATCGCGAATTTATAAATAGCTCAGTGACCACGTTGACGAGAGGGGAAGAAAGAAACATTTCAGTGGATAGTTTGCGAAATCAAACTGTTGAAGGGAAAAATAAATTTTTATCATCTGAATTAAATACATTTTGCATTTTAGAAAAGAATTTTATAGTGACTGGCAAACAAGTTGATATTCGCGAATTTTTTAAAGATGCCTTTACGAGTAAGCCTACTGTGCACAATTTTCATTTTATATTCGTGTACATATGTTGTACTTTTACATTATTATTTCTTTTATTCTATTCAAGCTGTTTAAAGAATAAGAAACATGCTTTACTGGCATTTTTTGTTTAATTTTCACTTCTACATGTTTCTCCCGACGTTAATCCTGTAATACGGAAAATTTCTTAATCCGGCATGCTTCAAGTCCAGAACGAAAATGATTTCGATTTAATTCAAGTCGAACATAAAATCGGTTCGGATTAACCGGAATTCCGGATTAGCGGTGTTCTGCTGTAATAGTAACATGTAATCAAGATAAGTAATTATGAATTTATCAATTGAGGCTTTGACATTTGGTATTAGGGAATAAAACTATCCGTTGGGGGCCACCGTAATACTTACCCATCATGGATATAGATAATGTAAAATATGAAAATAAAACATGTGGTACACGCTGTACCATGTTACTTTTATTCATAATTTAATTTATTTGGACTTCCTTAAATATAATCAATATAACCCCTTAAGCTAATAATACTTTTTGTTGCATTAAAATATCTCAATTTGTTGATTTTCTGTAAGCAGGTATTGGTTTACAATGGAAGTCTATGGGAATTTGGCGAAATATTAGAGATACCACCAATTTGGCGTCACTTTTGGCGACTCATTTCGGCCGCCAAATTTGGTGATATACCACCAAGTTGGCGACAAACTTGGTGGTATTTGGCGGCAGAACAGGGTCCCCCCTATGGTAAACCCCCTTATAGGTATAAAGAGGCATTGAATGCTTGACATTTACGATAAGCCATTATTGGCATTTAATCTTATAGTTTGGCGATAGTTTTTTGGTCGGCGGGATAATCCAGTAGTACCGAATTGCGCAAAAGAAACATCCTTATAACTCTAAAAATTATAATCCTATTAACTAACAGTTTACTGCGTCGGATTAAGCGTCTCATTTCCAATTAAAATATATCTTTGAATTGAAATTTGAATGAAATACAGAGTCATGAAAAATCGAAGAGTGTGAAAAATACAATTGCAAATATCTCGGCAACTAATTATCCGATCGAGTTCATTCATGATGCAAAATTTATGTTTTTTTTATTGTCTTTTGTACTAAGTGCATCAAATAAACAATTTCGAAAATTTTTGTATACCTTTTATCAGAACGAATATTTCAAGAGCCCGAAAAATATTGTTCCGGTTTATCGAGGTTACTGATATTTAATAGTTTTCTTCCCATTATTACTCCCTAAGTACACACCGAATTTCAAGTCTATCTCAATTTGTTCGGGCGATAGAGCGTTTACAAACACACACACATACAGACGGACGAACATTTTTTTTTTAAATATGTTTTTCGGAATTTCCAGTGTCTGAAACGTGTAAATCCGTCAAATTTTTTATTCGATTTTTAAAACGATTACAAGACTTACCCTATACTACGTATGATGGGTAAGTAAAATCAGAAAAAATTGTGCCACTTTGACACGATCATAACTTTCTTTCAACGAACTTTCAACATAAAGTCATTTTCACAGTCGCAAAATTTATATGCGTACTTTTCACATTCATATTCACAATTTTACAAATAATTTTACGTGCAGCATATTATTAAGAAATATATTTACAAGCTACTACTTTACATGTGGCGTCCTACTGAAATGAACGTATCAAACTCAGTAACAGCGGAATGAATAAATTAAACAAAAACTTAATTTGAAGAACAAATTTTAAAAAAGACAAAATTTATTTTCTACATTGTTTAAGCCCAAAAAGGCACATATATTAAGAAATTTCATTCAATTCGTTCTACATTTAATGTTAAATTTTTATAAAAAACTAGCAGAACTACACGGCTTCGCCCGTGTCAATTATAAGAAGCCTTCCAGGTAAAATAAATTAAAACGAAATAATACGGCAATCACAATAACTGAAATTTGTGCATTCCCATCCACAAATCGTTATAAAGACAATCAAAAAACATTGCGTTATTGTCTTGCAACCATAGTAAAATCCCTGAGCTTTAATAACAGAATGCACGTTTTCTTTGGCGGGTATAAGAGAAAAATATGTGATTTTCCTGACAATACGAAAAAAAGAAATTCCTCCAAATCGCGCAGCCCTTAGTGAAATTCTCGTTTGTATGGTATTATCTACATTATAAAGTAAAAACACTATGTCAGTGCCCATAAATTGCGCCCCATAAATTGTAACCCATAAAATGTGCCTTTACTGCAATTTTTCTAACTTTTAAACATCACACAATTTCATTTTTTACAATGTCGAATAGAAAAAAGTTCTCTCAAATGAAATTTGTTTGAAAATTGTACCTCAGTTTTCTGATTTTAATGGATTTTAAAGTAATTTTTAAGCATGGATATTTTTAAAGTTGAGTGCAACCCGATTACGAAAGATGAACCTCTTTACACTTAATGCAACAGTATAAAGAAAAGACATGTCTATGAGTAACGCTGGTATCATATTTTCGGTGGCAACAACCTAACATAACAAATTTCCCTTTTATTGCAGTTTAACGTCTAAACATTGTACATTCGATTGTTCCAACGTATTATAGGAAACAAAAGTACTTTCAGTGATATTTGTTTGTAATGTTTATCTCAATTTACGAATTTTTTATGGGTTTTAAAATAATTTTTAAGCATGCATAATTTTTAAATATGCTTGCAACCCAAATACAAAAGATTAACTCAATTGCTGAAAAACATTGTAAATAATTCAGAATTTGTTTGCTTTAGCGTAATATTCAATAACTAAATTGGCAAACGAAATTAAAACGCCAAAAATAAAATAAAATAAAACACGAATTTAACAGATATCAAATCAAACTACTCAAAATAACCTGATAAGTATATAAAATTCAAATGGGAATTTCGTTTCGGGTGCATATAACTTGAATTTTTCAGAACGGATTTCCATGCGACTTGACCTATTAGTTTTTTAGGGAAGATTTTAGTGCGTAACATATTGTTTTTCGTTGCTTAGTCATAGAATTATAGGGCAAAGTTATATAATCATGTGAACCCAATTATGAAAGATTAGTCTTATTAGCTGAATGAAAAATGCAGAAATATTTTTATCTCTAAGTATATTGACGTGTTTATCTTCGGTAATGGGGCTGTGCGCTAGGGTATTCTTATTTTAGTGAGTGTGCCTGACACCTATTATGGCATGCACCTTTGTTTAAAACAATATAGAATGACTTATGTTTTAAGTGACTACCTGGCATGCAACTTGATTACAAAATACTAACCTGCAAATGCTTAAGGTGCATCTCCAGTTCCCTGCTCAACAACGCGAAACTTTCTGACACATTTTCTGACTCATTAAACGTAAAGGCTTAAAATTTGTAGGCCTGACTATTAAAGCGATTTGGAATTGAAATGAGTTTTTCCTTTTTTCATAAATAAATTACTTATCGAGTTATGAGCAATTGTGGTTGCGTGATGGCCGGTTTTTATCCTTTATTGCACTGTTGCGTCCGAAATTCAGTTCAAAAAATCAACTGAAAGATCTTATACCTTTACCAACAAATGGAAACTATCTTTCGATTACATAGTTTCTAAATAAGAACTCCTGTCAATTTCATGCGTTTCCGAACAAAAATTAATTAAAAAATGTGTCAGAAAATAGCTCCTTTGGATTTGAGAACAGCCTTAACTTTATGAACAGCCTTAACTTGAAGTTTATGAAAAAACTCACATTTTTAGTTTTAATTTTGGAACTCGCAAAATTTAAATTTAGAAAAAGGATGTTCTTTTGACACATTGTGGTAATTTTTTTAACTTTTAATATTAAAAAACATGTTTTCTTTGGCGCGCGTAACAGAAGTATACAATATCTTCACAATACGCGCAGAAATGCAAAAAAAAATACATCCAAATGAGGTAGTAGTTACTAAAATTTTATTTGGAAAATTTGAAATTTTATTGAAATTAAATCTACAATGATTAGATGAAATGATGTCATTTTCCATAAATTTTAAATCAAGACATCTGTCAAGATTTTTTTTTGAAAATGTAAATAACCGCTCTCTTTTTGCTATAAATCACAGAAAATGTTAGCACTGAATCTAAACCAATACAACACTTAGCGATAACGTATAGCTATAAGATATGGCTGTAGTATACAATCGAAGTAGTAAGCAAAATATAGGAGCCATATGTTTACTATGAGTTTGATTACGCGTTGGAAAGATTTGATAGAATGTGACGTCATATCTAGCCTTTTTTTCTTTTTCTTAAAATGTTTTCATGAAATTTGACTGTTTGTATTAAAATAGATGTTTTAATTAAAAAAAAAAACATTCAAATTGAGGTGCTACGTTATTTTCCCGCTCTTATAGTCAAAGTTTTTATTTTATATACAAAAAAATGTAAATTTTCTGTTTAGAATGACGTCAGTATCAAACACGCAAAAAGTATAGCAAGAAAATCTGAATTTTTATTGGCAAATAGAAACAAAATACACGCGTTATCCTTTTTTTTTTCACATTATTGTGTCATTTTTCAGGGTTTGGCAACAGGAAAGAAACGTTTGAATTAAAAAAGATTTAAAAAGAGATATTTCTATAATGTTAAATTATGGAAGTGGTAGAAATAAGTGGTAAATAGTGGTCTGATAATTTTTTAAAGTAGACAGTCATCTTTTCCAAGTTCTAAAACGTATGTATATCGAGTTTCGTGCAAATCGGTCAAAAATTAAAGATTTGTATAAAGGACATACACACAGAGAACGGCTTTTATATATATAGATAAGTTAAACCAATAGAACATTAAAAAGTAAAAATAAAATTCATACAACATGATACTTTAAAGCATGATACTTTTTCCATATTCATACAACATGATACATTTTTCCATTTTTAAGTTGTAAATATATGTATTGCAAATTTTATAATATGCTTATGACGATTGTACATAAAATGATAAGATAGATGCAAAATACAGAACTTTAAAAAAGTCTAAGATTTATTTTGATTGCATTTGAACGGAATCTACGTTTTCAGGGTGTTTAAAGTAACATGTTGTATGAATTTTATTTTTATTTTTTAATGTTCTATTGGTTTAACTTTTTTTTTAAATAAAAATTTAACATTAAATGTAGAACGAATTGAATGAAATATCTTAATATATGTGCCTTTTCGGGCTTAAACATTGTAGGTAATAAATTTTGTTTTTTTAATTTGTTCTTCAAATTAAGTTTTTGTTTAATATGTCACGTTTTTTAATAACGACTGCATTCAGACGAACACATTTCAAAATTAATGAAGGGTACCATCATCAGGCTTTGATTCATGCGGTGTCGCATCACAATTTGTGATGCAATTTACCTATGTGTAATTCAAAATGTTTCTCCATTGCAGTTATGCAAGTTGCTGTACTTTGGTCAAAAACTTCCAATCTGAATGTACAAAATCAGTTCGAAAATGTCATTTTTATTTCCGCTATAACGCCATATTCAACTTCTTTTTAATTCAAAAAAAAAAAAAAAAAAAAAAAAAAACTATTTTACTTTAATTTTTACGTAATGTACGAGAAAAGGCTTTTGAATTATTGCCAACAATTAAATTTTTTTTTATATTTTATTGGGAAAATGTCCTTTGATTCTCATTGAAAAAAGCGAAATTTGGAATTATTAAGAAAAATATTTCAATAATGTAAATAAAAATTAGCCCATGTTACTCTCTGGGTTATAATTTACCCATACGCAAAGGTATTTTATAATCCGTTTTGACCCTCACGTCAAGCAAACATTTTCACACTTTAAATTTATAATATTATTAGAATTAGCAAACAATAAAAAAATGAGTGGCATCAGGGACAAAAAGATGGGAAGAAAAAAAAATGAAAAAGTTATGAACTCCATAGGCTTTTCTATGTTAAATTAACATTGAGAAGTGACACTGGAAATAAATAAGTATTGTGCTGCCGCGCAATACTTAAATATTCAAATGTAAGAAATTTTTGAGGGAAAATTATTGTTTTCTTTAAACGTAATGTTATTATCGGTTTGCATTAAAACAAATTCATATACTTTTAATTGCAATGAGGAAATGTCGTCAGTGAACATATAGCAGTTTCCATTATCTCCCTTTTCTCTGTATCAATGGAAGCAACCTAATGCCACCATTTTGAAGAAATTTTATAATTTTTTTTAATTAAAATTAAAATATAAAGCTGGGAATCTCTCTATTGTAAAAAAAAAGTAACTAACGCCGCCGCCGCTGCCGGTTTTGAGTTTTTTGTGACCGGTGGTCTTTCTTCGCCAATAATAAGAAAAATATTACATACAAAAATATGAAAATCGGTGTTATTATAGAGAAATGTTTGATAAACACGCTGATGTAGAGAGTTTTAAAATCAAAGAATTATTTTAAGAGATACTTAATGCTAAATTTGGACAAAATCGTTCCATTAAAAAATTTTATAGGAGCAAAAACTATACATGGGAATTTAATCATTTTAGTTCATTTTATACGTTAGAAATTGCCGGTGTGCAGACTGCATTTATTTTTTTAATTTGACTCATTTTTTGAGGTTTTATTTCCATTTGAAATTGAAATTTTCAGCATTTCGGGAGATAT
This sequence comes from Maratus speciosus, assembly GCA_963932465.1. NCBI lineage: Eukaryota > Metazoa > Arthropoda > Arachnida > Araneae > Salticidae > Maratus > Maratus speciosus. The sequence continues at coordinate 416,782,132 of OZ010789.1, read as the reverse complement.
TTTTTACATATTTTAGAAAATGGTACCAATTTAAACTGTTGCCAACTATATAAACAGCGCAAACAATAATGTTTGCTTCAAATTAAAAATTTATTTATACGTTGCTATTATAAACAGGACAAATCCCGTCAAATTATAATTAAGTATAAAAAGCAGAAACTTATTGAAAATTACGTCATAAAAACTACATTTACATGTGAATTTTAAAAGAGACTGGATATTGTAAAATAATAAATTCATTAACATGCGTTATAAATCTTAAATAGGAGAAATTACGTCACATTTACGTCGTATTACACTTATTACGTAAAATAAACAAAAAATAATATTGCAAAATAGCTTAGATTTAAAAATTGCGCGAGACATTTATTTGATATTTTGAGATAATCTTTTCAGCTATTTTCGTTAGGACAGCGCAAATAATATTTCATTTCTAACAAAAGTATTTTCACGCGAATATTAAGTAGAGAAAGAAAAGTTTGGTGAAAATTACGTCAGATTAAAAAGATACATTTAAAATGTCTTATTTAAAAGAACTTTCTTTTCGCTTTGTTAAAAAATACCCGGAGAAAAAGACTCTGTTTACTTAATTCATTTTATATTATTTTATTTTGAAATGTTTAACTGATTTTATTTAATCAAAGACGAAAACAGCCAATGTATCTTTTAACAGCAACTGATTTGGCCGTAAAATTCCCCAATCAAAGAGAAATGAATAGAAATCCGTTTATAGGGAGATCGTCACTGTTTTTTGAATTATAATTCAATCTTTCGAAATCTTTTTTAAGCCGATCAAATTAGCGTGCTTTTAGAGCCTGCGGTGTCTGAACGGGGGGTTGGCGAGTCCCCTAGTGTTTTAAAAAAATAGCTAGTGCAGGAGCATCTACAACTGAACAGCTTTCCTTAAAAAAAAAAATAAATAAAAAAAAATAAATAATAAAGTCAAATTTTGTTCAGTTGAAAGGTCACGGCAGATGACTAAGAAAACAGCCTAGTGTTTTATTTATATAGATAGCTTATTATTCAAGTAAGGAATCGCTAAGTGAATTACGTTTCCTCTGTCATGACGCGGGCTTGAATATGATATAATTCGATATGATGCATTTGCATATGAATAAATAGAACACATTAATAAATTTAAAATAACATTCCATATTATAAAGGCTTAAATTTCATGCGAACAAAAATATTTTTATTTCATAAACATCGGTTATAAATTTATAGATTCAAATCCACACGGCATATCCCTATAGGGGCGTGGACAGATAAGTTATAAAGAGACAGTTGTACCGGGCTTTGAGTTGAAAAGGGCAGCTCCCACTTCTAAGTCGGGGAAGAGGTGCTCTTGCGTAATCTTTAATGGCTTCGCAAATTATGCCAACGCCCTTCGGTCATTAACACATTCGCGACCGCTAGTTTTCGTCTTTTTCCCTCTTGCGTGTTGCATTATTTAACAAATATATTTTACGTATTTGAATTGATATCATGAAGGGAAACGTACACTATATAGCCAAAAGTCAACGGATACTTTCCATGTTAGATATTTTGGAGAATATCTCGTGAAATACCTTACTAATTCTTCTGAAACTGCAGGAATATAAAGAAAATGTTTCACATCATATTTTTCAGCGAAGATTTAATCAAGAAGGCAGTTAGAGTACTAACAACAGTTTTAATAAAAGAAATTTTTGCAATCACAGTGTAAAATAAAATATGCGAAATGGCCTGTATCTGTTCCAATTGAATATGAGGATCTTGTACAATATTTGTGTTGTAAGAGTAGCACTGCGGCTGATAATATAGAGCTATAAGGATTCATAGAGATATAAGGATTTCTTTAAGAATTTAAAAAATTTACTGCATGTTTTTCGTAATAGTATGCAGGGTTTTCTACAAAACTTAACACTATCTTTACAAAACTTGACAAAGTACAGTAGAAACACATAATATTATAATCAGAAAACAAATATTTTAAATACTTGATAAAATAGGAGTATGTGCGAAATATTTTTTAACTACAAATTCCCTAACAATAATTTTTTTTGTATAATTTAGCAGTGAACTATAAAAAAAAATTAGTCGAACATGGTGAAAATTCAAAAAGATATCGACGATATATTGACCTTCCTACCTTTTTCATAGTGATCAGCAATATAGTGATTCTCAATTTTGACATCACAGTAAGTGCATGTATGGGTCTTTATTGGGCGATTATTACTAAAAAAGAAAAAAAAAGGACGACTTTAAACATATTTACATTAATCTAACATTTTTGGAAGGTGTCCTAAAAGAATATGTATCAATGTTGATCTTTGTATTAGTAAAAAATAAGAAAAAAAAGGACTTTAAACATATTTATTATTACCTAACATATTATTTCTGTAAAATGTTCCAAAACAAAATGCTTCAATGTTGATCTTCGATGTTGTAAAAAAGTAATAAAAATAAACGACTTTAAACATATTTATATTTATCCAACATATTATTTCTGAAAAATGCCCCAAAACAAAATGTTTCAATGTTGATCTTTGAATTAGTAAAAAATAAGATAAAAAGACGACTTTAAACATATTTATATTTCTCTAACATGATATTTCTGGAAAATGTACCTTTATCTAACATATTATTTCTGGAAAATATTTCAAAGCAAAATGTTTCAGCGTTGATCTTTGAATTAGTAAAGAATAAGAAAAGAAAAAAGACTTTAAACATGTTTATACTTATGTAACCTATTAGTTCTGGAAAATGTCCCAAAACAAAATGTTTCAATGTTGATCTTTGAATTAGTAAAGAATAAGAAAAAAAAGACGACTTTGAACATGTTTATATTTGTCTAACATATTATTTCTGGAAAATGTCCCAAAACAAGTTGTTTCAATGTCAATCTTTGAATTAGTAAAGAATAAGGAAAAAAAAAAAAACACCATAAACATATTTATTTTTATCTAACATATTATTTCTGGAAAATGTCCCAAAACAAAACGTTTGAAAGCTGATCTTTGAATTAGTAAAAAATAGAGAAAAAAAGACAACTTTAAACGTATATTTATCAAACATATTATTTCTGATAAATGTCCCAAAACAAAATGTTTCGATGTTGACCTTTGAATTATTAAAAAATAATAAAATCAGCTGCTTATCTGATGTCAAACATTTATGTTTCCTGGAGGAAATTTAAACATCCTCTGATTCTCTCGTTGTCAAAAGTATATTAATAGTTACTATTTCAAGCACAATCTAATACATTTTAGCACTCAATCCTACAACAACATTTGTAGGATATTAATCTTAGAAGGTGAGGATGCTCCTGCAATTAAAATGACAAATTTTCAAAAGAAATGGGTTAATTCATAAACAAACATATTACTCTGATTGTATAATAAACCGTCATTTTCGGAGCTGTTTCTTTTCTACAGTTACTGACATTAAAGCACTTAATTTATGAAAAGTTTTACATAAAATTCTTAAACTTGATTAAAAGTAAACATTTGAAACGTTCTTGTTATAATGTAACATTATCAAGATAAAAGACTTTAAACAAGTTTATTATTTAAAAAGTTACCTCGCACTTTTTAAACAATAACATGAAAAATGCTATTACAAATTAAATTTCTCGCGAATGGAGCGGCGTGTAACAACTAGATTCATTAACAAGGATATTCTCTTTTATCTTTTCTCTCTTTAATTCACCTTGCTGTTAATTCTTAATATGTCTCTAAAGACAGCACAAAATATTTTCACTTACAGTTATGCTGCATCTAAAATTAAATTTCCTTGATGATAAATTAAATATTAATTAAATACAAAAGAAAATCAATTTCCCGATTATAGAATTCATTTTTACTCGTAATTTAAGACAAAATATGCAAGTATAAATATGTAATGAGCAAAAGTTGTTTTGTTAATCCCTGTTTTTTATAAAACATTTAAGGGGGTCCGGGACACAATTTAAAATAATTTTCATTTATTGAGCTAAAATTTTGAATTTTTTGTGATGGTTAACCATATCAATTGTAAACAAAATCATATGATAAAACTTCTCATAATTTTTTCAAAAAAATTTTAAATTAAAAATTTATTAAAAAAGTGGGGTAATTTAAAATCGTTATAACTCGAAATATTATTTGTAGAATTATTTCTTTTCATTTAAATAAACAGAAATATATAAGTTTTAATTTTGATTCAGTTTTTTCAAAAATATTAATTAAAAAAATATTTTAAATATTTGAAGAAAAATCTTTAAAAAAAATGATGTAACTAAAAAAAACCATCATATTTTCAAAAGTAAATATTTTTTTCAAATTTGCTGAATCAAAAATAAAGTAAAATAATTGAAAAAGACGTGTTTCAAGTTTTAATCATTTATATTTAACGTTTTTTGACAATTTAAATACGAGAAATGGTGAAAAAACTCATCATGAAGAAAAACACACTTTCACCAGAAGTCGTTTCCACGACAACCATTGCTTGAAAGGTAGATCTTGAAACCAAAAGAAAACGAAAGAATAATATTTTCTATTCTAATTAAGATAGAAACATGATTTAAACGTCATTTTAAGCAAAAAAAAAAAAAAAAAGAAAAAAAGAAAAAAAAAAAAAAAAAAAAGATTTTTTTTTTTTTTTTTTTTTTTTTTTTTTTTTTTTTTTTTAATGCAATAACTTTTTTCAGAAAATTTAAAAATTTTTGTGTCCAAAACCCCCTTAAACGTATACCGATATTCCTCAGGCATTACTGTATCAGAAAATGCGGTATTCATGTATGCCTGTGCTTATAATACTTGTTACACTCATAATATAGTGACTTAGAAGCGCTTTTAATTCAATACTTAAAAATACATTTTTAATCGTTTTATAGAAGAACATGACTTTTCCATTTTATTTATAAAACTATACTTTTGTAATGTTTAATAAAATTCAATGTATTTCTAAAACAAAACTCACATATATGCATCTGTACTAAAAAATGTTTTATTATTTTATATTTAAAGCATATTCAAATTTCATTTTAAAAAATTGCCTGTGTCCTTTAAAATTACTAAAAATTCACAAAAATCATATTCTACCTTGGTTCGTTAATGTTAAGTAAATGTTAATTAAATTAAAAATGTAATTCATTTAACAGAGCCTTTTAAATAATTCGATTGGATAATTGTGAAGCATAAAAATAAAATGTATCCTAAGAACTATTGGAAATTATGATAAATCAGTCATAGTAAATGCTTTGTTATTTACAGGCAATGGAAAGTTTAAGTGGCCTACGAAGGAGGATATTCATAACTACTCAACATGTGACACTGTTCAAAAAAATTGAACGTTCAGTGCCTTGTGATAGTAGATTTAATTTTTCTGGGCAAAAGTTTTGTTAAAATTATTATTTGATCATCTCCTCACTTTAATAAAAATTTAAAACTCTAAGAATTATAGATTTTTTTAATATTAAGCAAGACGGATATTTTTTTTTCTAATATGTACCTTTTATAGTGTTTTGATACAAAAGATTAGAGTCTTCTGAGATGATTTTTTTTAATTCATCCCTAATATGATTTGTGTAAAAACGACCTAACATTGAAAGTTCTAAATTTTACATCTGCGTAATTCCTAATAAATTCCTAGAATGATTTTCTGATTGGTATCCCGAGGGAAAATGTACCAAATATATCATATATCATGTCAAAATTAGGTGCTGGTATTGTAAATGTCAGATTTTATTATAATTTTTGTACGGAGACGGCCCACTAAGCTTATTGTTGAAAATATAAAGTAAAAAGAAGTCATTATTTTCAATCGAATGGCAATTTTCGTTTTCACTGCGACAATTTTTCGAATAAAATGTATGGGGTCTCTCAATGTGTGCTCTTTCTCATTTTGTTAATTTATTTTTTGTTCGCTTGTACAGTAATAATTTCTTATAAAAAAAAAAATAATAATAATAAATAAAAACGGAAAATCTATGCTGTAATTGACAAGATGTAAATCAAATAAATTTGTAATACTGTATATAAAGTGATTTATTTGATTTACTTGGGAGAATTATTTTGCTCGTTAAAATGGAGAATTGATTAATCTTCGCAGCAAATGAATGTGAACGTCAATTTCATTAACAAGTATATTTAATTTACCTTTCTGCACTAATCTCTTTCTGTAATACCAGAGGAACATGTTTTCATTGAAGGTTATGAGAGATTTGAAAATGCATTTATTTACGTACAATTGAAACGTAAATAAGATTGAAATTTTATTAAAACTACGGGCCCCTATCTCCTGCTTGTTTATGTTCGCCAACACTAGGAAACATGTTTTAAACAACGCTATAAAATTGAAATAAATAATACACATACCAGAAAACTTCATTATATTAGTTTCTGTAAATCAAAATATTTCCTTTATACTGCATTATTATTTTCCCCTTTTTCTGATTTATTTATCAGGTAACTATACTAAACATCTTTCAATAAATAGTAGAAGGTTGCGTCTGTTTACGCGGGAATTAAAGTCCGGTATAAATGACGTCAAATTGACACATACCGAGCCAAACGAAAAAGAAGGGCTGCCGCAGTGCATTACAAGTATCACTTTTTTCAGACCGCTTGAGTCATGTGATGTTCGAATGCACGAATGCAAGTTGCACGAAAAGATTAGCACATGACTCTAGCAGTCTCTAACGCGGAAGATAGTGTGGTAACCTGTATTTTTCTATCCTCGGACGCATCTATATTAATTTATTTTACTGTTATAGATGCAAATCAATCTTTTATTTTGAGAATAACATCTTTTTTATCACCGGTATCATTTTGTCTTTCCAAAATTAGGTCATTGTTTAACGTAATCTAAAAAAAAGGGTTCAGTTTAATGAATGCCAGTACGATTTTCCCTTTATGAATGACGCCATTTTCGTTGGTGTTAGCATGGTTCCGATTTATGGAAAGTCCTTAAGCAAATCGAATTTTAAGTTATAGAGAAATATTTCTAAGTATGTTTCGGTAAATATAAAAACGTATTTTTTTAAATCTATCCAATCTTTATTATTTATGTATATTTAATTTTTTACATTTTAGTGTTTAAAATTGTAGTGGGGGAGAAACCTACCATACATTTAAATCTTTAGATAGCCTTAAACGCATCAAGCCCGTACATTACGTTTAACAAGAACCCAATATCTGTGTTCGTATCACATGTGTCAATCAAAGCTGCAAACATAGAAAGTCAAGAGTAATCATTAAATCATAATCCTTTCAGCACTAAAACACTTGCTTTATTTGATGGTTGATAATCGTTCACAAGCAAGGAGGTGTCCTTCTTACATTATGGAATTTTGTAGTATCTTCTGCCATGAAACAGTCGTGAATTCGAGTTTTGATGAATTGACATACATAAGATAAAAATCGTCAATATTACATTAAACAATATAATAACATTTTCATTAAATCATTTAGACTGAGAGTATGAACAACGATTCTGTAATCAACGGACAAATTAAATAATTCTTTTTGATTTATGAAATGGTTTTCTTAAACGGAAATTACAAGTTATCTATGATTACTTCTCAACGGATCTGTGAAATACGTTATTTATGAACTACAAAATTAATATTATCGCGTAAAGTAATCTAAAGAATAATGTATCACAGGGAAATCAAATGCTTTTATTTACAAAATATGTAACGGTTGCTAAATAATTTGCAATACATATCTCTGCCTTTTATTAAGATTTAAAAAGAAAATACAAAAAGAAAGAATGTTTAATGATAGAAAATGGATTTTTTTTTTTCAGAAGAAAATGAGTGTCTGATTAAAATAGCTATGGAGTTTAATAAATAATGTTTCCTACGGAATTTAAGACGATTATATGTGAATGACATTACATATATATCTCATTGTTGCTGTTTCACAGCCAATTGGCATATTTTGGTCAGCAAAGTTTAACGTATGATTAACTCCATTGTTGATGAAACTTGTCTTCTGTTGCAATAGTACAGAATATTTAGTGATCCATCACTTAGGAAAAATGACTTAAAATTAATAATTAATATTAAAATTATGTATTGCCATCGGAAATATATCTGTAAATATTTTATAAATCTAGTACACCAGAAACTGAGTGAAAAATCGATTACAAAATTATCCATAAACCAAGCACAAAAGTGTGTATTAATGTGAAAACAATTTCTAATTTAACTCATTCAATCCCTACAATTAGTTCACACTCTCCCTATATTTTTTTATTTATACTAGAGGGCTCGGCCCCCCTACGAGCTACGCTCGCCAATCTCCTCTAACAACCTCCTCTAACCATAACCCTCGCCAGCCGCAGTCTCTAAAAGCACGCTAATTTGATCGGCTTTAAAAAGATTTTGGAAGATTGAATTAAATTTTTTAAAAAATCTCTGTCGGCTTGGCCTACAGACGGAGGTAGATTTCGAAGTTAAGTACTAAATTCACCAACAAAACTTAAATCAAGATTAGAGATAAACACAGTTTTTTTCACTGAGAATGAGGAAAAATCAGCTGCTGTTAAAAGATACAATGGCTGTTTTCGTCTTTGATTAAATAAAATCAGTTAAACATTTCAAAATAAGCTATAATAAAAAGGATTGAGTAAACAGAGTCTTTGTCTTGCGGTATTTTTTAACAAAACGAAAAGAAAGTTCTTTTAAATAAGACATTTTAAATGTATCGTTTTTAATACTACGTAATTTTCACCAAACTTTTCTTTCTCTTTTTAATATTCACGTGAAAATAATTTTATTAGAAATGAAATATTATTTGCACTGAAATAGTTGAAAAGATCATCTCAAAATATAAAGTAAATTTCTCGTGCAATTTTTAAATTTAAACTATTTTGCAATATTATTTTTTGTTCATTTTACGTAATAAGTGCAATGTGACATAAATATGACGTAATTTCTCCTATTTAAGACTTCTAACACATGTTAATGAATTTATTATTTTACAATATCCTTTCTCATTTAAAATTCACTTCTAAATATATTTTTTATGAAGTAATTTTCAATAAGTTCCTGCTTTTTATCCGTAATTATTTAATTCTAATTTGAAAGTTTTTTTCTGTTTATAATAGTCACGTGTAAATACATTTTTAATTTGAAGCAAATATTATTGTTTGCGCTGTTTATACAGTTGGCAACAGTTTAAATTAATACCATTTTCTAAAATAAGTAAAAAATATCTCTCGAAATGCTGAAAATTTGAATTCAAAATAGAAATATAACCTCAAAAAATGACTCAAATTAAAAAAAAACAAATGCAGTCTGCACACCGAGAAATTCTAACGTATAAAATGATCTAAAAGTGAATTAATTCCCATGTATAGTTTTTGCTCCTATAAAACTTTTTTAATGGAACGATTTTGTCCAACTTTAGCATTAAATATCTCTTAAAATAATTCTTCGATTTGAAAACTGTCTGCATCAGTGTGTTTATCAAACATTTCTCTATAATACCGCCGATTTCTTTATTTTTGTATGCAATATTTGTCTTAATATTAACGGAGAAAGTCCTCCGGTCACAACAAATTCAAAACCGGCGGTGGTGACAGCGTAAGATACTTTTTTTTAGAATAGAGAGATATCCTGTTCAAATTTTCAATCGTAATAAAATACTTATTATTCATCCTATTAAGTTGAAATAATTTTTTTTAACTTGTACTGGATGACAATTGATGTTAATACAGATTTTTCAAATATTAATTCATTAATTAAATTTTAATTAATTAATTTTAGTTTTATATGGGATACGAAATGGCGGCCACTGGTTATTGAACTGCATTTAATGCATCTTCATATCTATAAGGGGATTACCATAGGAGGGAACCTGTTCTGTCGCTAAATACCTCCAAGTTTGTCGCCAACTTGGCGCTATATCGCCAAATTTGGCGGCCAAAATGAGTCGCCAAAGGTGACGCCAACTTGGCGATATCTCTAATATTTCGCCAAATTCCCATAGATTTCCATTGTAAACCTACTTGCTTATAGAAAATCAACAAATTGAGATATTTTAATGCAACAAAAACTAATATTAGCTTAAGGGATTATATTAATTTTTTCTTTGATGACCTAAGTAGGAATTGACTTTAAAAACAAAATTTTTATATTACTTGTTTTTAAATACTTTTGTCTTCCATCAATTAAGGTGAAATTCATCTTGTACGTTAATGATTAATTGCTACAAAGATAAAAATTGCATTGTAATTGACAAGATGTAAATCAAATAAGATAAAGTGATCTGTTTGATGTACGTGGGAGACTTAGTCTGTTCACTAAAGCGGGCAATTGATTAATCTTCACAGAAAATGAATGTGAATGTCAATTGCATTAACAAGGATATTTAATCTACCTTTCTGCTCTAATCTCTTGTGTTTGTAAAGACAGCAGAAAATCTTTTCATTCGCAGTTATGGGAAATTGCATTTACGTGATGAGCAATTGAAAATTAAATAAGACTGAAATAGTATCAAAACAAAGTTAAATTTAATTGCAGTGGAAAAAAAAAAACAATCAATAAACATTGGATGTAGTTTTTACGGATTTTTAATTTTTGATGAATAACATAGTTTTATTTAAATATATAGACTATATATGAGTTGTTTGAAATATAAGGTTAGTTGGGGCAACTGGGACATGATTTTACAATGTGACTCTGGAGCTTCTGACAATTCAGCTCCAAAAAGCTAATGTTCATTTGAATTAAAGTCTGAACTTCTCTAAATGTGTTCAGTTAGGTTCCTTCTATCAGACAGAAATGCTCAAAATTACATTTTAATATTTCAATATTTAAAAATATAAAAATATGCATATTTCATCTTTCTTTCCTCATGGGTCCAGTTGCCCCCAAAAATGGGGTAACTGGACCAAGGGGGTCTATGTTCCACACGCGTTCATATTTTTTCATATCGGATATCAGGTCCTGTTTAAAAAAGTGTAAACAACTTAAAAAATTTTAAACCAGGCAGATCATGTAAATTATATGTCAATAAACAGCGTTGTAAGGGAAACCTTTGCTGTCAATGTGTCTAAAAAATGCACTAAAAGTGAAAATATTAGATTTATTTATACCAAAAACATAAAACTTAAGGAAGTACTTATGTACTTTAGTATAGATAATAAGTATAAAAGTCACACGGGTATTTTAAGTAAAAAAATAGCAAGGTAAATCTATGAACAAACGGCTACGTAAATAGTTAAGTACTTAATCTTTATCCAGGGGTCGCATTATATTGGGAAAATTTTATTGTTTTTAACAAAACCCTTAAAGAAAGGTGCAATGAAGATATTATTTTCAAAATAGTGGTAGGAACGATAAAAGTTTCCCTATAGAATGCGACCCCTGTGTATGGTACAATTTCAAGGTCTGGCTATCTCGCTTTCAGGGACAAGGTACTTGCATTCGTAAAATATTGAAATAATATAATGATGCCAATATTTACAATATAATCTATCTGAAAACAAGTAAAAGTATATTTTCGCGTACTTAATAAATGTGAAATTTTCATTATAAAATCCAGGTGCCAATGTGGCAATTAGGAATTAAAATTAAGTGATGCCATAACGGCATCACCGTCTCTCAAGGGATAAAGAAATGTAGTTTGATACCACTCAATATGTTTTTTTTTAATTTCATTACGTAATTTTAATAAGGTATTCTATCATTTTCTTTATTGTGAGCAAAAAAACAATGGAGAAATTTACTTCCCGTAGTAAGAGAAACATAAAAAAAATTATTTATAACTATTGGAGTAACTGGATCCGGCATGGTCCAGTTACCCCGGATACATGTCCCAGTTACCCCATTCTTGAAAAATTTATGAGGTAACTGGGACACCCGGCTTACATTTGAAACATGAAGTAAATATGTATAGATACCTAATAATATTATTGTAGTTATTTGTCTAATCTTTAAAAAAAAATGATTGTTTAATAAAAGTACTTACAGTATTTTAATAATAAGCCGAGGAAGTTCAACCATATTGACGTTGTTTTTAAAAAAACAAACGTAAATTTTTGACAACCTATCACTGCAAAGTGAGAGTTATGATTGAGTTGATACACGTTGTTTTAGGAAGTAGAGATTAAGGGACATTCTTCACAAAAGCTAAAACTTAAAAAACACCAGCAGTTATTTTATAAAATAGCCTATGGCCCAATTACCTGTTGGTTCGAGTTACCCCAACTAACCTTATAGACTATATATGAGCAGTTCGAAATATTTATTTTTCAGAGGCAAGTTTTATTAGAAACATGTGTAGCGAGACTCTTGGCAACAGTGTAATTTTGAAAATGATTCACATTAACAATTTTGGTTAACAAAAGAAATAACATTTATTTTTAAAAAAGGAATATTCACAATTAAAAAGCTAGATTACAAAAACGATTTCAGTTAACTTTAATGCAAAAATAAAAAGAATGATGGCAAAAAAATCAACGTACTCAGAACACATACTTGCACAAACAATCTCAATAGTAATTAAATTGGTGAATTTCAAATACATAAGCTTTGTGAATAGCAGATAAATTTTATTGAAGCGCAAAAGTTCTTCTTTCCAATCTGTAAGCAAAATTCCAAATCTCCTTTATCAAAATCACGATTTCTTCAACATAAAAATGGGGAAGCTTGATCCACGAAAATAGCAGCTTCATCTCGACCTCAGAAGTGCTATGCAGGACTATGTATGTTGAAAATATTGAAATTTTGAAATATTGACAATTCAAATTAAATTCTGTTGTCAAAACTCTTACTAGAGCTATAGATACCAAACAGCCACAATCATCTACTTTTCATAAATTCGCAAAAATACACTCCAATTCCATACCACTCTCACATTTTGCAAATTTTAAAATAAAAGAGGAAAGGTTTCACATTCACGAACATAAATTATTTCGTAAAATAATACTTACTCATTAAAAGTATGTCGAAATAAGTAAGATTTTAACACTTTCCAACATAGCTGAAACATTTTTATGAATTTTGTTTGTCTGTCCGTCTGTCTATCCGTCAGCTTGTCTATCCAGGCTCTATCTCGCATAAATATAATCCTATTCCCAAGAAATTTTTATATGTTATTGGGTTTACTATGAATATTCAGTATTGAAAATGAGGTGTGTAGCATTTTCAGTTCACTCAAAAGAATTCCGTTAAATTACGGTCGATGGGGGGAAATCGTTTGCCGTGTATTTTAATGATATTACAGTATTTTAAACATATTGAAATTGATATACATTACTGAGGTGTACTTCAAGGTTCTTACTATAGACTACGGTGTGCATAGACCGTATTCTTCATTTACAGGGACACACAAAAGAATTTGACTATAGAAGAAAATGAGCAATAATGAGAACTATTGAAGACTACGAACAATAATTGCTGGAAGTGCGTTTTCAGTTGTGGCTTGCGTTTTTAAATTTAACTGATTTTTTAAATATTACTTGGAGTGTATAAATTCTATAGATAATATACAGCGTCGCACAAAAGTTCTTAACAACATCCCTTTATTGGCGGAAATTGTTGAGTGGTTTAAAAGTTTGAACATGTTTACGTGTTTCATCAAAACGTTTAATCACGTTTACGTTTATCAGTTTTGTAATAGACACTTAAGGGGGTCCAGGTGCAAAAAACTTCAAATTTTCTAAAACAAGTTTTATTGCATTAAAAATTTCACTCTTTTTTTCTGCTTAAAATCGCGTTTAAATCATGTTTCTATTTTAATTAGATCAGGAAGCGTTAATTTTTTCGTTTTCGTTTGTTTTCAAAATGTAACATTCAAGCAATGGTTGTCATTAAAACGATTCTTGTGAAAATGAGTTTTTCTTCATGATGGGTTTTTTCACCATTTCTTGTATTTAAATTGTTATAAGTAACAACCGTTAAAGATAAATGGTTCAAAGTTGGAACATATCTTTTTCAATTGTTTTACTTTAATTTTGATTCAGAAAATTTGAAAAAAAAAAATATTTACTTTTGAAAATATGATTTAAAAAAGAAGTTATAGCACTATTTTAAAAATTTTTAATTTAAGTATTTTTATTTTTTTTTAATTAATATTTTTCAAAATGCTGAATCAAAATTAAAACTTATATATTTCTGTTTATTTAAATGAAAAAAATTGAAATTCTACAAGTAATATTTCGAGTTATAATGATTTTAAATCATACCAATTTTTAATACATTTTAAATATTAAATTTAAAAAAATTATGAGAAGTTTTATCAAGGTATTCTGTTTACAAATGATATGGTTAACCATCAGAGAAAAATTCAAAATTTTAACTCAATAAATAAAAATTATTTCAAAATGTGTCCCGGATGCCCTTCAAAGATAAAAAAAAGCTTTTACTCCTTTTATATTTTTTGGTTCTTATCCCCACTTATTCTTTTAAAAAATGGTTTCAAAAGCAGGAAATAGAGTGTAGATTCAAATATAGTGTTGAAATAAATTCTGTTAGGGGATAAGTTGCCACGACGCGTTTCTAACATGTTTCAAAGGAGATAACAGATGTGGTACTTAGTCGCCCCGACCAACGGTGTGTGATGCCGCTGAAAAAAATCCCCCCCCCCCCCACCCTTCGATTTCAATCTAGATTTTATTAAACCGATAAAGTAAAAGCAAAGAAATATGTCTATGTTCCATTAACTATTGAGGCCAATCCCTTTAATATTAAGGAATATGTCATATGAAAAAAAAATGAAAAATGAAATATGAAAATTGTCATATTTTATGGAAACTATACTCTGAAAAAGAAGAAAGATGTTTCTTAATGTATGGAAAGTATAATGCAACCGCGAGAGAAAATATACAGTAACCCCTTCCGAGTGACCCATGATTCCAAAATGTGTTCTGATCTGTAAAAAACTAATTAATGCATTGCAAAGAAAAAATAAATAAAAAAGTTTCCGAAATTCAGTGGCAGAAAAAAAAAAATCTTTTTATAAATGCTTTTTTAAATCTCGAAAATATATTCATTTCTAAGGATAAAGATCGCTTTTCGGAATCATGGGTAACTCGAAAGAGGTTATTGTATATTTTCGTTCCTGGTTATATTACGTTTACTTGGATTAAAGAACATTTGTCTTTTTTTTTATATATAGTGTACGGGAATGCTTCAGATTCGCTATTAACCCTTTATGAATTATGAATTCAAGAAAATTGTATCTTCTAAAGCATTTTTCGTGAATTGTTTAAACTACATTAGACGATTTACATAATCATTTAATAAATTTTTGAAGGATTTTAGAGGATTAATTAAATTTGAATTTATAGGGATTTTGTGTAATATTTATAACCCCACTCAAATCTTTTATTTTAAATATTTTTCATAGTATTTTGTAGAATTACAAAATGTACAAATATAATGTTCTTACAATATAAATATAGAAATATTTCTGAATCTAAAAATTCCATCCCCCCCCCCCCCAACGCCAAGAAAGCTGAAAAGATGCAAAGGCAAAAGAAATCCCCTTTTAAAAATATTTTTGTTTTGTGCAACCAATAATCCTTTTGGAACAAGATAAAGTAGTGTATCTATGACTCATTTTATAACAAGTTATTTTAATGGTACTTATTTGTTTGATAGCTCATATTAAAGATTCACTAACACTCAAAATTACAAAACTCCAGTGTACTGTATTTATTAAATAATATCACAAAATAAGCCGCTCGTGGCTACCTTTTCAACACAAAACATTCTACAAACTCATATAAACAAACGCAGACGATAAAAGTTATTGCCAAAAATACAAAGCATAAATACGACGAACATACCGATCCCGTTGAATGATTTTCATTCCACCACAATTATAATACATTATTACACTTTAAATTTTAAACAAATGATACAACATGTACTAGTAAACAAAAAATTGACAAATTACAAAATATAATAATCGTTTTTCCTTTGGTAACAGACATACTTTTGAAATTGGTCTCTTGAAAACCACTCGTTGTTTTCATGTTTACTACTCTAAAATTCTGCATTCATTATGTAATGATAGACACTCATGACATTTAACATTCAAATTAAATTTTTAAATGCTGCAAGAATTTATTTCTTTTCTCATATTTTATTTCAAAAAATAGCTCAGAAATACTTTATTTTAAAAGTATTTAAAGGTTAACAAATTCTATTTTATCAAAGTGAAACTCAAACCTTCTGGATAAAATAATAAGTCATTTAAATAGCTGAAATAACATATACACTTTCAAAACACATTTTGTATAAATATTTTCTTTGATAATACATAATGCATTTAATCAAACAGAAATTAGCTTAATCTTACATATTTACACTCAAAATATTTTATAAAACCTACTGCTTTAAAAAAGATGAAAACTATTTACAATATTTATAACAGGAAACTTGCAACAATTATGAATTATTTTTCTACATAATTGCACGATCATTTAAAGGCCAAAACTTCTGCTTTAACTAAAAAAATCCCTGCCGGCCCGGCCTACAGGCAGAGGTAGATTTCGAAGTCAAATATACTAATTTCACAAACAAAAACAAAATCATGATTACAGATAAATCCACTTTAACAATTTTATCTGGCCGCTCTTGACGAGTTTTTATTTCATTTTCATATAATAGCTGGTTTTATCAGAATCATGTTAGGGCGGTATTCAAAAAAATACTTTTCCATGCTCAACAACTCGAAATTTTCTGGCATAATTCCAGATTCATTTTTAATTTTAAAAAAATATGAAACTTGCTGACGTGATTTTTGAAGAGATTTATAAGCGACCTGTGTTTTTATTTTTTGTTCAATTAATTAAAACTTGATATATAAACAATTATTTTCTCAGAAGGACAATATTTTTCGTTTCTAACACAATCGCTTCGGGAAATTCCGTTCAAAATGCCCACTTTGACATCATTTTTTGAAATATATTCTGCCTCTATCTAAAAATCGATTATTACGGTACATTATATAGTTTCTGAATAAGCGAATCTACCAATTAAATGCATTTGAGAGCAAAAATGAATTCAAAAACCAGTCAGAAAATAAGCAGTTTGGAATTAAGCGCATCCTTAATACAATGATTTTTCCAACACAATCCGCTTCGGTAAATTCGGTTCAAAATGCCCTTTTTAACAGCATTTAAAATAATATATTCTGCCCCTATCAGAAATTCGACCATTACGGTACATTATATAGTTTCTGAGTAAGAAAACGTACCAATTGGAAGCCTTTGAGAGCAAAAATGAATTGTAAAATGAGCCAAAAAATAAGCAGTTTGGATTTGAAAACACCCTTACTAAGATCATTTTTTACTTCAATCGGTATGTATTTTTAATTTATTTTTGCTCTAAGAATTGGTCCTATCCAAAACTTGTCTATATAGATGTTGTAGACAATATTAAGAAGATATATGATAAATTCATGGGGATTTTATATCTTTTGAATTGACGGAGTTATGGATTTTTTTCTTCTTCAAACCACCTTTTTGTTTTCGTTTTTAATTTTTTTTGCGGTACGAATTGGTCCTATCAAAAACTTGTGAATATAAAAGTTGTAGATAATGTTAAGAAGATTCATGATAAAATTAATTGGATTTGATATCTTGAGAATTGACGAAGTTATGAATTTTTTTCTCCCAAAAACCCTATTTTTTGCGCCCCTTGAGCCCATTTTTTACTTTATCAAAAATCTGTGATACATAAATTTTTGGCCCTATTTTTAGAAGTAATAAAAACTTTAAACTGATTTGATATGTACAAAAATTAAGAAGTTATGGGGGGTTTTCTGTTTTCACAAAACCCCTCCCTATTTCCCTCCCCTTGGTCCGATTTTGCCCATTAACGAACTTGACCGAGATTTTATGCCCATTGATTTTATGTATCAGTTTGGAAGAGATTGGTGCAGAATTACGAAAGTTATCGTGTCCAGAAGAAACTGATATATATATATAGATAGATAGATAGATAGATAGATAGATAGATAGATATATATATATATAAAGTTTTTTACTGAGGGTGGTTTTGGGTTCTAGGGGTCATGATCGGTGTAGATCTGCAAAAATTTTTCAGAAATTCCAACATAGGAACGATCCCAATAGGTAGTATTTCATACGAAATCTACCTAAAAGTAAAGCTTGTGGGTCTAAATGTAAATACCGTTTATGACAGTATTCTACTATCATTTGGGTAAGTTTATTTTAATATGTACTAAAATTGGAAAGCTTTGGTTGGCATTTAAGTTACTTTCTATTAACCTACCTTCTACTCTTAGAAGACCTTCTTTATCAAGAAATGGATAGAGGTTTTTTACCTGACTATTATGATTAATATTACTTGATTTTTGCAAGGATTTAATTTACTTGTCAAAAAACTCACGTTGAACAATTTTTTAACAAAAAAGTTTCTACTTTGTTAAGCTCTTAGAGGTCCAGAGGACACTCCTTTTTTCTTTTTTACAATTACTAAGAAACCTGAAAATAAATCCTAAAATTCGAATTGCTTTACTATAGTTTAGTTATTATTAAGTAATAACTATTTATTAATAATAGCTTTATTAATAATAACATATTATATCATGCACAAAAGAATTAATAGGATCTGTGAAAACAGATATGCTTTTAAAGTCAGTCATATTAATATTTTTAAGTTCGTTTGAAAAGTCATTGGAATTAACTGCTGCAGGAATGTTTGTATTTGGATAGTCTTTTTCCTTTAGGAACAATGGACCACTCCACCATAAATCATTTGAGAATAGCTTATCAGGATTAACACCTCTTGTTAGAAGGTTATCAGGTTATGCTGAGATATAACATGTCGCCGCTGCATTCCTTCAGCAAATTCTTTTATTGTAGAAATCCTATTCGCAACAAATGTTTTTAGAACGTATGGCTCTTTTTTAATCCAGGATAATATTATCATGGAATCGAACCACAAGAAAATTTTGTTTGCACTAATCTTGAGCCCAGAAATCACTCGTTTAATAAGCTTTGTCAATAAAACTGCTGCACAAAGTTCAAGTTTTGGAACAGTTAATTGCTTTAAGGGAGAAACTCTGGATTTACTTGTCACTAAATTTACAGACACTTGACCAGATTCTGTTACTGATTTGCTGTAAATTACAGCCTCATAGGCTGATTTAGACTCGTCGCTGAAACCATGTAACTCGATTATAATTGCATCTTTCAATAAAATACACCTAATAATCTCAAATTTATTAATTAATTGTAGGGTATCAGAAAACCCTCTCCATTCCTTAACCTCTTTCTCCGATAGCAAATCATCCCAATTTAATTGTAATAACATAACGTCTGCATAAACATTTTTGCTTTAAATATAACAGGAGATACTAAACCTAAGGGATTGAATATATTTGATATAATTGATAACACTTGTCTCTTAGTGACAGCATTATGAATTTTAACATTAAAACTTAAACAATCTTTTTTCGATTTCCACAAAACACCTAACGCTTTAGATTCTTCTGAATCACCAAAGGGTCTTGTAATTTGTTTGACAAAGTTGTAGAGCATTACTGCACCATTTATGAAATAACATTCCTGCACTGTTTAAAATTTCTATTAATTGACTTTGGAGTTCTAATGCAGAACTTAAAGAATCAACTCCAGATAGAATGTCATCCATATACATGTCTTCCCTCAGTATAGGTGCTGCTAAAGGAAACTTGCTTCCTTCATCCTTAGACAATTGAAGTAGTGTTCTCATGGCCAAAAAAGGTGCGCTAATAGTACCATAAATAACTATCGTTAATTCAAAATTTTTAATTGGCTCGCTAAGACCTTCCTTCCATAAAACTTTTTGCAGCTTCCTCTGATCTGGATGAACAGAGATTGCTCTCTATATTTTTTGAATGTCTGCAGTGAAAGCAACGATATGTTTTCTAAATCTCACCATAATTGAGAATAAAATCATCTTGTATTACACCTCCGTTAGATTGAATAGAATTAAGTGAGTTTCCCTTAGTTGTTAAGGAAGACGCGTTAAATACAACTCTCAAAGGTGTTGATATACTTTTTTCTATTTCTCTATACACTCCAAGATGGGGAATGTAATAGCATCCATTTTCTTCCTCGCTTCCGTTAACTTCAACCATGTGGCCTAACTGTTGATATTCTTTTAAAAAATCCGATTATAATCTTAAGTACTCAGGATCTTTTGACGATTCCATAAAGAATTTAATTTTTTCGTTGTGATTTGTTTTGAGTTTCTTAAAATAGCTGGATCTTCTTTTAAGGGCATTTCAACAACATATTTCCCGTTTTTTTTTTTTTTTTTTTTTTTTTTTTTCTGGTGTATAATATTCTATGAACTTTTTTCTCGCAAATTAAAAGTCTCTTTGGTTCTTCAACTTCGATATTTTCTAAGTGTCTTGTCTAGATTAGTTTCTTTCTTTATAAACACACAATAGACTCTATTTTCATTCTCTGTCGGAAAACTTCCCGATACAACAAAACCGAAAACTGTGTCTTGCAAAATAAGATCAGAATTATTTATACGAATTTGTCCCGGTCTCAAAAGCTCATAAAAAATATCTGCTCCTAAGAGCATATCTACATGTTTGGATATTGAAACTATCATCTGCTAATGCATATTGATGCATTAACTTTATTATTTATTACCAAGGTAGCATCATTTAGACCTGACACTAAGATGTTTATTCTCTCTTTTTTTAAAATGCATTAGCTCTATTAAATGGCGGCATAAAAAAATAGACTCGCTGCCTACATCTAATAAACATTTCACTCTATCTTTACATCCCGATTCATCAATTAGAAAACATATTATAGTTGAAAGTAAAACTTTGCTATTTTTATTAGAATAGCTACTAATAAAGGTTTTCTGAACGAACTCTTCCGCATTAGCGATCAAGATTGATGTGCCATAATTTGTTGATCTAGAATCTGGACATTCTTCCACATTTACCTTTCCTTGTTTATTTTTTTCCAATGAAACACATTCTTTCACGTATGTGCTGTTATTCGTTTTGGGGAAATGTATAGTTTTATGATGACATTTTTTACAAAAGCACGTGTACTTTGATGGACAATTTGCAACTAAATGTGAATTTAAACAATTAAAGTATAGCTTGTTACATTTTATAACGTCCACCCTTTGATTGACAAATAATTTAAATTATGCAGGCATTTTAAAAGAATGTGATGTTCGTGGCAAAAAACACAACTTAATGTTTTAACGTCTGATAAAAACACTTTAGATACACTTTTGGAGTTAGTATATTTACGATTAACGCTAAAACTCTCATTAATAGATTTTCCGCGTGATGTGAAATATAAATCAATCTTTCGTCCCAATTCTTCTGGTAAAAATCATATATCTCTTTGTCTCACACTAATGTGGTAAACTGTTTCTTTATCTAATGTTTGATATAATTTATCCGATACTGTAAGTTGTTTTAGACTCTCAAAATTGGTGATAGATCTTAAATTTAAATAATATTCCCAGTTTGTCGTTAGACGTGAAGCAAATTGTACATGAGCCTCATTTGGTTGTTTTAGAGCTTTTCTAAATTGCTCTAATCAGAAATAAGGTGTAGGTTGAAATTCTTTTAACACTAATTCTTTTATTTTTGCATAATTCTCGATATCACTATCATGTAAGCAAGTTATTATGCTAGATGCTTTATACACTAATAAATTTAACAGAATTTCTGCTTCATATTGTTCTGGAACATTTTTAGTCTTAAAAGTTCGTTCTAAAGAAGAAAAGATAAAACCCCATCCTTCAGGACGTATAGGAATTCTTACAGTCAAAGTTCGAATACATTTTATCAATTGATCTAACGATTTTATTCTTATTTCCCAATCACTAATATTGGATTTAGCTTCAGATTTATTCTAGCCAGCTTTAATTCAAGTTTAATTTTCTCCAGTTCAAATTGCTTTTGCTCCTCATCAAATCGCCTTTGCTTCTCATGTTTACGATTTTCAATTATATCGTTTGCTATATTTTTCACAAAATCTGGTTTATTCTTATACACATTTCACTGTTCTCAATAATATCGTTTAAATCAGTAATTGTCATTTTTTCATTAATATTTCGATTTATTTCAGTGGCTATAAGCCTTAAATCCTCTTTTTTTTGCGTCTTTAAACATATTTTTATATATGTATATAACAGTACAGATAAGAAAAATTGCATTAACTTACTTTTGGAATAAGCTTTTAACGAATTTCGTTGCGTTTGTCATGTCGGCGTTTCACTCAACTTAAATTCGATTGATTTTAAAAGCTCGCTGACTAATTGCAGGCGTTTTCTCCGTTGCTTGGCGGACCATATTTGATAGCTCATATTAAAGACTCACTAATACTCAAAATTACAAAACTCCAGTGCACTGTATTCATTAAATAATATCACAAGATAAGCCGCTCGTGACTACCTTTTCGACACAGAACATTCTATAAACTCGTATAAACAAACGCAGATGATAAAAGTTATTACCAAAATACAATGCATAAATACGACCGAAGAGTATTTATAAGTACCGTCAGTAGATAAAGGGTTAAGACAAAGAATGAACAAACACGTTAAATTTATTACCAATTTTCAACTGCTTTGTTGAGTTGTTGTTCCGTTGGCGCAAACTGACCTCAGATGAAATTAGGGTTACAAGACCCAACGCCAGATTCTAATGTCAGTTTGCAGAATACAAACATTGAAATGTGAAGTTCTATATTTGCACATGACGATATACCATTAAAACAATAATAACTTCGTTTCATATCGAAATATGATCATGCATTCCGTTGGATAGCTAATAATGTGATTTAATAGACAACTGCTTACGGAAATTAAAATAGCAAGAAGACGAGTAACTATATATGCGTCTATAGTAAGTGAGGGTTATTAATAAAAAAAGCCTTGTATTAAAATAATAAAGAATTATAAATACCTGTACGCATGTTTTTTTTATATCATACCCGCCATACAAATTAGCCTTATTCGATAAACTTTATTTTTCATGCACCACAAGTAATATATATATTTTTTTCATCTTACTGGAAAATTATGAATTGAACAGATATTTTTCTTACGTCTTTTTATGTTTTGTATGCTACGATTATTATACAGGGTGTGTCACAGTTCCCCTCGAGGGTTTTGAAGGCTTATTCAAAAATATATTAACAACGCAGCAACAAAGTTACTTACTGCAGAAAGAAACATTACAAGATTTGCTTCACAAATGTTCAATATTTGAACTTTTGGTGATGCGGCAGATATCAAGTCTAAAGTCAAATTCTTCACAGACTTGCTTCAACATGTCACGATTAATGGTAGCGAATACGATTGTGATCCTTTGGCGTAAATCTTGTAAATCATGCACAAACGCATCTCCAACACAAGTAAACATTACCGCCTGGACGACCATCACACAAGTAACCACTTTTCTAAATTTTCCGAAACCACGCATGAATTGTTTTGACCGTTGGTGTTTGCAATCCATATTTTGTACGAAATTTTCTTTGAACTGTCACAAGATATTGATTTTTTCGCAAATTCTAACACACAGTAAGATTTCTGTGAGCCTGTAAACGCCATTATCTTATGTGTATGTGCAAAATTTTCCAAAGTGTGCTTTTCTGTTATTTTCAACTGCTATCAGAAGTAGTGGCGCCATCTTCTAACTCATTTGTGAAACAAAACTTGTAATGTTTCTCTCTTCAGTAAAGTCTACTTTGTTGCTGTATTGGTAATATTTTTTTAAGCCGTCCAAACTCCGGAGGGAATTGTCATACACCCACATCATGTACTACATCTTTATTCGGTATTGCCGATGTATCCTGTATATTTTTCTATAATTACATATATATTCATTTTAATATGTGTGCGTGCAAAATTTTCCAAAGTGTGCCTTTCGGTTATTTTCAACTGCTATCAGAAGTAGTGACGCCATCTTCTAACTCATTTGTGAAACAAAACTTGTAATGTTTCTCTCTTCAGTAAAGTCAACTTTATAATTACATATATATTCATTTTAATATGTGTGCAAATATATCTGTTTTTGATTTATTTATCATAAAACTTTTAGGTTTACTTCATTTCTAAAGTTTTACATAGCGTAATCTCAACTGATTTCACATAAAATCGAATGTTCATATTATACTTTATTAACTCTTCGTTGCAAGACGTGCGACGAAGTACTGTTTTGCCAAATCGGCTTTGGATGCAGCAACGAAAAAGACAGGCTGTGGTACTTCCAACCCTCTTGGCTGTCACATGATGAAGATAACCTGGTTTCCACCAACTGTCGAACTCTCATGTGATCAAGGTATGCTGAAAAGAAGGCGAAGAATGTCGCAGAAATGTCGCGGTTTGTCTGATTCTTTCTATGTGAATTTGACGTATGGCATATGACTCTGTTGAAAACATTTATTCTTTGCCAATCAGGATTCTCATGGCATTTACTATTGTATAAACCTTACTACCACTATTTTTGAATACTGATTTTTACCTTATTTGTTCTTGAATTTTCTATTATTAAAAAAAAGCCTAAATTAATTTGAATAATGTTGGTAGTAATGTCCTTGCAAAAGTAAAGATCGTAGGATCTACAGCGGATTAAAAAATATTTTCCGATATTAAATTTTTAATCGAGAAAATAGCCCTAAATGAGACTATTAAGTGATTAATGTTAGAGCAAAAGTACTCCTCATATATATATATATATATATATATGGAAAGATGGACCGACGAAATCAGAAAAATGCCTGGAGTTAATTGGATAACAAAATAACTAGACATAAAACAATGGAAAAATCTGCATCTACATCCAGAAGTGGATTGAGAACTGTTGTTGTTTATGATGATGATGATACATATATATATATATGTGTGTGTGTGTGTATGTGTATAGTGATTTTTTTACAATATGTATAAATTTAATGCAGGGTTTTTATTTAAAAAAAGGTGCATAATATGGATATTACTATATACACTCGGGAACATTGAAAATAGCGCACCAAGAGGAAAGAAAGGTACAATAGCGAAACTTTGCAATTAAGTACAGTGAGATCCGATATGGAAATGATCCAAGTTTGATGGAAATGTGCATGATCACACACACTGCAGTGGCGCTGCAATCAGGAAGTGGGCTCTATATAAACCAGCATAGTGAAAGATTCATAAACGTGACAATCACATTCCGACTGTAGGAGGGCTTTAGCAAGCGAAGATTGCCCGGTAGATGCGTGAGAAGACATTTCTCACAGTTAAGCGAGCGTGAGAGGAACTTTATGATCGGCATGAAAACCGCAGGTTGGTCGATGCGCCGTGTTGCTCGCCGCGTCAATCGTTCGGAGTGTGTTATCAGAAGATGTTGGGACCAGTGGATACGAGATAGTACCCACGTGCGGCGTACCGGGTCTGTATCTGGAGCGACCAGGAAGACGAAGAACCGAGAGGATCGAAGGAACGTGTGGCAAGCGCTCGTGGATCGTTCCACGATACAATCAGATGTAGGGGTGCCAGTTGTTCCACAAGCCATTTCCAGACGCCTTGCGGAAGTGAATCTGCAATCCAAGCGCCCTTTTCATGTAGTGCCTTTAACATAGAAACGTGCCAACCCAGAGCGACGTGGAACACGCCACAGATAGGCAAAACGTGCTGTTTAGTGATGGATCCCGGTTCGTTTTGGGGACAGATGATAACTGCTTTCGGATGCAGAAGCGCTCTGGTGATGGGTACAAGTCTACCAACGTTGTGGAGCGATACACTGCCTGCACAGCAGGCGTAATGGTCCGGAAAGGGCATAGCTTATGACAGCTGCTCCCCTCTAATTGTGGTATGTGGAATCTTAACGGATCAGTGTTATGTTGATGACATTCTTCGACCCCTCTTGGGACCTGTCCTTGATAGTCTTCCAGGGGCAATTTTCCAGCAAGTTAATGCTCGTCCCATAGAGCTCGAAATGCTCAAAACTTCCTAAGTCATGTTCAGACTCTGCCATGCACTGTAAAAAAAAACGGCATTTTTACAGCACAAAGTACTGTTCATCTCGCGCTCAAACTCGCTCACAGAGGAATGTGCTGTAGTTTTCTTTGGTTTCTTGACTATATAAACATGAAAAATAACAGCACAAACTACTGGCTTCCGAATTGCCAGCACATTCTGCTGGCAAATCTACAGTGATTTTTTGTTACAGTGTAGCCATCCCGCTCCCCGGGCTTGCGTCTATAGAGCATGTGTGGGACCAGCTGGAATGCTAGATGACGCCTTGTCACTCTGTACATGATTTGGAGGTGGCTGTTCAAGATTTGGGGCCCCATCTGCCTCAGGACAATATCAGACACCTAAATAACTCAATACCGGACAGTGTGGCGGCATGCATTCACGGCACGCAGGCAGCAGTCCGACGCGCTATTGAATTTGCACTGTATTTGTCTAATTGTACACATTGTATTTGTTTAATTGTCTTGATTTTTAGATCAAGTGACTCTCATCTGTATCATTATATGTAGTTAATTTCATTTCAATCCGATGCTTCCTTCTTGGTGCGCTATTTCAGTATTCCTGAGTTTGATTATCATAAAATATTTAAAAATAAATACTAAATGCATTTGCCTAGTAGAACAAATTATTATTTCTGTTATTGAAGAAATCAAAACTAAATTTATTCTATAACTCGAGAAAGAAAATTAAACGTGGAAGGATTAAAAAAGAAAAGTTTCTGTGATATTTTGTAACAGCAGAAACAATTTTTAATGATGCAATTGTTCAGATGAAGTGCGCAATTGAATGTATGATAATGATACTGTCTGCGAATCTTTCGTAAATAATGAACAGAGAAAGAAATTAATCTCTTTATGCTCTTAGACAATACTTGTTATCCAATTAAAATTTTCTGTAACTAAGAATGTTCTTTTAAACTTTACTTAAGTATCTTAAGTATTATTAATTAGCTTTATTTTTTTCACCAAAGTTTTATTTTGTAATAAAATAAACATTATTTTTTTCTTACTATTTTAAAAACTTGTGAATCTTTTATGTGTTACGTTGACAATTTAGATCAGTTTTCCTATAATAATAATAATAATAATAATAATAATAATAATAATAATAATAATAATAATAATAAAAAGGATTCTTTTAAGATAATCTTGAATGTTCTGAGCAGGGTTCTATAAATTACAACAAATCTGATAGCCTGTAAGAAATTCTTGTTGCCAGTAAGGAACATTTATCCCCTCCTCCTTCACCCTACATCTGTCAGTTTGTTTTCCGATTTTTAACTTTCCAACATAGTTGAAAAGTGTTTATGACTTTGGTTTGTCTGTCCGTCTACCAGTCCCTCCGTGCTCTAACTCTCGTACGTATACTCGGATTGCTCTGTAATTTTAAAATATTATTTACATTTACTATAGCATGATTTCTATTGAAAATTAAGTGTCTATTATTTATAGTTCATTCACATGGACAGCCAAAAGTATTCCCTTATATTGCGGTCAATAGGAGAAAATCGTTTCAAGTGTATTTTAATGATGACGCTCCAATTTAAACATAAGGAAAATTATATGAATTCATGAACTGCAGTAAAACATGCTTTTTGCAGGAAATAGCGGGTGCAAAGCATTTATTATTCATTAACAGGGATACACGAAAGAAATCCATTACATAATGGTCTACGGAGTTAAACTGTTTGCAGCGTATATTACATTACTAACTACAAGATACTTTATGTTGAATATGGTGTGTATATCATTTATCGTTCATTCACAGGGCCACAGAAAAGATTTCGGTCACAGTACTGTAACCGAAGTACTGTCTGTTAGCTATAATTGCTGCAAGTACGTTTTCAGATATGATATACGTTTTTAAATTTAAGAAAATTTTGCATATTATAGGTATGTATAAAGGCTACAGATCATATACAGGGGTACACTAAAGAATTCGTAAGCATTGCTGAATATGAGCGTGAATTGCTTAAAGGTGGTTTTAAGTGAGTTATGTAATTTCAAGCTGGATTAGATTTAGTACAAAAAATGATGTTTGCAGCAGGGCTGCGGAGTCGATGGGAAAAATGGACGATTCCGACTCCGATACCGGGAATTTTAACAGATCCGACTCCGACTCCGACAAGGCAGGGCCGCTTGTAAAATGGACGATTCCGACTCTTTCACTCAAAAATGGACCCGACTCCGACTCCATGACTGTGACTCCGCAGCCCTGTTTTGTAGAACATAAATAAAATCATATGCGGGACCACACAAAGAATTGGTTAAATGATTGCTTATGTATGATAATTTCTAAAAGTGCCATTTCAATAGTCTTAAATGTGTTTTTTGCCTGAATTGATCACGTGACAAAGACGTTTTTCACCATTCCTTGTATGGTTATTCTTCTTTCGTGCGGGAATTCGGTTCAAAACTCCCACTTTGACACTATTGTCTGAAAGATCTATTGCGTTTGCAAAAAAGCGGAAAGTACAGTTCGATTACATATTTTCTGAACAACAGCACCTGCTAGTTTCATGTATCTCCGAACAAAAATAAATTAAAACTTATGTCATAAAGTTGTCCTTTTGGATTTGAGAACAGCCTTAAATAAATGTTTTTGTTTTACTTTTTATTTTGTTATGACATACTTAACTAAAATGATTTTTTCAATTTAGTATTAATAGTTGTTATATGCAATTTTTAATGCATGAACATATTTTGCCTTTTTATGTAGTGAATTTTCTTTTCCTTTTTATTGGAAAAGCAATATTTCTGATGACCCAAAGTTCGGACTTGGTAAAGTCCCGAGGATGCCGGACTTTAGACTTTGTACTGTATAATACATTACAACGTTTAAATTAATAATATAAGCAATATCATAAAAAAACGATAATTGTTTACGAAGCTAATAATTTTGTTTCAAGAAAAAATTCAAAATAAATTACATAGGCAAAATGATGAACAGTATCATTAAAATGTCAGTTTTAAAGCACTTCATCCAAAAAAACATCATCTTAGATAAAAGATTTACAGCCACTTTATTTGACGTGGTTCTGGAACATTTGCATTTTAAAAATTTTTGCTTCTTATCTGAAATTATTCAATGTTAGTGTTAAATTTAATTAAAAGATTCATTATATCTTTTCGCTACAGGAATGACAGTCATTCCTGAACAAAGTACTCCTTCATTTTTTATTACCTTTTTAAACAATTAATTTAGTAGTTTTCTTAACTACAGCTATACTCTAAGACTATTTTATCCATTTATATTTTAAAACTGTTTCTACCACAATTTTGTGATAC
This sequence comes from Maratus speciosus, assembly GCA_963932465.1. Classification (NCBI taxonomy): domain Eukaryota; kingdom Metazoa; phylum Arthropoda; class Arachnida; order Araneae; family Salticidae; genus Maratus; species Maratus speciosus. Next base: position 416,752,900 of record OZ010789.1, on the reverse strand, counting down.
CTATTTATACCAAAAGGTGTTTTTTGACACCTTCGCATTTGAATGCAAATTATTGCCAAAACTGTTGGGATTTCAAATCAGTTAAATACAGATAATTTGAGCAATACATTTATTAATAAATTAATGCGTATTTATTAGAGATCATTTAATCAGGCTATAAATTCTAGCTTAATTCAACAATCTACAAAATATAAATATAATCCAAAATGTTTTACGCGAACAGGAACAACAATTAAAAGATATTATATTCTTTATTTTTTTAGTTTTTATTGGAAAATCAAACATTTTAATATTATTAACTCAACAAACTTTCAGTCTCATGTATAAAAATTCAATATTTGTAACAACAGCAACAGCAGTAATAAAAAAACAGCAGTATAATAAAATTCTTTCCTTATTCAATACCTGAGTTTTTACACGAATGAAAACAAAATTTATGTGCATTGAACTCACTGCCAGAATTGGAGATCAAAACGCGCTATTCAATTTTTTAGATCTAGTCACTGCATTGGTCTACACTAAAATGCAACATGGCGGAAAGCAAGCGAATATCACAATATTGCAGCAACTCCTGTATTATCTGTCAGAACTGAAATCGGGATTCTCTAATTTGATTATAATTGATAGGATATTGTAAAATGGTATTGATATTTATATATAAAATCGTTTAAAATTAGAAATTATGAAATCCTTACACTGTAAAAAAACCCATTGTAGATTTGCCCAGCACAAACTGCTGGCGTCCGAAGTGCCAGCACATTGTGCTGTTAATTTTACGCAACTACTTTGTTTATCATGTTTATATAGTCAAGAAACCAATGAAAGCTATAGCATATTCGACTGTGATCGAGTTTGAGCGCGAGATGAACGGTATTTTGTACTGTAAAAATGTCGTTTTTTACCCGACTGAAAAGAAGGGTTATGTGTTTCACGCGTATCTGTGTAAGTGGATTTCTTTATACCCTCGAAACATCCCAGCGGCTGGATGGATTTGAATGAATGAGATCTCTATCGATTCGTCTTAACGGCCCGATGGTTATAGGCTAGGTTTTGTTTTTATATATTAAAAATGGCGGCCGTAAAATACAAAATGGCGGTAGAGACGAAAAAAAAATTACGCACCCTATTGAGTGGCATTTCAGTGGATAGTTCTTTCAAAATGAAGACGATGTTTCATTGACTATTTTACAGTCAGAACCTCCGTTAAAATATTATACAACCTGGAAGTTGTGTATGTATTGTGGATCTCTAGCTTTACTGCAACTCAAACCATCATAGACATCTATAGACCTTATCAAAACAGTGTTTATAGATAGGAACTAACAATTAAACACAATTTAAAAGTCATCAATACAAGTAAATAATAAAAAAAAAGGTAAGTAATATAAACAAGTAATATAAAAAAAATATTTTAAATCAATTCCTACTTAGGTCAATAAGAGAATTTTTTTCTCCTTTTCTTCTTTCCTCGAGTGGCGCTCAAAATATCTTGATCAAGAAGAGGGCTCTCTCGATTATTGAAAATTAATTAATTTAATTTAATTAATTAATTAATATTTGAAAAAAGCTGGGTTAACATCAAGTGTCATCCACTACAAATTAAAAAAAAATTATTTGAGCTGGATTGAAAGAATAATAAGTATTTTATTAACGATTGAAAATTTGAACAAGATATATATAGCCAGAGTGCGAGTTAATAGTAGGAATTGAAAAAAAAAATAGTTTCACATTGATGAGAAATAATTCATTAGTTCGCTTTTTACGCAGTCGTTTTTTTTTTTTATTTAATTGTTTATTATTTTTCAGCGTAGAAATAAAAAATTATGAAATCCCTAAGGTGTCAAAAGACACCTCATGGTAGAAATTGGTATACCATATGCATATTTTTAGATCCAGGATGATCTGGAGAAAAGTGATATAGCTGAATTAATTTAACAACTATGAGTATGAAAAGACAAAAAATTAGTTGTGGAAAAATGATTAAATTTAGAGAATAATTTTAAGTTAAAATCCGAAAGATATCTTTTGACACCTCTTGGTAGAAATAGTGTTAATATTCTAATTATACTCTAATAATACTCTAATAATCTCTGTTAATACTCTAATTAATCTTATTTTGACTTAAATATTTTTACTTTTACTTTTTAATATTAATTTTTTAAATGTTATTAAAATTTTAATTTCATTATAGTTTTCGTTTAATTGTGCTTTTTTTAAGTAGTTTATAACTACATCTATTCTATCCCCAAAGGCTCACAATATAACAAGACGATCAACCTATAGACCGGGAGTTAAGTTGCCGTCAACTAGGTAGCCGCTCAATGCCGCTCCACTGGTTAGCACTGTTAAGCACGTTTTTCCGTAGGTGATTCTTAAAAACAGAAGCTTTAACGGTTTTGCAAACTCTGTTCTCTACCTTTCAGTTCATTTTTGACCTTGTCCCCTTTCAGACACGTGTTTGCTGTAGCTGATGACGAGCTGTTAATATCTTTTAGCTCGAAACGCGTCATATGTTTTGTTTTATTTTATGGTGATTTTTTACAAAGCTTTATTATTTTAATAGTTTCATACCACCAGTTTTCGGTGCTGTTTCGCTGATTACTATATAGTAAATTTTCTATTTCAAACATTTTTAGCCCCCGGTATTCTATTTTTTTCTTTCAGCTAATAAAGTGTCGTCTCCAAAAAATAACGTTACGTTGTATAAGCCAGCCGTAAAACAAATCAGATGTATCATTGTACGGAATAATCTCTACTGCAATTTTTTAAACTTCTAATCGTCGCACATTTAAAATTTTTTATACTGTCGTATTGGTAAAAAAGAAAAAGTACTTTTGAATGCAATTTATTTGAAAACTGCATCTCCATTTATTTTTGAGATATTAATTTTTTAAATAGTTTTTAGCAACATTTGTTTAATTTTGCCGACTCAAGTACTCCATATCTGTAGAAAGTAAAAGGCAAATAGTTGGAGAATAGAAATTATACCTTTTTGTTGCCATTTTCTCATAAAAACTGAAAAAGTAAACTATGTGCTATTTAAAAAAATATATAAATGAATGATTTCTGATAAAACAATTGGCGTTATTATAAACCAAATTTAATTTAATTATCTATGTTATAAACACATGAATCCATATGAATCATTAGATAGCCGATTTTTTTTGGTCGAGTTTCTTGAGTGGCATCTTTTTTTTCTTTTTGGATTTGTGTATTATTTAGTGTTAGTGACGTCATATGAATACTTTTCTATAGATGTTGTTTAACACTGGATTGTAAATGAAGAATTCTTGAGAGGATGCGAATGACGTCATTTTATATAAAATAAAAGCGTGTGATTTAAGTCTTAAAGCTTAAATACGTTTTGTACTACAGTAGAGTCCTGCTTAACCAAGTTATTTTCTTCTGATGGACTGATGGTTTCTATTATTATGAAACAGCTATTATAAATGAAGTGTTAGGTGAAGATGAAAGTGCAGTCGTAAAAAGTTAGAACTCTGATTTTCTGGTCCGAATGAGAAAAAAAAATTGCCAATTTTTTTTTTTTTTTTTTTTTTTTTTTTTTTTTTTTTTTTTTTTTTTCATTCTGACTAGAAAATCAGAGTTCTAATTTTTTACGGCTAATCTTTCATCTTTATATAACACTTCATTTATAATGGCTATTTCATAATAATAGAAGCCATCAATCCATCAGAAGAAAAGGACCCATTCCAGAGGTATAAGTTCGACTAACTCGGATAATTGGGACTCTACTGTATCTATCTATCTATCTATCTATATATATATATATATATATATAGATGTGTGTGTGTGTGTGTGTGTATATATATATATTTTCATGGGAGGGGGGGCGACACTAAATTCTGAAAAAACAGATTCCTGTTCTCTAGTTTTACCTTATTTTTTTCTTATAAAACTGTACCTCGAAGTACATTATAATAAAGATTTTAAAAAAATACCATTGAAAAAAAAAAAAAAAAACTTAATTACTTAGGACTAAAAATTAAGCTAGTTCTGCTTGTGTTCTGCTTGTGTGTCACTGTTTGATTGTTTTCATTAGTATCATTAAATTCTTATTCTAGTTAACCAGACCTTAAAATGTCATATAATAAACTTAAAATAAAACTTTTAAAAGTTTAAAGTATTTGACTTTTTTTCTGAAATATTTTGCAGTTATATCTTAATATGACACAAAAAGTTTCGCATGCTTTTGATAAGGCATAATATTTTGGAAAATAAATATTAAATAAGGGGAAATGTTAAAATTCACCTTTTAAAATATCATCAAATGCTCAAAAGCTGAACAGAATTGGATGAAACTTAGAAACTGTATTAAATGATAGCAAGACAAGCTGTACATTCTTTATTTTGCTTCTTGTTACTATTTTCGGAGAAAATTTAGAAATGTCAAAATTTAATTCGTAAACACGTTGAAATATTATCTTTCTTTTTTTTTTTACTTTTATACTTTTACCACGCTGAGTGACCATTCTTTATAAAGTTTTTGGCCCTTAAAATTTCCTATTTAGAATATTTCATACAAACTTACTTATCAGTCTTTAAAATATTTTTAACTTCTGTTGCAAAAATTCCTTAAATGTAACTTTACTACTTGCTATTTCAATTAATTTTTCGGAACTTATTTAAAGTAATCCAACATTTTATATGCTAGTTACTTGCAGTTAGAATCTAAATAAACTTTTTACTTTATTAAAATAAAACACAAATTTTAATCGTATCATACCAAAAGGCATTGAAATATAAAAATATTAGGTGAATAAAATTTTCATAAATAACCTATATTAACTTTTTAATATTTAAAGTTATAGGCTTTTTACTTTATTAAATTTGTAAGACTCATTGTAATCAATAACAATCTTATCTTAAATGTATTTCAGAATTTCCCTTTTAAGCAATTTAGTTTTTGGCGCTTTGCCATACTTATGGATTTCGAAATTATACCCTGAAATTTTCTTAAATCATACGATGGGTTATTTTCATTCGTTGAAGTAATTTTTTAAGTATGAAAAATGATATGCATTATTTTTTTTAATTGCATGTTTTAATTGGTTTTAAAAATTATTGTTGCTTTTCAGAAAACTCTCGTGTTTAAATTACTTGTTGATCATAGTATCAATGCTTTTAAAGATTGAGTTTACGCAATTTTATATTTTAGGAACCAGCTGAAAGGTAAAAACAACAAAATTCTTAAAAATCTGCACGTTTACAATACACAAAGGAAAAGAAAAAATGTATTTATTAAAAATAATAAAAAAAACATAGTGAAACATGTAAAAAATAATTAATATTGCGGCCATTGTCTCCAATAACATGGAATTTAAATTCATTTCCAACTTAATATTATCTGAGAATAAATAAACACGTTTTAGCTATTATTAAGCCTTACCTTTATAAATGTCTCAATTTAGCCTGATTTGTTCTAATTCTAACGTACTAACTCCATTGTATTGTAATAAATACAACGAAAAATTACAAAAGCTGTTATTTTTGTAATTCCCTTCCAGATAATTTAAAAAAAAAAAACAAGTTTACATACTGCCTACAATTATCCTAAGCGAGGGATAATTTTAGTTAAAAGTATTTTGTAGAGCAGTATTTTAATAATAAGATTAAAAAGCTTAAAATATTTTAAGGATAATACTATCACTTGCAGAAATTCCTCAATGACGATCTTGTGCTTTGCACACAGCACTTACAGTTTAGGAATGTGCAGTTGAAATTTTCTTAAGTGACAGCTATTTCCTCTAATACGTGCTGGAGGTTAGCAAATGATTTATGTGAACTGACTGGCAGATCACATCATACGAAGTGATGAAGTAGCAAAATTGTCCATGTACAGGGACCTTTCATGATCAGAAGACCACGTTAATTACATTTGTTATTGAAGCAACATCAACGGATTTTAACTATATTGTTTTCTCGCTTCAAGCAAGTATTTTTCATTTCTCACAGAAAAAAAACAACAGGAAATGAATTATTGCAGGGAGCCTCGAGTGCCGGTTATTGGAAGCTGGTGGTCTATTTTGAATTATTGTTGATTTTCTTATTGCAGGATATAATATTTTTTAGCTATTGCCAGGATTTCTAGCTTAACCCACAGAAATCAAAATATTGCTTATTATGATACAAATTCATTTCTTGAAAAGTAAATAAGAGGATTGAAATATTTCACATATCATTAATTTCGTTTGTTCACATTTGACATACTACGTTTTGTTAGTGAGCGACGTTCCGCTATTGTGGCAGAAAAAAAAATTCTAAAATCATTTTCGTTTTGAGTTCTCTCAAAAAAAAAAAAAAAAAAAAAAAAAAAAAAAAAAAAAAAAAAAATCGAATATGAAATGCAATATGATCACATGATCGTTCAGGCAATGAACTTGAATTCCTCAGTCACTAGCAAAACGCACTCGCTAACATTGGACCACTGTGAAGATCACGTGTACAATGTATGATTTGTCCCGCTCATGTCTAGTTTTCTTCAGTCACTATATTTACTCTCTGAACCACCCCTGTACATCTTATTTATGCATTAGAAATATCCTTTATTATTTATTCAGTTGCAAATTCCTACCTTAAACTTTTATACTATAAATAACATACATTTCTTTGGTTTATGAATTCTAGTTTCTAGAATGGCGCAATCTCTAACTTACAGTTTAAGTAAAATCAGCAAAGTTTGAAACGAACGTCAAAGAACACTTCTCATATGACTTGCAATATCATCGTATGATGTTTTTGTTAAACCTTTTATTGATCATACGCTGATATTGCACGCCATATGTAAAGCTTCCTGTGATGCAGGCTTCAAACTACACTTATTTTAACCCTTTAATGTACAAAGAGTTAATCACATGATTGAAGATAATCAATGATTCTTTACCGTCTGTTAAATTACTATTTCAAAAAATTTAATATTCACAGAGATGTTAATTTATAAAGGAGGCATTTGACAATAAACGCAAATAAAGATTTGGGACGTTACAGATCATTTTCTCAAAATGATGATTGTATCATTTAGCACCTTTATCATCTGAGCTCTTAATTTATTTCTTTCCATACTTAGCACTATATATAAGACTTTTTTCCAAACATTACCTTGTTCTGTAACACTCATTCGTCAAATGCAAGAACCGCGTACAGTACGTTTCTCTTGCTCTGAGCTCCATATATAATAGGATTTCTCAGTCGGCAGTCAGAAGCATGCAAGGCAAATGCTGCATGCAAGGCAAAGGTAAAATGTAGTCCGCGTTGTCATGGTTAGATATTAGTGTTCCCATTTACTATTATAGTAATTATGCTTCTCTAATTAAGCTGTACTTATCAAATTAATAAATGATTTTCTAACCATTTAAGGAATAAACAGCATTTTTTGCCATGAATGCGAACTAAAATGATCGTCACTGTATTCTTCCGCGATGACCGCAGGAAATCAGGCCGTAGAATAGAAAGACAGATCTAGTGTTATAAATGGATCTCAATGTTTTGCTGTTACGTTTTTAAGTAATACCTGTGTATTTAATACAGTTTAAAGTTCATAAGAAAGTGCGTTTCTTTTCAACTGTGCAAATAACTCAAAGTTGACGTTTTTGAAGAACGACGTTGTTGCGTTAGTGAGCGATACTTCTTAATTAATCCCCAACGCAGTTTCTGGACATCATGGCTTGGCGTTAAAATAAGTTGCAAGTACTTTTCAGTACGCCATTTCAATTACTGTCCTCTTGTATATGAAAGCAAAATTAATTTAATTAAGAAATATTTTATGGTATTTTCTTGACAAATAAATTATAAATTTAATATAAATACAGGATGTAAGAGAATTGTTGGACACTTTACAAAATTAAAATAATAATAATCGGTAAATAGTAACAGGGAATTTAATTTACGTCTTACTAAAAGAATGTCTAAATTTTTATACTGCATTATTTTATACCAAAAATATCTCATAGATGGCACTAAATGTATCAAAAAGGCAGTGAGACACCTCGTGTTGTTGTTGAACTGGAACTTAATGTTGCAAAAAGTTACTGTTCAGTGCGACCTATCTAAAAGGAAGGTTATTGGTTCTTTCTTCTTTGCCGAAAAGACTTAAATGGTGACATTTATTTAGAAATGTTTAAAGTTTTCACTATTCCTCAAATTCAAAGTTTCCGCATTGGCTAACGTCTGTGCGCAGTTGCGTCAACCAACACTTCCCCAGCAAATGGGATGATCATGGTGGTGCAATTCTGTGGCTTCCTCTATTACCAAATTTAACCCCGTTAGATTTTTTGTGTGGGATTGCGTCAAATATGTAGTTTATAAGACTACTTGTCCTAATGTAGAAAAACGCAAGCGGCGAATCTCAACTGTTATTCATTCCATCGCTACCCAGATGCAGTCAGATACATGGAATGAATTCGAGTATCACTTAGACGTACTACGAACTACCAAAGGATCGTATATTGAAATCGATTAACTTTTGTAATTATACATCAAGTTAGTGCTTATATTTTATTGCTGCTATTTTTAAAACTATTTTTATTTCATTTTGTAAGGCGTCCAACAATTCTCGGTCACCCTGTAAAATGGCACCCTGTATATTCGAAATTAAACAATTAACAAAAAATCGCAAATTCAAATATTGTACAAAGCCATGACTTTAATTTGTGTTTCATTTCATTCAGTTATAACTATTTCTGGGAAATAAAAATCACAGAAAAGATTGTTTCTTTAAAACAGGAATTTAGGCTCCAAATGAAATGAGTGGTTTCAACCTTTCTTCACCCTCTGGAAATTTGCCAAGCACTTTCAATGAAATATGGTACTCGTGATAACAGTGGATACATTTAAGTCAAAAAGAACTCAAAAAGTTTATTGAACTGTGTCAGTGGAAAGATGTTTTACATGTATTTTTTCAGTAGTTCGTGTTACGAACGCACAACCCTTAATAAATAAAAAATTCATATAACAAATTGTAAATAATCTCTATTCTTTCTCCCTTTAGTGAAAAAAATATGCTTTCTAAGAAATGTCTTTCGTTTTTAAAATATTTATATTTGAAAAATATATATCTTAGCATTTTAATACATGAAATATTCAATATATACTGAAATTTCATATTTGCCATGTAGCGAATACTCCAGGAAGAAAGCTACAGGATTTCTCAGGAGATGCTGAATTGCGTTTGTGATAATATAGCATGCAAAGTAGAAAACACAAGGTTTGAGTATCATTTTTCGATGAAACACGAAATCTTTGAAAGTTATACAAATGTGAGCAGAAAGAAATAATATTCCTGGAAATATAACTAAAAATATCGCTCCAATAGCGTATGATAATTTAATGACATTTAAGTTGTGAGGTATTTGTGGTCTTAAGTCCGTATTCATCTTTTTATTCTTATAGAAATAAATACAGCTACTGCATCGTAAAACAACTAGTAGTAATAATAAATATTACGAGTTAATGATAAAACTTACAAGAGATTCTAGAGATAGAACGCAGTGGTCTTTGTTTCAAATTAAATAAACTCATCAATTTGTATAGAAATTTTTATGCTTTTTACATTAAAAGGTAATACAAAAGAATAAATTTGGAAATACTACAATTAAAATTTTCTTTTTAGGAAGATTTCACTTTAAACAGTGATAGATAGAAAGATGGATCAAGTAAACTTGTTGCGAAAGGATGAGATCAGATGGAGCTAAGTTCGCCGGACTTTTGCGTCTTAATCACAGTTATGTTATGTTTTCCTTGCATATAGTTGTGTGTTTGTTACCAGTGTGAAAATGTGTATCGTCTCACAATAAAATATTGTTTAATTGTTAAAGGAGACTTTAGAATATTTTGAAACTCTACAGAAATTAAATGAACGAAAGATTGAGTAGGTGAGATCAATTTTTTTATTTTTTTTTACTTTTTATGTTTTTCTGATTTCGAAGCTGTTAAAAGATATAAGAATAAATGAGATTTTCATTATTTTAAAGTCCATAAATCAAAGGATTTCTGAAAGGGTTAATAAAAATGAAAGTGGTGATAATTCTGGAATTTATTACATGCCACATTCCGAGGTAATGCGCGAAGATTAAAAAACGTCAAATATGAGAATATTATTGACGTCTCTTCAAGTAAAGTCAATTTTTCGTTCTTTAATAATGGTTTGAAACTTATCTCCAGATATTCTAATACATCTTTTGCAGCTCCGTCTAAATAAGGCTGTCAGAACAGAAGAAATAGAAATGCATTTCTGCAAATAGCTTTAATGCCATTAGCAAGAAATGCAATTAGATTTCTGTGGATTATGGAAGATTTGACGCTGAATGCGAAGTTTTAATGATGACACATATAATTTTCGGAGTAAGATAGATCTATATTTTGCAAAATGGGACCACTGAACATTCTTTCAAGTGATACAAGAATGTCTATGTCTATCCACCCGCATTCAGCATTTTCAACAGCAGAAAGTATGTAGATGGTCTGATTTACTGCTTTGAAGATACGGGTTTAGCGTACCTCACACACTAACAGATAAGATTCTTTTTTGAAGAAGCAGACTTTAATATGAGGAAATGAAGAATAAAAGTACACTCGTTGCAAGATCGGTTTAAGAAAGAAGGTAAAATCGAATCCACGTCACGCAAAGTCCTTGGCTATTGCTAGAACTTAGGAAATGATGTCTTAAGTGTTGATAGTGATAAAAATTTGAAGAATAATAATATAAAAGGATTAAAGTTTGCGAAGAGAGGTATGATATGAAATATCGGAAGATTCTAAAATCCTCTGGGCTAAATATCAATATTTACAATTCCAGACCAAATACTATTCAAAGACATTTGTAAGAAAAAACTTGATTGAAACGATGATTTACCACCAGAATTAGAAATATATTTTAGGATTTTTGTAAAGAATTGCTTCACTTGAAGAATAACTGTGCATCAAGACATATATTTTCAATGAAAGGGGTGAAAGAACTTACTGTAAGTTTCACATCTTTATAGATGCCAGCAAACAAGCTTAAGAAACAGTTATTTATCTACATTTTTGTAACTCTGATGGCAAATTTCATTCAAATTCACTTGCTTCGAAGTCGAAAGTTGCGCCAGTTCAGAAAATAAAGTTTGAGTCTTATTGGGTTGAGCCAATGTTTAAGCCTCTTATTGTTTATAATCGCAAGATTGTTTCATCTCTGCTGATTTTATTTGAATCAATCCAAAGACATGAAGACTAGCTTCTGGTCAGACTCCATGATTGTTCTTCTATGGGTCAAGGATAATTCAATGAAATTAAAGATGTTTATCAAGAAAAAAGTAGATGAAATGAAGGAAATATCGGATTCTGATTATTGGAATCACTATCCTATAAATAAAAACGTTGCTGATGCGTTATCTCTAGCAAAAGAATTAGCCAATCTAAAGCATCAGAAACTCTGCTGGTTTAGGCCACCATGGTTAAGAAAGTGCAAAAACCAATGGCCATAATACAACGACGATCTCATCTAGAAAATTGACGAGTAAAATCAAGATTATGAAGTAGTGATTACGATCGAGAAAACTTGAAGCTCTTTTCGACATCTAAGGATCCGACAAACTAAAAGCAAAGTACAAAACTAAATGGATTCAAAGAATCGTCCGCAATGTCAGAAACCCTCCGAATAAGAGAGCTGTCCCCTTTTCAGCAAAAGAATTTAAATTAACCTAAGAAAACTTGAATAAGAATACCCACATGAAGCACTTTTCCGAAGAATATTCGGTACTAATGAAAGAAAAACAAGAAAAACAATTACAAGTAAATTCGGTTATTTGATCATTTAATTCAGATTTAAGCGAATGAAAAATTATTCTGATTGGTGGACGAACACCACAATTTAATATCTGGTATCTCTAAGCTCATCCAGTTTTATTGCTTAGTATTTGTCATTTATCAGACCTTATAATAAAAGGCTGTCAAGAACGAACGAAGTACGGAGGTGTAGTAGAAACTTTAACATAATTTAGAGAAAGGATTTATATTTTATGAGCTCGACAAACAATAAAGAGCTTGATATTTAGAAGCTTTATTTCAATAACTCCGTGTTAAACGTACCACCCAGATTCCTGCACCACTCCCTAGACAAAAATAAGAGTTTCTCAATTCAATGAATATAAAATACTTAATTGAGAAAATCTGATTAAAATATGTTGACTAAAGTTTGGAAACGATGGAAGTTTGGATCTGTTAAAATTAAAATCGTTTTGTCAGCATCAACAGATTGACAGATCAAGCGAGCTTTAAGAGAACATTACCGTATAGACAAAGGACAGTACTCCACGATATATCTGAAAAATGGGTCTTGGGATTCAAACTCATCCTCGATGTGAAAGTGAAACACGAGCATTGACAGTTAGGTTGCCCAAACGGAGCAGTTGTGGTGAAGTGGTCGATGTTTTCACCCTTCTCAGCTCTTACATAAATAAAGTTCAAATATAACACACGATATATTTCCTGAGTTCTTTATTAGAACGATTAAGTTAAAGTAAAATAAAAATAAAATTACAATACATTGTGAGACACTTTCACTTTACTTCACAAACTCTTAAGTAAATAAAACACTCCACATGAGTATATACAATCGTACTCCGTATCCACCATTAAGTCATTACATACATTACTAACCAAAGTCCGAGTCTAGCTGTCCAACTATCCTTGCTATAAATCACTGACCCTCTCCTTTTTAAAATTTTTTTCTCTTGACCCAGCCAAGGCCCTGAAGAGCTTCTCTAATATTGGCCAGTCATTATATCGCCTTTGTATTTAACCAAGCCCCGTAATTTCTCCAAGATGTAGAAATTTCCCATTTCATACACCCCTGGACATTTCTCAAGGTGAAAGATAAACTTCTTTATCCTCTCCTTGGTTTGTTTTCAGCAAAAGGCTATTGTACTGCCTAGAAATATTTACTGAGTGGTCTTTGTGTGTCGAAAGCACGATGTCACACCGATATCAGAAGCTGCAGCTTCTTCTTTGCCTCTTTCAACTGTTAGCCCTTTCATCTCCAGACGTACCTTGCCTGGCGGATGATTTTGCGAAATGAGAATATCTGGGGGCGCCAAGCGAGTTGATCTTTAGTTTACTGACAGTTATGTTTATGTTTTCACTGCGTGTAGTTGCACGTACGTTACCAGTGCACAAATGTAAGTCGTAACTCTTGATAAAACATTGTTTGTTTTTTAAAGAATCTCAGATATTTTGAAGTTCCACAGAATCAAAATGAACCAGGGATTGATTAGGTGATATCAAATATTTTCTTACCTTTGCATTTTAACGATTTTGAATTGTTTTAGTATTTCTCAATAAAAAATTTTGACTTTTTAAATGCATCGGTTTGCAAAATTATTTATAAATTTAGCTAATAGATGGCGATGCAGTGTTAGTGTATTTTCTTTGAAGAAATAAGGAAAATTGTCTTTCTTAAGCATGCGCCACATTGCAATGAATTTGTCAGTATTCGAACTATAATATAACAGTAACTTTACGAAAGCAAAGACCAAATTTTAAATCAACCTTTTGCATTGTCTTTAAAGAAATGAACGAAGATTCCTCACAGATGAACTATAGCAGTTGATACAATGTTTGATATGTGTGATAATTTCTTATGTTAAGAAGAATCCTCCAAATGATTTCTAAGTTGTATGATAGAAAGACTTTGAATATTCATGTCAATCTATGCTACTGGTTTATATTTCACAGTAATGACTGTATTACTAATGTATTCTGAAAAAAGGCGAAGGCTTCTGGCATACGGTGATGTTGAGGATTATTTTGTAAAAACCATTCAGTGTCTAGTTCATCTTTCAAAGTTTGAAGTGTAACTATATGAGTTCACCTGTTCACCGTTTTACTAGTTAAACAAGAAAATAAATCCATGCATTAAAGCATTGATCATGCAACACTTTCCAATACTCACACAAAACTTTCAGAAAACTTTGCCGTTTAAAAAGATATAGAAAATAACTAATTAAACATTTTAGAAAATTAATAACACATTTGAAAAACACATTTCAGCAATTACGGCCCATAACAGAAAAGGTACTCCTATGCTTTTGAGCATCTCTATATATGATCTATAGATTTGTATATATGCTACATAGTATGCTAAAATTTAGAATAAGAAAACGCATAATACAGTTGCAAATTCACTTTCAGCAGTTTTTACCAATTAATAAAAATGTACTTAAATTCTTTTATACTGCCCTGCATATTAGCAACAAATCGTTATACACGCCACATATTAAGATGAAATTTAATTCAAGCAAAAACACGCTTAAAACTACTAAAATCGCACTTCCAGAAATTATCATCCATAGGTGTGCGTGTATCCAGTTCTTTGCATATCCTTATATACTCCTATTATTATATTTATATTTCTATATAAAATATCTTTCTAAGTATATTTGAGCTTGAAAATGCATAACTCAATTAGAAAAAGAAAACTTAAGCAATTCACGCTCAAACTCTGCAGTTCTTACGAATTCTTATACGTAGCCCTGTATATGGTCTATAGAATTTATACACACCAATGTAGTATACAAAAATTTAGTTAACCTTAAAAACGCATACCATAGCTGAAAATGCACTTTCAGCAATCATCCCTAATACACAATACTTCGTAAACAATAGTGTATCCGAAATCGTTTATGTGCCCTTGTAAATGAAATTAAATGCTATACGCATATATTCAACTGTAAGCATCTTGAAGTAAACCTCAGTAACGTATATCAATTTCATCATGTTTTAAATAGTGAAACATAATTAAAATGCGTTTCGACCTATATCTTCCCATAGACCGTAATAAAACTGTACTCTTTTGTGTGGTCCTGTAACTGAATGATAAATGTTTTGCACCTTCTACAGAAAGCATTTTTTAGTACCCCTCATAAATTAATATCAATTTCATTATTTTTGTAACTGAGAAACATCATTTAAATACGCAGCAAACTCTTTTACTTCATGGACCATAATATAACTGAATACTTTTGAGTTCCCCTGTGCGCGTATTGTAAGTGCTATTTATGACATATTCTATGGAAACCATCTTCTAATACACCTTAATAAAGTGTATAAATTTCATTATGTTTAAAATAGCTTAACATCATTAAAATACACCGTATGATAATTAAATACCCCATTAAAATACCCCATAGACCCTAACGTAACAGAATACTTTTGAGTGCCGCTGAAAATGAACTACGTATGGTACACATTTAATTTTCAATACCGAACATGCCATGATGAACATCAATAACCTATATCAATTACATGTCAATCCGAGTATATTTACGCAAGTTAGAGCACGGAAAGAATGATAGACAGACAGATTCAATTCATAAACGCTTTTCGACTACACTGGTTATCAAAAATTAAGGAAAAATCACAAAATGCTAATTTTCAAATACGCGAACACTCAAAAGGAAATAATATAATTCGAGTAATTACTATCTCTACAACACAGCTAGTCCATATAACATCGCATTCATGTCACACATGGTCACAAGTGTCACAGTCACTACGGTGAAGCAAAAAAATATGAATTTCCATATATCTCATTATGAACCTCAAATGATCACTATATGTGACTCCACTGAGAAGCCAATGTGACTGCTGCTTTGTGACGAGTCACCAGGTGACTTTACAATGCAGTTAAATTGTGACTCTCATGAGACTGTCATTTGTAGACTCAATTTCATAGTCATCATGAACGTTGCATTATGATAAGTCACCAATTATTATCATATTATAGTCACATGGAGACTTTTCCCAAAAGAGCACAATGGTGACTTCACAGTAGTCTCTCTGTCCCTGAAAATCATCATGTGACTTTAATGTGACATTATTTGGTAACTTATCACAATGCAGCGTTCACGATGACTTTGAAATTGAGTCTACAAATGACAGTCACATGAGAGTCACAATGTAACTACATTGTAAAGTCACATGGTGACTCGTCACAAAGCAGCAGTCACAGTAACGTCTCAGTGGAGT
This sequence comes from Maratus speciosus, assembly GCA_963932465.1. Lineage (NCBI taxonomy): Eukaryota > Metazoa > Arthropoda > Arachnida > Araneae > Salticidae > Maratus > Maratus speciosus. The sequence goes on along the minus strand of OZ010789.1, from coordinate 416,736,883 downwards.
CACATATAGTGATCATTTGAGACTCCTAATGAGATGTATGGAATTTCATGTTTTTTTTGCTTCACCGTAGTGACTGTGACACTTGTGACCATGTGTGACATGAATGAGATGTTATATGGACTAGCTGTGTTGTAGAGATAGTAATTACTCGAATTATATTATTTCCTTTTGAGTGTTTGCGTATTTGAAAATTAGCATTTTGTGACTGTTACTTAATTTTTGCACTCCAGTGTATGTTAGAAAGTGTTAAAAATGCCTTATAACTGTACCGTTTTGGTTGCAGTATCCAGTGTCATACCTTCACTGCATACTGCAATCAAGGATATGTTTTTTTTTAGAATGCAAGGCTCTTGTAAGAGTAAGAGACTCGCTCAGTTTTTAGCATACTAAAATATTAAGTTCTGTTTATTGGCAAAACCCTCTGTCTCTCACACACGAAAGAAAAATTATGCGTCAAGCATAGATTATGAAACAATTTCCAACTGTTCCGAATGCTACCCTCTGAACGTCTGAGGGCTTTCTTACATTTTTAGAAAAATGCTTGCAAAACTAATATTAATTTCATTTTCTTTCCCTGTTTGTTTCTAAAATACAATTCATGCCCCTTTATTTCACATACATAAATAGAGTCTACATCGGACCCTTGAGGTCTGGTGATTCTGTCCCACTTAGGCAATAAATAAATAAATATAGTCCTGTTAAAAAACACTTTGTCTACAACAGATTTAAGTTGTTTTTGAGAAACGAAAGAAATACGGTCAAAATACTTAGAGGGTTAACAAAACTTTGCTTTTAATAAGTTAGAGAGGAAACCTAAGTAAACGTTTTAGAAAACTTATAACCCATTTAAAAACGAGATTTCAACAATTACGCCCATAGCTGTAAAAGTACTCCAATTCTTTTGTGCAGCTCTGAAAATTATCTATATAATTGTACAGATTCTACATAGTAGGATAAAATTTATTTTAGTAAGAAAACGCATAACACAGTTGAAAATCCCCTTCAACAATTTCTACCAATAGACGGAAACGTAATTGAATACATTTGTATAGATACATTACATATTATATTACATACAGATTTCTATACACGGCACATATTGTGCTGAAATGTACTTTAGGCAAAAACATGCTTAAAACTACTGTAATCACCACTACCAGGAATTACTATCCATAAGAGGTCATGTATCCAGTTCTTCCCACAGCCCTGTATATGATTTTATTTACATGCTACAAACATCTCTTAGTATTTATACTAAATTTAGTTGACCTTGAAAATGAACTTGGAGTTGCATAATTCAAATTAAAAAAACAAATCTTTAAGCAATTCACGCACATTCTCAGAAGTTCTTATAAATTCTTTTGTGTAGCCCTGTATGTGTTCCATGGAATTCATGCACACCATGTAGTATGCTAGAATTTAGTTAAACTTAAAAGCGCATACCACAACAGAAAACTCCTTTCAGCAATCATCTCTAATAGACAACACTTCGAATAAAGTATTGTATAAGAAATCTTTATATGTGTTCCTGTAAATGAAAGATAAATGCAACGCACATCATATTCTAAATGAAAGCATCTTATAGTAAACTTCGGTAATGTATATCAATTCCATCATGTTTGAAATACCAAAACATAATTGAAACGCGCTGGGAACAGTTTTTCCTCGTAGACTATTATATAATCGAACTCTTTGCGTGACCCTGTAAAAGAATGATGAATGTACTTATACTCATTGTACATATATATCTGAGTTTACTTTTTTTATTTTGACGTTTCCTATGGTGTTTTTATGAAATTAAAGATCCGATATGCAGTAGCATAAATAATTTATTTTTAAAATAAAAATGTAAAGTAAAATTATCATTTCCGCTCTATTTTTACATGGACTGACATTTTATCTTTTCTCTTAATGAGGTAACTTTTTGGTAATACAAACTTTATTAATCTATGCTAATATGATAATATAGTAATATCATATTTAGTAATATGATCTTTAAAATTATAAGACACATCTCAAAGAGCATCATAAAGAAAACTACTCAAACATTCATATCTATAGGGGAAGAAGGGTTTTGAAATTTTTTTTATTTTTCTTTAATAAAATAATTTTTTAATGTTGTTCTAACAGAATTGTTTAATGTATTTATCAAATACTTTAATAATAATCCCAAAATGATATTGTAAAATAAATGTATTGCACAGATTGTTAAAAGGGTAATAAATCCTGAATTGATACTGAAAACACATTTAGATAATGAAAAGAAAAAATGTTAGATCGATAACTTGGTTTAAGATTAAGAGTAAATGAATCTTATCGGCGAATTAATGATATAGTATTTTCAAACATTTTAATACTTTTAAAAACAAACGATTCTTTATTTTAAATGATCGAATTGAAAACATATATGTAAAAATGTTTGATTAAGACACACGAAACCCTTTTCAGAATTTGAAAAACCGAAAATGAAAATAAAATATAAGAACTACATATTTACAAATTCATCGTTAAATAAGCTTAATGAACTTTTAGGTCATTAAGTTCATCGATGAATGTTACGTTTATGGTTAGGAATGCTTTTATCTTTATGGCAAATCATAATAACAGAAAAGTTAACATTGCGTATTACCTTACGCAGAATCCTCTGCGTAAAAAGGTTATTTATGTTTATTATACCGTGAAAATCTTTCTGTTTGTTTTCATGGGTTTTGCTATTGAACTAAAGAATCATTTTTAAGTTAATGGGAAAGCTTTTAGATGAAAAAGAATTGAAAGGAAATCTTTTACTGTAATAGTATCCCATTTGTTATATTTAACCCGTTAACCGCTGTGGAACTATCTCATAAGTACTTTGATTACATTTCGTCATACTTATTTTTACTCCCAGCTGGAATTTAACATCAAATTTTCATTATTTTGAAACAAAATAAAAAGGAAATTAATTTTATGGCCGAAATAATAGTCTTAAATGAAAATGGAAGCGAATATTAAACTCCATAAAATTGTGTGATTATTGAAAAGTCAGTTCCGGAAAATGAGCAGCAATTAAGCGGTTAAGTAATGGTCTAAGCCTGTGCTTCTAATTTAAACTATTCCGCTAATATATATATATTTTAACCTATGTAAATCATTCCTAATCACACGGTTATCTTAAAGAAAATCAATTTGGAAATGGCAGTAAATAGTGCCTTTAATTTAAAAAGAAAGTGAGCTACATCATTTTGTGTTAAAACGCGCTCATATTCAGTGAGCTATAATAAGAGCCTTTGCACGCTACAATGTATATTTAGTATTATATTTTTTCTTGACTCAATACTTTAAAGTGATGAAATCAGTAGTTTTAATCTTATTTTATGAGCGAAAAGCTATATCATGCTAAATTAGTGAGGTTTTATCATTATTATTATTATTATTATTATTATTATTATTATTATTATTATTATTACTATTATTATAATTCCTGAATGTTTCTTAACCCTACCAGACGGGTCCAACAGACCCGACAGGTACATTCAAAATGATTTTTCTCATGAAAAAAAAAAAAAAAGAAGAAAAAAGACTGTAAATATGTGACTTTTTCTGAAAAGTTCTACTAAGTCACACGTTTACAGAATTTTCAGTCTTCTTTTTTGATGCGAAAAATCATCTTGAATGTGCCTGTTGGGTTAATTGGACCGTCTGGTTGGCGGCGGGTTAACTATACAAGAAGGAAGACTTTTACGAACTTCTCATTCAAGTCGTATACAGAAAAACTTTTCCACATAGAAAACTATTTTGTGCTAAGTTTGTACACGGTGTTCACTCTTAATGGTGTTCATCCCAATCGCGCCCGTCGGCCTAATCGTTCGGAGGTTTCGTGGTTTTCTTCGAACCTTTGTTCTCCAAGCGTTAATACGGGTTATGTTCCCTCAGAAAGACCTCCACGGAAGGCACCCCCCCCCCTTAGGGCCCATATCCCACGTGCTGATAATTGGTTGACATAAATACAACCAACCAACCTTAATGGTGTTCAATCTCTAATTCCTAAACCGTTAGTCATAGACATATAGTTACAAATACAAAAATGTTTTAAATGAGGTAAAGAAGTATTTTAAAAACAATCTGCGTAAAAAAAAAAAAAAAAAAAATTGCTTAAAAATTACGAAATTTTTACACGGTCCCCTGTACTATAAATTATAATTAGTGAAAATATCCTATTAAGTTATGAAGTAAGGCAAAAAAACTACTTTTCTTCTACGATTTAATCTGGCTGACTAATAGCTGTTTAATGTAGAAGCTTTTTTTTTTTTTTTTTTTTTTTGCTGCGAAATAAGGGTCAATAACAAATGTATTAGAAATATACATAATCGTCAGATATAAAAAAAATAATAGTTGAAAGTAAAATTAACATCACAATATAACTTAGAAATTTATTTTCATTCTCCCATGTTAAAGCAAAATATACAACTTGTATTAAAATTATAAGTGAAAAAACAGCGGAATTTTAGTTCATTGAAATGATGAAAGGAAACAGCCTCATTTCCTTGAAAATAAAATATATGTTAAAATAAAATTATTTTAACCAGTGAATAATGTTTAGAATTGAGGGTGTGGCATGGGGGGGACCCCGGCGCAATAACATGTCCCCCACCAGAAGATTTGAGATTTTGAGTTTTCAGTGGCCAAAAGGAGCAATTTCTCTCCCATAACTCTATAATGCCCCTCCCCCCCCCCCTCCCGGAACCACAGAAATCCTTCCCGGAGAAAAGCGTCTGAATTCAACACTGATTTTAACCAATCTGAAACTTGATTAATAAAAATTAACACTCTTAATACTTCTATCTATCGTATAACTATCGTAATACTTGAACGATGTGACTACTTTCAGTCAAAGTTCAGATACACGCGAAATAAATTCTTCTAATACTTTAAGCACTTTGTGTAGATCCCTCGAAGCATGGTCTAACTCGTCTGCATTCAGAGGCAGAAAATTGGTATAAGTCATGCAATTCAAACTTTCTCAACTCTGCCAATTTTAGTGATAGATGAATGGGACCTGATTTTCATGATTTTTTTGTAATACTTGTTACTGTAATAAGATTTTTTTACTAAATATCACGTATAGGAGCGGGGGATCGTATAACAAATTACATTTCGTAAATTTTTAAGAAATGTTTTTATTGATCCAGACGACTTTTAAACTAATTTTTACCTCACTTAAAACATTTTTGTAATTGGAACTATATGTTTATAACTAACGGTTTAGGCATTAGCCATTAGCCACCGTTGAGAGTAGAACTAGACACCCTGTAAAACATGGTATCTTTTTTTTTTCATTTGCTTTTCATTCAATTGGCATGATTTTTGGATATAGGTTTTAATAAAGGTGTCGAATGAAAATTTACACGTTATGCAGATTTGGATAGTTTTAGTTGGTGTGTTATGTTCTAGCAGCTGTAATCAGTGTACTTTTTTCAGAGAGCAAATACTTTTATTATGGAAGGCACTGCAGGAAAAAAAAATTAAATATACAATAGGAATTGCGAGGAATAAAGTAACAGCTGCCCATTTATTTTTTTTTCTTTGTACATTTTTATTTAATTAAAGTCATGCGCATAAGGAAAATCGCTTGTTGTTCAAATTTTGTTTTATTTGAAATAATGAAAAGCTTTTTAAATTGAGAAATTTCGATTTTGTTTACTCTGTACATTTATGTAAAAGGATAATTTATAACTTAGCGCTAACATTGAAACTGCTTATTTCAAAGAAAATAATGAATGATTTTAACAACTGATTATGAATATTCTTTACAGTCGGTTTTATACAATTTAAATTGGAGAGCCACTCTTATATGGGTATGGACAGAAAGTTTAAGTTTTTGGTGCCAATACCTTGATATAATGAAATACAGTGAAATAAGTTTAACACGAAATTCTGGGGACCGAAATTTTTTTTTGTGTTAAAAGAATTTCGCGTTAAAAGATTCGTGAAAAAAAAAAAAAGAACAAAACTCGCAAACATTTTCGACGTCGTCAAATTTTATTTCGATTTCCTGTTAAACTACTACTACGTTATCCATTAGGATAAAAAGCAAGTTAAAAAAAATTGTTTTTTTGGGAAAAAATCAGATATCTTTTTTTGAAGTGTCTTTTTCAGCATTCTGAGGTCTACCTTGTTTGAATCAAATAAGCACAGCTGTCTCTAAATCTTCGTGCTTAGCAGTTCTCATACGTTTTCACTCTGGCATCATACTGAGCTCAAACATTAACCTAATGGGATCCCTGTTTTTTATTATCGTTGATAAAGTAGAATTGGCAATGCCAAATTCTTTGCACATTTTTCTGTTTTCGTCCTTCCGTTTCATCAGCGGCATTAAGTGGCTTCATCTTTATTTGAAGTGAAATAGCAGTTTGTTTTCTGACCGAATTCTCAGCCATTGTGCTCATGAAACATAAGCTAATTTACGAAAAGAACGCGAAATTCACTGATTTTCACCCAAAATTCAGTTGTTTAAACACAAAATTCACCAATTTCAACTCAAACTAACTAGATTGAAAAAGAATTTTTTTTCGTGTTAAACGATTTTTGTTTCGCGTTAAAAGAAAAAAAATGTATTAAATTGCATAGTATACTGTCCGGACCGGTTTATCATTTCGTGTTAACCGATTTTTCGTGTTAAGCGTTTTCGTGTTAAACGTTTTCACTGTATATATAGTTTTTTTTCCCATATAAAGCGATATGCTAACTGTACTGATTTTTCGAGTATACGGCTAAAATATTATACAAAAGATATTTTACTGTTATCTTATAGTTTTATCTAATTAAACTAAATGTTTTTTGAGATACAAGAGACCTTCCAAAATGAAATTTGCTTGGTTCGAATTAAATGCTTTTCCAATGACATTATTTATATAAAGATCATAATGATTCTTCCTTGATTTTAGATAACAGAAACTCTTTTCACTATCTGATTTTGATATTGTTAAATTACAAGTAAAGTTGAAGGATACAGAAATTTGTCCATCTCGTATTTTAAGAATATTAATAAAAAACTAAAAATATTAGGAGGAAATTAAATTTCGGAAAGAACATATTGTTTTAATTTTGCCAACATGCGGTGTGCAAATATCTATCGGAAATTCTATATTTTGTTGCAAAAACAGAAATTAGAAAGCCCTCAAATTTTATCTTTTACATATTTGATTTAGAATACGTCTTTTATTAAGCCAATCTTTTGTTTTCAGAATTATTATTTTTTAATTGATAAGAGAAACCGATTTTCATCTTCGATCTTGTCATATTTACCTTCAAAACGAAATCCCTAATCCACTTTCTAAATAAATTTTTACTTTCAGAGTAGATTTCAATATCCTAAAAATATAATTTTACATTAAATACCTCTTTCCGCGCTGAATTTTTAATTTCAGTTATATAAAGAATTAATAAAAATATGAAAGTCTAATTTTAAGTTAGTCATATACCTTCAAATTGCGATTGTTAGCCGTTTGACTATGTATTTTCTTTATTTTTTATTAAAACGAAAAGAAAATCACTTTTTCTCCGAAAACAGTATCCATGATACGCAATTAGCAAGCAAACGCGAAATATCTGCACTATTATTAAAAGCTAAAAATAAACTTATGGAAATTCACGATACAAAATAAATCAAAATATCTGTTCATCATTTCCGGACAATTTAAACGTCGCTGTTCGATTTGTCAATCACTAGCGTATCGCAACATTTCGAAGATATGCGCTTTTATGGGATAATTCCATTTACTGTACAGATCGTACTTTTTATTTGTGGGATCGGGGATTAGCGAAGAGTGAATGATAAATGGAATGTAAGTTCTGCTGTAGATTGAGCTTGTTGTGAAGAGTTATTCTTTTAAATACCAGCATGATTCATTCGATCTCAATATATGGTCACTGTTCGCTTCCTGACCAAAATGATGATAGATTGGTATACGCGAATCGAATCAGATATACACTAAACAATAATTTGAATATAATTCGCGTTTTCCACGTTGAAAGTAGAAAAGTAGAAATTGGAAAATATATTTTTTTCTTTAAAATTCTTCAAATTAGACGAAATTTATTAAAACTGTACTTTTTTTTTTTTTTTTTTTTGTATAAATAAAAAAAAATGTCATGTTCTTTCAATATTTTCTAAAAATTTATCATTTAAATATGATAAAAGCTTTTCTTTCTGTAAATTATTAAAAGCGAAATTTTATTCCAAAATTCTGATGTAATTGGGTAATTTTGGGGGGAAAAATGGGAAATTACCTTTTTCTGAGAACAGTATTATACCATGATATGCAATTAGCAAGCAAAAGCAAAATATCTGCACTATTATTAAATGCAAAAAATTAAATGTATGCAAATCCACCATATAAAATAAATCAAAATATCTGTTTATTATTTCCAGACAATTTAAACATCGCTATTTCATTTGTCAATCACAAGCGTATCGCAACATTTCTAAAACATGCGTTTATATGGAATAATTCCATTTAGCGTGGAATCGTTCTTTTTATTTGCGGGATTGAGGATCAACGAAGAGTGAATGATAAATGGAGGCTGTGTTGTATATCGAACTCGTTGTAAAGAGGATGCCTTATCCTTTTGAATACCAGCATGATACATTTGATCTCAAAATATGGTTATTGTCCGCTTCATGACCAAAATGGTGATAAATTGGTGTACGCAAATCGACCGAGTTGTATCAGATATCGACTAAAAAATATCTTGAATATAATTCACGTTTACCACGTTGAAAAAAGTAAAGTAGAAATTGGAAAATATATTGTTTTTTCTTTAAAACTTTCTTCAAATTAAACAAAATTTATTAAAGATTTATTTATTTATTTATTTATTTTTATTTATTTATTTATTTTTATTTATTTATTTATTTATTTATTTATTTGTATAATAAAAAATTTGACGTTCTTTGTAAAAAATTTATATTTAAATATGATAAAAGCTTTTCTTTCTGTGAATCATTAAAAGTAAAATTTTATTCCAAAATTCTGGTGTAATTGGGGATTTTTTTTTTTTGGGGGGGGGGGGGGGGGAATTATATTTTTCTCTGAGAACAGTATCCATGATGCGCATTTGCAAGCAAACGCGAAATATCTGCTCTATTATGATGCATATTAGACTTATTCAAATTCACGATATAAAATAAATTAAAATATCTGTTTATCATTTCCTGGCAATTTAAACGTCGCTATTTCATTTGTCAATCACTAGTGTATCGCAATATTTCGAAGATATGGACTTTTATGGAACAATTCCATTTACTGCTGGGACAGATTTTTTAATTTGCAGGATTAGGGATAAGCGAAGAGCGGATGATAAATGGACGAGTTGTATCAGATATAGACTAAAAAATATTTTAAACTCGCTAAAGTACCCGGCGTTGGCCGGAATTTTAAGAATGTTTGTTTTGAAAAATCAATTTCAAAATTAAACATACAGTATAAAACAAACAATTAAAAAAAACAGTTAAAATATGCCTCTATTTCCATAATTGGGTTTTTATCATGTTTTAATACGTTTTTTCAAACTCATATGACGTTATATAGTCACCGGCTTACGTCCATTATACTTCCAGTATGACGTAATATTCACTTCTTTATAAATTCGCAAAACTATTTATTTCATTTTCATTTTTCACGTGGATATCTTGCAATAGAAAAGTTATAACGTAATATTCACTTTCTTATAAAAATTCGTCAAACTATTAATTTCATTTTTATTTTTCACGTGAAAATCTTGCAATAGAAAAGTTCTGACATAATATTCATCTTTTTTAAAATTCGGCAAACTATTTATTTCATTACCATTTTTCACGTGGAAATCTTGTAAAAGAAATGCTATTGTTATGGTAAGAATTTTATTGTGGATTTTAATAGCTGGCAGCTGCTGTAAAGAAAAATGTTTAAATTTGATAGGAAATTGCTGTTAAATTCGTGGTTTTTTATTAATTAAATATTAACTTTAAATTATTTCGATTCCGTATTACTTTAGTTGCCTCGGCCATGTTTTAATACACATGTTCGTAACATTTCATAATTCTGGCTTTCAAACTGTGGATTTGTATAGAATTACAGGCAACTTTTCAAAGGCAGACTGTCAACTTTTCATTTTTATATATTAGATATATAATTCGCGTTTTCCACATTGTAAATGGAAAAGTAGAAATTGAAAAATAGGGAAAAAACCCCAGTTATTGACACCTTACCAGTAAACGACACTTATCCAAAAATCTAACTCAAATAAGCATTTTCTTGTAACATTTTGCAATGTAATGTGATTTAGTGATAACTTAGACACTTATTTTTATTTTGGAATCAATTTATTCACAACTGGTACGCCAAAAATATCTTCAATGAGGAAGAAACTTTTGAGAACACAAAAACTACCATTTTGAGGCATACATCTTATTGCGAGAATTAAGGTAGTGCTTTTTTTAATATATTTGTAATGAAACCATCCTAAACTTTCTCTTAAAGTTATACTTGTAGAAATTACCTAATATATGCTTATTTTACATTAGGACTATGACTTCTAGTACCTAGTTAATTTAGTTTTATAGAGGGGTGCCCGTTATTGGTTACAGTAATTTCATTTCGCCAGTCTCCGACAGAGGTGTTAAGTAACATTTGGCCATACCTTAGCAGCTGTTTTTGGTAGGAGCGGGAAATTCCAGAAAATAAATCTACTAAAAAATAATACCAAGTATTTCAATATTTTTAGAACCCCCCCCCCCCCCCCCCTTAAGGGGGATAGAAAATTTTAGAAATAAAAAATAAAGATAGAATTGTGACTGGAACTGAAATTCAATGAAGAGTGTGCACACTATGGATCTTACAGTCATGTGACGAAATTCCTTTATTAATTTTACCCTACTTTTCGATTAAACTAAAATGCAATGCAACCGAATGATGTTTTGATCATATATCCTACTTTTGTAATGCATAATAAGAGAGAAAATCACAGTACAGTATAACCTTTTACTCGCCAACGTTCTACAAGTGGAACATAAACTATGTGGTGCTGTATCTTTTTAAGTATTTGTTTAATCTGTTTGAAATTTTTAATATATCTTTTTAAAAGATATGTTTTAATGGATTAAAAATTATTTTTTTATAATTTTTTGTGGTTTCTATTTTGGAGCTTGTTGAAATGTAACAAAAAACGAACGTAAATGTCGTAGACTGTGCTTTTTACTCTATCTATAACTTTAAAATTCAAATGTGAGTGCTGTGATGATTATTATTGTATTGCTTAGTGTTGTTTATTACGTTTTATGCATAAATGAATGTTTTATCTTATTCCGTTTTTGTTTTATACATTTGGATGCCAATGTTCCACATGTGGAACGTTGGCGGTTCAGAGTACAAAATTATCTTATAGTTACTTTTTTTAGGATCATGATCATTTTTACTGGGCTCTTTCGGGCGATTATTTTTTTATTATTTCGTACCAGTATTATTAAAGAATAAATTTTATGATATATATCTCTTGAACCTGTTGCCAAAATGTCTGTGGAGTAATTTTGAACCAATAAATGCCAATAAAATTTACAAAAGAATTGAAAAAAAAAACAAGAGGAAATTTTGATTATTATAGTGATGACAAAGTTGTTTGCGTACGATGGAGTGACAACAGTATCGTTACTGTTATATCAAATTGGGAAGCTAACACATCGCTAATGCAAAGTGGAACATGATAGTCTCGAAAATTGAAGCGAGAAGTTTCAATCAAATAACCTCGATTGATTAAGATTGTATAATTAGAATATAGGTAGTGTAGAATTTTTGGAATATTTGCTTTAAACATATCGTCCAGTACTTCGATGATAAAAATGGTGATGAAATCTGTTTGCAAATGAAATAAATATGGCTTTTGTTACTTCTCAAGCAGTAGATTCAAAAGAAACCCTAAGCCATTTGGAGTTTCGTCGTGAAATTGCGACTGTTGCCATAAAAATTGGATTTGATGTTTGAGAAAGGGAAAAGAAAGTCCTAAAGCTCCAGTAAGTATGTGCATTATCACATCATTCAGTAGCTATTGTTTTTCATCTGCTACTCCAGAAGATTCTCAAATCGATAGATAAACATGAATAAATGGTGTGAATATTATGGAAAGCGTATGCATGAAAAATGTTTTCAGGCCTTTCATAAACTTTTTGCTGTTAGTGACTAGTTAACATGTTCCTAAAATAGAAACATTTTTTTACTTTACCTTGTTTTCTTTGTTTTGTTATGTGTGCAATGCTGGTATGATTTCGAAAGAAAATTCGCCAAAATGTACAAATGTTTTTCGTACTGCCAACGTTCCACAAGTGGAACATGCCTGTAACTCCACTTCTATTTTACATAACATCCCAAAATCCGGCACGCAACCTTAGAATTAATCTAAATCGTCTCAAAAAAAAATTTCAAATTAATTTGACAAGCAGTTCATGGTGCGGCGGGTAAAAGGTTAAGTGACAAATTTTTCTTAATGTCCAAATTGCTTGTTTTAACCGTGTCCTCATATTAGCTGGTCTCGTATTAACTGAGTTCGACTGTATTTACACATGGCTTTTTGTGCAAGAATACCAACAATTATTGATGCTGAGGATATCGACAAATATGAAAGATAAAAATGTCGGTTTTAGTTACAGTTTTTTACTAAAAGGGAGCGAACCAGTTTCCGCAGCTTGCTCACTTTTAGAGACTTCATCTCTTTTAGACAAAAAAAAGTGACTAAAAGTGGCTTTTTAAAAAAATAGTGACTAAAAGTGACAGGTTTAAAAAAAAAGTGACTAAAATTGAGAAAAGGAAGTAACTTGCATCCCTGCAGATGGATATTTTTAATAAAAATTTTTTTTTTTTGAATGAAATTGCATAAAAGTTACATTTTTAGAAAGATCATTCAAAAAAATTAATGTCTGAGAGATGAATTACATTCAAATATGTACAATATATTTTGATAACTTCAGTTGAAATTAGGCTGAAATCTTAATATCTCTTTTCATTAAAGTAAACAAAAACAAGATATTCGTTCATTGTGAGTCATAAATTATTAAACCATGGAGGTAATCATAGGCAAACCGAGTTCTTCAGTGATGAATTTTGAAGCGCTTCAGAAAAATAACTATCGCTTATAAGCCAAACAGAATTTAGCATAATTCTGTTAATCAACAAACGTATTTAGTATTGTCAATGGCCAATAGCGTTCAAAACTGTAATTTAATATACATTTATTAAATACATAACATCATTAAGAATATATATTAAAACGTAAAGGGAATTTTGTAAGATCACGATCAGTAAGACCAATATTGATACATTTGCACATACGTCAACTCGTTTTCGAATCTCTTTAACTTAGAGGAACATTGAGCGAGTACCTGATAGCGTAGTGGTCAAACGCAGCAGTTTAAAGCTCTGAATTTTTGTAGAGAACGTGGGTTCGAGCCCGACGCCTGCCAAAATGATTTCTGCAATATTTTTGGCGATGATTCTCTTCAATAATGATTTGTTTTATTAGCAGGAGAAGTTGTATGATTTTTATTTTATTATTATTATTATTATTTGAAAGCTTTATAATTAAAGAAAATTTAATACGCAACAATATTTTTTAAAAATAATAATTTTTTATTTAAAATATTTTGCATGTAATTATCAATTAAATAAATTGAGCTGATCAATAATTTTTGTTATTTTTTCTGACCATTATCAAGAGTATACATATGTGTGTGGCAGAAAGAAAAGTTTGCCATTCTTTTCCGTAAAAAAAAAAAAAAAAAAAAAAAAAACTGAAAGAAAGAGAAAAATATTCATATAAGAATTATAAAAGAAATTACATTGATATCCATGGTTTAATATTTAAAAAATAATAAAAATGTAAAATAAAATTCAAGTGAAAAAAAATTATATTATAAATCGTTAGCTGCATTAAGTTTCAAATTTAGGTTTTAGAGAATGAGACTGATAAAAATAAAATTCATGGCATCTTTTAATGGTTGTGCAGTTTAAAATAAATAAATAAATAAAAATAAATATTGTTATTTTTTCAAAAAAAAAAAAAAAAAAATGGAAAGAAGAAAAAAAAATACCGTAGTAAGTAAAAATAAATGCTTTACCCAGTATTTTTAGGTAAATTTCTGATAAAAAGCAAGCGTAATTGGTTGTAAATTATAAACTGAAAATTCTTTCTCTTCATTGAATAGGTTAGACTGACAGCACCCTCTATCGCCTTAAAGAAATAGGAATCACTAATGCAACATAGAAATTTGTCACGATTCCAATAATTAATTTAAAAGCAACTAATTAATAATTCAGAATTTTTCTAATAAAACATTTAAGGTATTTAGCGTCAAATCTTGACGGGCACTATCTAGTGTTAAATAATATCGAATCAAACAAAATTTACAAAGTGCATTCAAAAAGTTCCAGGACTGATCGCACACAGACCATATAACACGGATATACTTACATTTAATATTAAGCTTCTACGTAGTCTTCTCCCAATTCCTTACAATGCTCGGAATGAGTCATAGACTTCTAATATAACTGGACGCAGAAATGGCAACCTTTTCTTGAAACACATATCGTGCTTCCCACCATCACGTGATGGTGGGGAGAAAGCGGGCCAAACCGGTTTTTCCCGCATCCCACCAAGACCTATTTCGCCTGCGTTCGTTTTGGAGCGTTTCTTTTATCACGAGAATGAAAACAGAAAATTGCCAAGAAAGGGATCACCGCCAAAAAAACGACACCCTTTTGGCGATGAGATCTCCGACATGAGTGCATCAGGGTTCGACGGAGAGAACAAAGGGATTAGCTCTCTATTCAATTCCTCCTCTAAGGAATGAGTGTGGAGGTCAATAAATGCCTTCTGGAACGCCTCAACGACAACACTATTGAGTTACGATGTCACAGCCTCTTCAATGCCAACTATAGTCACTTATCGCTGCACTTTCATGTTCAGTTTCAACTTGGGAAATGAAAAGTTGTCCGGTGTGGACAGATCTCGTGAGTACGGTGGGTGGTTGATTCACACAACCTGCCTTCTCTCAAAACATTTTTGCACAAAGATGTACTTTGTGAGCCGGTGCACCCATTGCCACCATTTCCATTCTCGGTAAATCCTTATTCGTTTCAAAAGCCGATGCGACACATCTTTGTGAAATGTACCAGTTCACAGTAGGCGGTCTGATGTCATTAGCAATTGCACTTGCTGAACATTTTTCTCATTTCGACCTGAACATGGATGACCTGATCTCTCATCGTCTTCCGTCGACTCTTTTCCAACTTCAAACCTCGAAAACCACTCAAATATTCGCGAACGACTCATAGCATCGTCAGTTCGTCACCATAGGCAGAGTTAATCATTTCGTACGTTTCTGCGGTCGATTTTCCGAATTTAAAACAAAATTTATGTTCGTTCGTTGTTTCAATGATGCACACTCACACTTTACGGAAAGGAACGCTACCAAGCCGGAAGTTCACAGAAATGAATGCAACCACTTGGTAAGCAATGAAGAAGGTCGTTGATAGGTTATCCGCCCAGTTTCGCAGAGATAGTGTCATCTATGATTTTTTACGAGCGGGAGTCCTGTAACTTTTTGAATGCACTGTGTATAGAAAACAATGATTTAGTATACGTTTATTAAACATGTAATATCAGACTAACTAGATCAGATTAATTAAATGGATCTCTTTCTCGTTTCTACTTGGATAACGAAAGCTTCTATGTTAATTCTGAGGAGGATAAAGTCATAGTTCCATGTAAAAACCCATTTGAAAACATCAGAAAATCAGTCGAAATCATTGCACGTGTGCATAGTTCCGGTAACGAGAAATTACCTTATAATATACGAAATTTCTGGCATGATGTTATAAAAAGGTCTTAATTATTTATATGTTTGCAGTATTTCAAACCTTCCTTCTGTTACCATGTACTCATTTGAATGCAATCCGTCCCCGTACATAGAAGGTGACACTCGTTGATCTTCAATCAAACTTTCGATTCATTTCCAACTTATCTCTCTATTCTAAAAACAAGTAACTACCGCTGTCACCGCCGCCGCCGGTTTTGAATTTTTTGTGACAGGAGGTCTTTCTTCGATAATATTAAGAAAAATAATGCATACAAAAATATGAAAATCGGTAGTATTATACAGAAGTGTTTGATAAATACGCTGATGCAGACAGTTTTCAAATCGAAGAATTATTTTAAGAGATATTTAATGCTAAAGTTGGACAAAATCGTTCCACTAAAAAAGTTTTATAGGAGCAAAAACTATACATCCGAATTTAATAATTTTTAGATCATTTTATACGTTATGATTTCCCGGTGTGCAGAATTTATTTAATTTTTTAATTTGACTCATTTTTCGAGGTTTCATTTCTATTTTAAATTCAAATTTTCAGCATTTCGAAAGATATTTTTTACTTACTAGGGGGCTCTGCCCCCTACGAGCTACGCTCGTCAACCCCCGTTCAGACACCGCAGACTCTAACAGCACGCTAATTTGATCGCCTTTAAAAAGATTTCGGAAGATTGAATTATAATTTGAATCTGACAATTATAATCTGACGTAATTTTCACCAAACTTTATTTCTCTTTTTAATATTCACGTCAAAATACTTTTGTTAGAAATGAAATATTATGATCATCTTAAAATGTCAAGTAAATGTCTCGCGGAATTTTTAAATTAAAACTGTTTTGCAATATTATTTTTTGTTCATTTTACGTAATAAGTGTAATATGACGTAAATTCTCCTATTTAGGACTTCTAACGCATGTTACTGAATTTATTATTTTACAATATTCTTTCTCATTTAAAATTCACGTGTAACTATAGTTTTTATGATGTAATTTTCAATGAGTTCCTGCTTTTTATATTTTTTGTTTATAATAGTCACGTGTAAAATAAGTTTTTAATTTGAAGCAAACATTACTGTTTGCGCTGTTTATACAGATGGCAACAGTTTAAATTAATACAATTTTCTAAAATTTGTAAAAAATATCTCTCGAAATGCTGAAAATCTGAATTTAAAATAGAAATAAAACCTCGAAAAATTATTCAAATTAAAAAACTAACTGCAATCTGCACACCGGGAAATTCTGACGCATAAAATGATCTAAAAATGATTAAATTCCTATGTACAGTTTTTGCTCCTATAAAACTTTTTTAATGGAACGATTTTGTCCAACTTTGGCATTAAATATCTCTTAAAATAATTCTTCGATTTGAAAACTGTCTGCATCAGCGTGTTTATCAAACATTTTTCTATAATACTACCGATTTTCATATTTTTGTATTCAACAGTTTTTTTAATATTAACGAAGAAAGACCTCCGGTCACAAAAAATTCAAAACCGGCGGCGGCGGCGGCGGCGGTTACAGCGGTAGTTACTTTTTTTTAGAATAGAGAGATTTTAGAAAATTGTACTAATTTAACCTGTTGCCACCTGTATAAACAACGGAAACAATAATGTTTGCTTCAAATTAAAAAATTATTTACACGTGACTATTATAAACAGAAAAAATCATTTGGAATTAGAATTAAATAATTATGTATAAAAAGCAGGAACTTATTAAAAATTAGGTCATAAAAAGTATACACGTGAAATTTAAAAGAGAAAGGATATTGTAAAATAATAAATTCATTAACATGCGTTAGAAGTCTTAAATAGGAGAAATTACGTCATATTTACGTCACTTTACAGTTATTAGATAAAATGAACACAAAATAATATTACAAAGCAGTTTAAATTTAGAAATTGCGCTAGACATTTATCTGATATTTTGAGAGGATCTTTTCAACTATTTTTGTTAGCAAAGCGCAAATAATATTTCCTTTCTAACAAAATTATTTTTACATGAATATTTAAAAGATAAATAATAGCTTGGTCAAAATTACGTCAGATTAAAAACGATTAATTTAAAATGTCTCATTTAAAAGAACTTTCTTTTCGCTTTGTTAAAAAATACCAGGAGACAAAGACTCTGTTTACTTAATTCCTTTTATATTAGCTAATTTTGAAATATTGTTACACCTGTCTACGTCATCAAGTTATTTTTATTTCGAAGTTTTATTTGTATTTTTATTAATGTTGTACTAATTTATTTGTTCTTTCGTTATTTAAAATAAAAATTATGTCAATTTCTATAATTTGGCGATTTATATAATTTGGCGAAATTGGTCGACTGGATAATCAAGTAGTACCGCAGCGGATTTGGCGTTAAAATTCCCCAATCAAAGAGAAAAGAATAGAAATCCGTTTATATAGGGAGATCGCCACTGTTTTTTAGATTATAATTCAATCTTTGGAAATCTTTTTAAAGCCGATCAAATTAGCGTGCATTTAGAGTCTGCGGAGTCTGGACGGGGGTTGGCGAGCGTAGCTCGTAGGGGCCAAGCCCCCTAGTTTATTAAAAAAAAAAAAAAAAAAAAATGGTGTACTCACTGGATGTCGCTACTGCATTTTTTAAATCATGTAATTGGTAAAGTCTCAACAAATTGTCTCTCACATAGGAAGCTTTCGCCTCTAGATTTTTAATCATTTCAACATCATATTTTATCCTGAGGACGACTGCAGAAGAAATTCGAAACGTAGATTTTATCATTTTTCGTTGTGCAAGTGCATAATAAAGGTTCTGGTTTATGTGTATTGAACACGTTTACGTGTTTTTAACGAATACATTCTTATTTATTATATTTTATGGTGCAATTGTCCAGGATGTGTTAATAAATTAATATCATCAACGTTATGTGGAATTTTCGAATAATTGGTAAGTATATTTTCATAAGTATTATTTATATCAAGATATTTGATTTCAAAATGGGGAAAATAAAGTTAATGCTGTTTAAGTTATAGCTTTAAATGTTTCATTCAGAATACGAAAAAGTAAAATATTTTTGACAATAGCACCTACTTTTAAATGGTGAAAAAAGAAGTTGAAACTTAGGTAAAATTACAAATTTCTACGCTTTAAAAAGTTAAATCAAAACTACTTCTTTTTAGAAAAAAAATATAATATTCTACCAAAATAGAGCCTATTGAGAGCCAAAATGAAAATATTTGTAATGCGTTTCGAACATGAAAAATAATAGATTTATGCAAATACATGCTATGAAATAAATCAAACTATCTCTATATCACTTCCAGACAATTTAAAATTTTTTATTTGATGTGTCATTTATTAACAGCCCAAAACGTTTCTAAAGTACGCCTTTTTTTTGTTGTTGTTTAGCGGATTTTACCTCTTTATTTATTTACGATTTTTATCGATTTTTTTTTTTTTTTTTTTTTTTTTTCGAGGTTGGGGATCAGCGAAGAGTGAATGATAAATCGAAGCTCTAGATTGAACCCGTTATGGAGAGGATCTTTTATTATTTTGATTACAAAGCAACGTTCATTTGATCGAAAACAAGTAATATAAAAATTTTGTTTTTAAAGTCAATTCCTACTTAGGTCATCAAAGAAAAATTTAATATAATCCCTTAACCTAATATTAGTTTTTGTTGCATTAAAATATCTGTTTGTCGATTTTCTATAAGCAAGTAAGTTTACAATGGAAGTCTATGGGAATTTGGCGAAATATTAGAGATATCGCCAAGTTGGCGTCACTTTTGGCGACTCATTTTGACCGCCAAATTTGGCGATATATCGCAAAGTTGGCTGTATTTGGTGACAAAACAGGATTTCCCCTATGATAACCCCCCCTTATAGATATGAAGAAGCATTATATGCTCCAAGAACCAATGGCCGCCATTTTGTCTCCCATGCAAAACTAAAATTAATTAATTAAAATTTAATTAATTAATTCATATTTCAAAAAAACTGTATTAACATCAATTGTCATCCAGTACCAGTTTTAAAAAATTTATTTCAACTTGATAGGATGAAAATGAGTATTTTATTAACGATTGAAAATTTGAACAAGATATATAAATCTATACTAATATTATAAAGAGGTAAAAATTGTTTATTTGTAGGAGGTAAGCTCTGGAACTATCGAATCGATTCCAAAAGTAATGGTATCAAAATGATGGTGTTAGTCCAACTTAGAACATAGGCTATATCTTATGTCCATGCCACTGGCCAAAAGGGGGTGCATGAGCGAAAAACATTCTAAAAATGCGATTTTTGTGTTACTGAAGGGCCTAGAAACATGAAATTTGGAATGGTAGTTACTTATAAGATACTAAAGATCTCTAAGGACAATTCTTAAAAAAATCGAAATTAAAAAAGAGTGAAAATGCGCGAAAAGCGTTCTAAAAAACGTTCTAAATGGCGATTTTGACGCAATTTCAGGAAGTACCAAACCGATTTAAAAAATAATGGTGTCAAAATGATGGTGACAACCCTTGCTCCAACATAGGCTACATTTTATGTCGGTGCCAATAACCATAAAGGGGGTGCAGGAGCAAAAAACGTTGGAAATTGCGATTTTTGTGTTACTGAATGGTCCATATACATGGAATTTGGCATGGTAGTTAATTATTAGATATAAATTATCTCTAAGAACATTTCTTAAAATATTTGAAATTTAAAAGGGGTGAAAATGTGCGAAAAGAGTTCTAAAAAATGTTCTAAATGGCAATTTCTACGCAATCTCAGAAAGTACCCAACCTATTTCAAAATTAATGGTTGGAAATTAATGATGATAGCCCTTGCTCCAACATAGGCTCTATTTTATGTCGGCGTCACTACTACCTAAGGGTTTCAGAAGCAAAAAAAGTTCTAAGTTGCGATTTTTGTGTTACTGAAGGACCTAGAATCCTGAAATTAAGCCGGGCAGTTATTTATAAGATACAAATGATCTCTAAGAACATTTCCTAAAAAATCGAAATTTAAAAGGGGTGAAAATAAGCGAAAAGTGTTCTAAAAAACTTTTTAAATTGCGATTTCTACGCAATCTCAGGAAGTACCGAACCAATTTTAAAAATAATAGTGTGAAAACGATGGTGACAGCCCTCGTTCCAACATAGGCTGTATTTCAAGTCGGTGCCACTACCCCCAAAGGGGGTGAAGGAACAAAAAACGATCTATATTGCGTTTTTTTTATGTAATACCGCAGGGGCTAGCAACTTGAAACTAGGCATTGTAGTTACTTATAAGATATAAATGATCTCTAAGAACATTTCCTAAGTAATTTGAAATTTAAAAGGGGTGAAAATGGACGAAAAACGTTCTAAATTGCGATTTCTACGCAATATCAGAAAGTACCCAACCGATTTCAAAAGTAATGGTTGGAAATTGATTATGATAGTCCTTGCTCCAATATAGGATCTACTTCATGTCGGTGTCACTACCACCTTGCGGTTGCATTTTAAAAAACATTCTAAATTGTAATTTTTGTGATACTGAAGGGGCTAGCAACTTGAAATTTGGCATGCTAATTACTTATGAGATGTAAATATTCTCTGAGAAGAGTTCCTTAAAAATTTGAAATTTAAAAGAGGTGAAAACGAACGAAAAGTGTTCTAAAAACGTTCTAAATAGCGATTTCTACGCAATCTCAGGAAATATAAACCGATTTCAGAAGTAATGATTTCAAATTGATGGCGACCGTCCCCGCATTAACATAGCCTATATTTTACGTTGTTGTCACTACCACCTGCGGGTTGCAGGAGCAAAAAATGTTCTAAATTGCGTTTTTTGTGTTACTGAGGACGTCTAACATTTTAAATTTGGAATGGTAATTACTTCAAAGATGCAAATGCTTTCTAAGAATTGTCCAAAGAAAATCACAAATTTAAAAGGATGAAGTGAGCGAAAAACGTTTTATAAGCGTTCTAAATTACGATTTTTATGCAATCGTATGAAATACGAAACCCATTTCAAACATAATGGTTGCAAATTGATGGTGATAGAACCTACTCAAACATAAGCTATATTTTATGTCGATGGTTGCAGGAGCAAAAAACTTTCTAAATTGCGATTTCTGCGGTACTGAAGAGGCTAGAAACTTTAAATATAGCACGGTAGTTACCTATAAAAAAAAGTCCTCTAAGAACCGTCGAAAATAAATTCGAAATTAAAAAGGGGTGAAGCGAAGGGAAGGAGCGAAAAGCATTCTAAAAGAGTCCTAAATTACGATTTCTATGGAATCTCAGGAAGTAATAAACCGATTACAGAAGTTTTTGGTTGCGAATCAAGAGTGATAGTCCCTGATCCTATACGGGCTATATTTTATGTCGGTTTCACTACCACCTGGTTGGCAGGAGCAACAAGATAGCCTTTAAAAACATATAAATTCCGTTTTCTATAGAATATTAGGAAATACCAACCGATTTCAAGGTTAGTGTTGCCAAATTAATGGTGACAGTCTATGTTTCAACATTTTTCGAGACACTCTCTGTTTCGGCACTTTATGCTGGTGCCACTAACACCAGAGAGGTGGTAGGCTGTTTGACAAGAAGCTTGGAATTTGACATGATGGTTAATTTTAAGATGTAAATGTGTTAAGATGGTTTCTAAAAAATTCAAAACTTCAAATGAATACTGAAATGAGCGTCTGAAATGAGTATAAAAGTCTCAAAATACTTTCTAAATTATCATTTATTTGGAATTACTTTTAGTTCTTATTATTAATTAAAATCTGATTTCTGTCTATTGCACTTTTATAATGAAGTTTAGTCAAACTGTGGCTTAATTTTTAATTTTTGAATTATTCCAAAAAGTGTTCTTCTAATAAAAAATAGTCATGCAAATATCACTTCACATATTTCAACTATTACGCGAGTAAAGTCGCGGAGTTTGCTAGTAAATAAATATAGGGAGAGTGTGAACTAATAGTAGGAATTGAAAAATGATTCTTCTCCGCTCCATGGGTAAAATGGTGATGGATTAGAAAACACGAATCAATTGTGTTCTATCAATTAAATATTACTTTGAGTTCAATTAATTAAATATTATTATGAGCGTAGTTCATGTTTCTGCTTTGAAAATAGATAAGTAGATATTGGAAATTAGTTTTGCACTCTTTTATTAGATGCGTTCCGAATTATATAAATACGTAGCACCTATACTCCTCGTCTGGTTCGTCCGTCTGTCTGTCCATCTATCCTCATATAACTGAGCAAAAACTACCCAACCGAATGCATTGAAATTTAATATATATAAAGGTTGCAGAATTTTGTCGAGTTATTTCAAATTTTATGAAAATTGAATCAAAACTTAAGAAGTTATTAATAAAAGTTTTCTTCGTTCTATTAAATCTTATCATACGTAATTAATTCAACGATATCCCATGATAGGTAATGATCTAGGTTGCCATGGTTAGGGCTACTATAATACCTGGATTATAAGAGTCAGCCCAGATTACAGGAATCTTAGTCATGGCAATTACGTCATATTTAAGATGAAGTCATATTATTTCAGTATTACTGAATTTAATATACATAATCGTAATAAATTTTATATTCATGCATTTCTGCATAAGACTGCAATAGCTATTGCACCAAGATCTGAATATTTATAAAACTGGTTGTAGTACGAACGCACCTCATTTGCCATGTTTGACGGACAATTTTCGACTTGTTTAACGCAACATGGTTTTTGTATTTAAAGATAGAATTTCGCAAAGGATTTTTAACACACTTCCTGAAATACTAAAATGATACAAGTTATGTACAAACATGTATTTCCGCTGGCAATGCATCGTTTTAATATTTGACAACTTAATTATAAATTAAAACGTTAATTTTAAGGCATTTTTTCATTAGCCCGCCACTGGTGACAAATCGCCGAATATTCTCGGTAACTCGTAGAATTCTATAGGAGTTGCAAAAACAATGGATTTAATTTTGTGCCAATAGACGCTCGCCAAAATAGGTCAAATCGCTTGGAAACTGCAACAATGAAACATTTTAAAGATAAAAATTAAAAAAAATAAATTATATAAAACAAAACAAAAAGTGTAATATTTAAAAAAATGCTTTTGTGTCAATAGTTTAATATTTATTAATTTACGATTACACGTTTTATAAGCTGAGAAATCGATTTAGAAACCCTAAAAAGATAGTTTAAATAATGATTCCTTTTTTTTTTTTATTTTTTGTTCAAAATTTATATATGTTTTAATAAATTCACTTGCTTGCTTTCTATTAAACGTGAAAAAAGAAAAAAAAAACAGTTAATTTTTCATAATCGAGTTTGGTGCTCACGGACAAATTAATGTATTGTCACGCAAATTTTTGGTAAAAAACGTGAGTGGAAGTCAAAAAATTAGGCGTAATTTTCAAGACGAATGTTGAATGTTTAGAAAAGAATGTTTTTAAAAAGGTCTATTTTTACTCTTATACTTATTTTTTCTACATTTTCTGAAACTATTTCAAAACAAATATCTTCGAAGTAGATTCTTTTAAAGTCTGCATTAAAAGTTTACAACAGAAATGTCATTTAAAAGTGTTAACAAAGTGAGAAAATTTTAGGAACGCTGCAAGCCTTGTCTTACTTTACGCAAGTCACACTCACAAGGGGCTAAAACGTATGTTTTTTTGAGTAATTAAGAAAGTTCAACTATTTGAAATTTTTCTAAGAACATTAGCATTTACGCATTAGATATGATTAAACAGATAATAAAATTCCAGCCAGGTCAAATACGTTTACAAAATAATTTTTAACTGCCACACAATAGAATACGAATTTAAGACATTCTATTCATAATTTAAATAAATAAAGGGTCATCCATTATTCCGTCAGGTAAATCTCATCAACAACGTTTTTTTTCTGCTAATAAACGCTTTTAATTATCGCATTTTCAAAGTACAAACAATACTTTGATGATGAAAGAAAATGTTTTGCTTTATGGTATTATTTTTTTTTCTATTTTTTTTTTTAACACTTTCCAACAAAGTTGAAAAGTGTTTATGCATTCGGTTTGTCTGTCCGTCTGTACGCGCTCTAACTCCCGTAAATATACTCGGATCGTTCTGAAATTTTTCGACGTTAGTGACCTCTGCCATAGCACAATCCCTATTTCAAATAAAGTTTCTAGCATGTTTAGTTCATTTTCAGGGACAGTTAAAAGTTTTCCGTTACATTACGGCCTATGGGGAAAAATCGTTTAAAATGATTTTTAATGATGTTACATGCTTTCAAACATAATAAAATTGATATTCATTTGTCAAGTGCACTAAAATATGCATTCCGTAGAATATGCACTGCAAAGAATAAATGTTATTCATTAACAGGGCCACACAAAAGAATTCCGTTACATAATTGCCGAAACGTCAGTGAAGGCTTGCTGTGGAGACACGAAAAGTTTTGGTTTCTGTCTGTTAGTCTGTTTGTCTGTCTGTTCCGCGATAACTGCAGCAAAAAGCATCCGATTGGCTTGAAATTAACTGGATATGTTGATGAGGTACTCGGACTTATCTGTATAGTTTTTGGTTAAATTTGGTTCACTCGTTCGGGAAATATAGAACATTTTATTTTGCTGTATAATGCTTTTCTATGGCAAGTCAGACGATTTTCAGATTTTCATTTGTTTAAAGAAATGGCTCATATGAAAAATGAATTTAAATGATAAATTTTGGATGCTGAAATTTTTAAATAAGGTTTTTTAAATTATTCGAATTAGTTTGAAATTTTGTCAATATATTTGGGGGATTTTTTTAATTAGGTTTATAATTTTCGGGGGGGATATTATGCATGTTTTCCAATAATATAAAGCATTTTGTTTTATCAATTTGACATAATACATATTTCATTTTTTTCCTTTTCTTTCATCTGTTGCCCAGCAACGTACTTGGTCCTAATAATATTATTATAATCGCGTGTATAATGTTTGAGTAAAGCCAACGTCAAAATGGATGAATTATTGCATTTGTCTTCGCATATAGATGGATTTTAGCCCCGAAATAAAAATAGGCAATATTTTATTTATTTTATTCAAATATTTTGCTTAAAAATACAAAAATTCGTTATTTTTATAGAGAATAATGTGACATTTTTGCCTAGAAAATCAAAAACCGGAATAATATTTTCTCTTAAACAATTTTCAATTGAAATATTTTGACGTGAAACAGGAAAATGAAAAAAAAAATTAAGAATAGAAAAATTAATATGACGGCATATTGGAAATAAAAAGAAAACTCTCGAGTATTTCTTAATATAACAAGATGAAAAGTTCTGACTAAGTACGCATAGCAGGTGAATTAGACGTCATTTATCGAAAACAAAGATTCTGGAATAAAAAGATCTTGAGTAAAATAAAATTAACTATTATTCACGGAGGAAAGAGACAGATAGAGATGCAATATGCCGTAAAAACAGTTTGCTGATGTGCGTTATCGCTCAGATTTAAATGCCCTCATTCGGCCCAAAAAAAAACAAACAAGTGGAACAGGGACCGAATTGTTTGACTTCATCCGTGCATTTTTTCTGTAAAATGAAAATGATATCTGCTTATATTTAAGTATTCTAAGGTAGCATTTCATTGTATTATGAATTAAAAACTGTATTACTAAAAATGTCATTCTTTTTTTTTAAAAGCACGTCGTTGTGTTTGTGCCAAATGTAGCGGATTTTAAGGTTACATTTTTGGCGTCACTTCAAGATCTATTGTCTGCGTACGGTTAACATGAAGATGTTATTTTAAATTTTAATTTTATTAATTAATAAAAAAAACTTATGCTTATCCTGATAAATCACAGCGTAAAAAAAAAAAAATCTAAGATATACTATAACAATCCGCACAATCAATAAAAAATTACGAATGTAAATTTAAACAGACTACGGGGGGTTCAGGGGGGCGGAGCCCCCCCTGAAGAAATGCAATGTTTGATTTAAAAAGTTACCAGAATAAGTAGCTCATCAGAATTTCAGAACATCAATGTATAACCACTTGTTTAACACTTTTAATTTCTGAAACTTTACGAAGTATTTTGTATGAATTATATTTGTATTTGAAAACTTTAAAAAGCGATTTGTAGGAAGTTGAATATTACGCAATGAGTGTTAAAAAACAATGACTTGCAAAGATGACGTTGAGGCTCCTGATCTGCAGATTTACTAGTGATATACGGGTGGAGGGAATTGTTTCCGGCGTATTTTAATTATGTTAAATTATTTCATGTATAATGGAATTGATATACGTCGCTGAGGTTTACTATAACTTATTTCATGTATAATACGAAGTGCATAGCATTTACAGGGACACACAAAAGATTTCAGATACTATATTGTACCCGAAGTATTGTACGGTAGCGATGATTGCTGGAAATGCATTTTAATTATGTTATGCGCTTTTATGATTCACTATATTTGTGCATTGTATATGATGTGTATAAATGCTGTAATTCATATACAGGGCTACGCAAAAGAATTCGTAATGGTTACGTGGTATGATTGTAAATTACTTAAAGGTGGTTTTTAAATGAGTTATGCATTTTTACGCTGAACTGAATTTTGTTTTCTAAGAAATGTTTGTAGATAAATTTATAAAACATAGATAAAATTATATACAGCGTCACGGAAAGAATTGGATACATGGCCGTCTATAAATGATAATTTCTGAAAATGTGATTCCAGTAGTTTTAAGTGTGTTTTATTTTGAATTAAACTTTAGCTAAATAGTGGCGTGTAATAAAGGTACTAGGTTAACTACAGGGTTGTACAAAAATATGCAAGTATGTTTCCATCTATTAGAATAAATTGTTGAAAGAGAAATTTCAACCTGTTATTCGTTTTCTTGCTAAACTAAATTTCCCCATTATATATAAACCTACAGATCAAATACAGAGCTGTTCAAAAGAATTGGAATACATATTTGACATGGATGGTCACTGCTGAAATCAGTTTTTCAAATGTTTTATGCGTTTTCTAAAATGTTTACTTAGTTCTTTTATATACATTATTTCCCTAAATAACGAAGTTTTGTTAAAGCATAAAGGAAGTGTTGGAAAATGTTTCATTATCGATGCTTAACGCATGATTTTTCTTACTTGTTTTCTGAATGTAATTGAAATGAGTAAAAGACAGGTATTTATTATTATTTTTTTTAAATAAAACTTAATTAAATAACAGGAATTGAGTGGATTATGTTTAAAATGAAGTGAATGGTATGCGAATGATGACAATAGGAACAATATCTGGCGATTTATCACTTGCGCTTGTCTAACATAAAAGTACTCAAAAACTGAAACTTTCTCCCACGTTTAAGGAATCATATTTAACGGTAAAAACATGACAGTTGAAAAAATTATTATTGAAGCGAGTAACAATCAAACTTTTTTCACTTTACGATAAATGAATCGCATCTGGCGTTGTGAGTAATTATTTTTATCAGGTTTTTATTCGTTTTGCGCGCTGTCGCATCTGAAAATACAGTTAAAAACGTCAATTTTGACGGCATTTTCTGAACGATCAACTGCCTTTACCGAAAAAGGGGAAAACAGTTTGATTACAAAATTTTTGAATAAAATCACCTGCCAATTTTATGCGTTTGCGAACAAAAATGAATTAAAAAATGCTCGCTTCGTGGTGACGCTAGAATTATAAAAATTATGTACATATGTATGCTTGCAATACCAATGCAATATTTTAATATTTTTAGAACTTAATTATAAACTAAAAAATTAAATTTAAGATATTTTCTGTTAGAAGGTACAGGTGATAAATCGCTAAATATTTTTCATTGTTCTATATGTTGTATATAGTTACAACAAGGATGGAGTTAATTTACGCCAAACCACGTCGAATTAAAAAGGCTTGATGACGTAACAAACATGTGGTAGATGATTAATGTCAAGTGAAAGTGACATATGCGATCATCCATTATTGGCTTTTATTCTTACAGTTTGGCGACAGTTTTTTGGTCGACGGGATGATCAAGGGATAATTTGGGCTAATATACCGAAATTAGATATTTCGCCAATTGACGTATTAAATATAATTTCGAAATCATCGTTTTTGTTTGAAGTAAAACCATTCCATTACAGAAAATCATATCATCTTATATCATATTCATGTGCATTTCAACTGAAAGGTTTATATCTGTACCTTGGAACAAAAAGGGCAAATGTCCATTTTTCTCAAATGGTAAAAAAAACCCAATTTAAGTTTGAAGAATTTTAAGAATCTTGCTACGATTTCTGTACTATTATTTTTCAAAGTTGTATCTTTCAATTCAGAAATGTTTTTGTCACTACAATGTAATGTTACATTGATTTAGTTTTTTTTTTTTTTTTTTTTTTTTTTTACATTTTAAATTGCTCATTTTTACATTAACAGTAAGTAACATTGGCCTCGACAAAATATTTTGTTTTCAATGATCTAATATTGCGAGGACTTTGGCCCTTTTAACAATTACTTTATATTGCATCCTGAATTCATAAGCGCATTTAACTCAAATTTCTCAATTTTGGACATTGGCCCTTTTTGTTCCAAGGTACAGGTATTATTTTGATAGAAATTACAATGTTAATTTTTGGAGTTAGCTATGCAACAGAGTGTTCTACATCGCTTAGTTTTAGAATTATGATGAAATTCTGCGAACCCGATTATTAAAGACTGCCTTTTTTAAGAATTTTTTTTAAGAAAAAGAAAGTTTTTTTTCTTTTTGAGAGAGCTTTTCGTGACGTATTAAAAAGAGTGCTGTATTTTAACTGATGATGGAAATATAGTATATTATTTACTGCTATTACAGTTTTAACTACATTTTTTCTGCTAAAATGGAAGTATGAAAAACTGTGACAGAATTGCATTTTACGAAATATCACAGAACGTACAGCGATATGGCATTTAAACTACCAGTATCACACATGGCGCAAAGCCTAGAAGCCCAGAATTTAAAAACTAACGAATGAGAAATCACCTGAACATTATTTCGATGTTATCAATCTCTGCAATCATTGTAATGCACTTCGTTTCAGTAGCTTAGCGATTAAACGGCATTTTGATTCCTGCTCCCATAACTGCTTCATTTTCCTACTAAATCAAACTGTAATTGATACACGAATATTCTTGGTGCTTAATAACTCAAATTTTGTCCCAACATCTTAGAAAATATATTACTGCAATGATGTTTACATCGATTCCCTAAATCAGGAAATATATTGGAGGTAGGAATCCATACTACCTTAAAATACGCCATATTCACAGGTATATTTCCTTTGATTCAGGTTTCGTTTGGAAAAATAGGACCAGCGTCGCGGGCGTAGCCTGCTATTTGTAAATAAATTAACATTACACTCTAAAATTGGTGGGAGTGAAAAGTTCACTCTTTGAAAGAGTGACAAGCATTTTCACTCTATTTGGAGTGAATTTTATAAAAATACACTCCTTAAACAGTGGAATTTTTCACTCCCTAAAAAGGAGTGATATATTTCACTCCATTGTGGAGAGTGAAATATGTCACTCCGTTGTCAAGAGTCAAATATCTCACTTTGCTGACGAGAGTGAAAGCCTGGCATTATGCACTTAAAAAAAAAAATTCCTTTCAACTTTGAACCAATATATGAAGTAAAAAATTGAAAAGCACCAAAATATGTCACTTCTTAATTTTCAAAAACTCCATTTCATAATGTAACCTGCCCCACCAGTGGCTGAGAGGTTCTGCTCTCGAAGCTGGTAGACGGGAGGTGCTGGGTTCGATCCCAATCGCGCCCGTCGGCCTAATCGTTCGGAGTTTTCGTGGTTTTCTTCGAACCTTGGGTTTCCAAGCGTTAATACGGGTTAGGTTCCCTTAGAAAGACCCCCACGAAGGGCACTCCCCCTGGGCCTATATCCCTCGTGCAGATAATTGGCCGTCATAAATACAACCAACCAGCCATAATGTAACCTTGGAAATTACCTACTAAAACGCACTCTTTTTCAAAAGTGAATAGTTACTCCTCTGAAAGAGTGACTATTCAATTCACTCTAAGCAGGAGAGAAAGACGCCATTTTAGAATTAAAATATGCGGATATTATTAAAGTGATTATTTATGGAACTTTTATCTTCATATGAAACTTAATGTAATTAATTCATAAAGGATACAGAATGATAGATTATTCTCAAAGAGCATTCGAAATAGCTTTGCGGTTTCAAGCTTCTATTACTGTTATCTGCAGTTTTTCTCGAGCGTGCAAAAAGTATCTTCAATGTTGAGTCATATATGCATTGCTTGCTTTATTTTTTTACTCCCGTCTCCAGTCTGTCAAGACTGATAATTATACACAGTGAAGTTCAAAGTATTAAATAAAGAGTGTCTCATTTGAGCCGATACAGCTCAAATCAAAGTGTAATATTGAAAATTTCCAAAGGAGGAAATGAGATTTCTGGAATGTAGATAGTTTCGGTCAAGTTCCGGTCCGGCCGAATTTTTGGCAGCATTTTCGCCAAATACGAATTTTCGGCACAACAGATTTCGGGACGAAAAGGAAACCGAATTTTCTGTCATCTCTAATTGTATATATTCGTATTACTCATCAGCTAATCTAAACAGAAAGTCTACTACGCTTTTTTTTAAGATAAGAGAAAGGCGTCCATCATTTTAGGATTAAAACATATGGATATTGTTAAAGTGGTTACTTATGGAACGTAAAGGTAAGACTTATTTAATTTTAACCTTGTATTCCTCGTAGAATTTGTATGTTAAGATTATGAATTAAATAGCTATGATACACGTAATTATTTGCATTGAAAAATAAAACACGATATTTAAGCATTGAGATACATTCTTAATTCCACATTCTTAATATTTTGGTCAAGCTTAGAACTTACTAAAAATAGAGGTGAGTTGCTAAGCATTGTGTTTTTAGTGGGAAATTTAAAAATATTTTAGAACAATAGGGTTCTGCAAAATAGCGCTAAAAAGATAAGATTTTATATTTAAAACAAAAATTAAAATGAAATCACACGTTGTTAATCAGATAATATCCACCTATCATACAGATATTAATAAAACTTTAAAAGCAACTAAAATACAGTAAACAATAACGTTTGATTAGATTTAAATTCATTAGCAATAAATTCTGAGATCTAAATATTTCAAATTTGAATTACACATGAAAAAAAAGAACAAAATTAACGTACATCACGGGAATTACTAAAATACTAAATGGGTACCTGAAAAGAAAAATATAACGTTAACTGATTAAAATTTCGGTTAATTACTTGCCCTTATGGGCATTTTTAAATTATCCTATATTTATAGGGCATAAAGTGAAAGCAAACACAAGGGATAAGATTGAAATAATATATTTTAGATTTTTTCTGTCTGTAATCTAATTTAATTTATACATGGTGCGTCTAAAAAGTTCAGTGAATAGAAGCTTAAAACAAATAAAACAAAACATGGAAACAAAATACCTTTAATCACCCTCAAAGTAACATCCATTGGCTACAATACACTTCTGACATCGTTTATAAAGCTGCTTGAATGAGACAGCGAAAGCCTCTTTAGGGATCGACAGAAGCACAGATGCCCCACGTGATGGATGATGGTGTCGTTGCTGATTGCCAATTCCTCCGATATCCATCGTAAAAACAGTCGGCGATTGTTTAACAGAATCTGCCGCATCCACTCGATGCTGTCTGTCGTTACACTTGTTGAGGGTTGACCTGAACGTGGTTCGTATCCTTGGTTTCCTTTCCCTCCTAAAAACATTTAAACCAATCGTACACGCTTTTTTTGCTCACTGTGTCTGTTTCGTACACATACACCAATATTGCATGAGTTTCTGTGACGATTTTTCCCAATTTGTAGCAAAACTTGATGTTTATCCGTTGCTCCATTTCAATATGGCACGAATATTCAAAAATACACCATTCGACTGCCCATAGCAAACTATTCTGCCTTGGTTTCTTGCGCTTCTTGCTACGTACCGTCTCTCCATTGGTCTCTACCTGCGCATGCGCAGTGACGCATTTTTAAGTCACGTTGTTTTTGAGATATCCATCCATTCACCGAATTTTTCAGAGGCACCTTGTATGTAACTTTGATTGAATTTTTCCTTAAAAGTTCAATTAGTGTTACAAACTATGAATTAAATAAACATTGCTAATAAAGCATCGTATTCCAATCTTTACCACACTTGTATCTATTTTCACTGCATGCTGTAAAAGATGTGATTCTTTTAAAATGCCCACAATATAAAAAAAGAATTCACTGCATGAAAATTGAACATTCACTCATATGAAAGAGGGCTTATTCACTCCTACCAGGGGTGAAAAAACGCACTCCTTTAGCAAGAGTGAATAGTCACTCTTCTGAAAGAGTGAGTATTAACTCTTTCAGAGAGTCAAAAATTTCCCTTTTTCTCAGAGTGAATAATCACTCTAAAGAGGTTGGGCATATTTCGATTCAGCGATAGAGACAGGCCTTTATATTTAGAGTGTAATAACATTATGTGTATTATTACCATATAATGTTACTTTTTAAATAATTTTATAATTATTATTTATATCATATTATTTGGTTTGAAAATGGGAAATTTAAAGTTAATGTTGATTATCATATAGCTTTAAATGATTAATTCAGAATAAGAAAAAAACATCTTATTATTTTTATAACAGTGTCTGCATGTCAAATCATAAAAAAACGTTCGAATTAAAGTAAAATGATAAAGAACATGTTTTAAAATGGCAATAAACCAAATTCTCATTTAAAAATAAAATAAAATGATAATAATAATAATATTCTATCAAAATAGTATTCCTTAGAAATCAAAAGAAAAATCTCCCTTATTAATACTAAAATTAAACATATCCAAATTCGCGCTAAAAAATAAATCAACATATATCTATATGATTTCCAGAGAATTTAAAAATAGGTATTTCATTTTTTAACCAAAAGTAGAATATTCTACTACGTTTCTATGGTATAAGCGCTGTTATGGAAACTGTCTATTTACTATAGCAATAATTCTCTTTTCTGGGATCGGAATTCAGCGAAGAGAGAATGATAAATCGAAGCTGTGGTATATATCGAACTTCTTGTGAAGAAGATGCCTTATCCTTTTGAATACTAGCATCATTCATTCCATCTCAAAATATGGTTATTGTCCGCTTCATGAACAAAATGGTGATGAATTTGTAAACCTGAATCGACCGAATTGTAGAAAATCGAATACTTAAAATTATATTTTGTGTATAATTCATGTTTTCCTGTGAAATTGAAAATAGAAAAGAGGGAATTGGGAAAAAAAATTTTCTCCGACTTTCGCCCAATTTGGCAAAATTTATTGAAACTGTATGTTTTTCGTTTTGTCTAATTATTAGAAGAATTCGGAATGTTATCGGAATTTCGGAAAAAACGTTTTTTCCTGTTTTTAGTGCGGGAAACAGAAGTTTCATAAAATTCAAAGTATCATAATTTGGAGAATTTTGGTCGTAGAAGAATGTAATTTTTATGGTTTCACTTGTAAAAGCATGGAGCATTTTTTTCTGGATAGAACTTATTGAATCCAAACTTTTTGAAAATTAATGTCAGGATTATTTCGGCAACATAATATTAATCTCTATCTTATTTTGAACATTTTTGTAATTGGCATGGCTTAAGGATCTTCAACAAGTAAAAATTAAAGCGCTTTTCAATATTTTTGTCGGCAATTGTTGATGCGTGCGTTTTATTATTGAGTGGCGATTTTCTGTTTGTTAACTGAACATACAATTTGTCGCTCATAAAGGTCTGAAATCATTTGAAAGCCTAAGAAGGGCAGACTCAACGAGGTTAACGAAGTTATACAGCACATTGTACCCTCTCCCGCCCCTCGGGATGTTCTCCGACACTTAGGGACTTACAGGTGTAACCTAATCCACCATAGACTTCAGGTTTGGTTGGTTTGTTTTTGACGGCCGATTATCTACACGAGGGATATAGGCCCAGGGGGGAGTGCCCTCCGTGGGGGTCTTTCTAAGGGAACCTAACCCGTATTTACGCCTGGAAACCCACGGCTTCGAAGAAAACCACGAAAACTCCGAAACGGTTAGGCCGACGGGCGCGATTGGGTTCGAACCCAGCACTTCCCGTCTACCAGCTTCGAGAGCAGAACCTCTCCGCCACTGGTGGGGCCATAGACTTCAGTACTGGACGAAAAAATACATGTTTGTAAGGGCGTGGCTTAGGACTGAGCTGTGGAGTTCGTGACGTCAGATCACAAGATTTCCGTCGACTAATTTGGCCGAGAAAGCCGTCCTAGGCAGTCGGGAAGCACACAAAGTTTTCTCGGCCGACTGAGTTAGACTAAGATCACGTGATCTGACGTCATGAACTCTGTCTTAAGCTTCCTCCCTAACCAACAAGAGCTTTTCAGCCGGTACTGAAGACCCCATGCTTCAGCACTCAGCAAGAGAAAACACAACAATACGAAGACCAGTACAAGAACTCCCCAAACGACATTCCCGAACAGAGCAACCGACCACGCGATGCCCTGATAAATACAATGTGTAAAACAAAGTACCCGCTCTTCCGGAAAACAAACCTCCCTCGTGCAGTGGGCAGCGGAGTATCATTGAAGTTGGAGCTGCATAAAAGTGATGATTACTGGTCAGAAAGAGATCGCCACTAACCCGTAAGGCATGGTGACGTCACGGCGACGTCGTTGTGAAGTCACACTGTGATTTTGTGACCGTCGATGTGACGTCACGTGACGTGGATGTGACGTCACAGTGACTAGAATGCGAGGTCGTTATGGCCGTTTTAGAGGTCGTTTGTGACGTCACATTGTGACCACTCTGTGAAGTCACGGTGTGACTAATTTGTGAAAAGTGTGTCATTTGTGACTATTTTGGCATTAACTTTGTGACGAACCTGTGACGAAAGTGACAATGTTTTGAAGTCACACTGTGACCAATTTGTGAAATATGTGTCATTTGTGACGAACTTGTCATAAACTCTGTGATGATTTCAAATGAAAATCAAATTTCAAATTAATTGCTTAAAAGGCGCAAAGGCGAACTAGTGAAAAAGATTCCATGCTGGAACTCGAACCCGGGCCATCAGTATAGCGCACTTACATTCTACCGACTAAACCACATGGAACGATACCCAGCCTGGAAAATTTCTCACTATTACATGTTGGCAAGGCTACAAACGCAGCACAAGATGCAATATTTATCGTCAGCCACCGACATGGCGCAAACACGAAACATAATTAAATCCAGCATCGATTGAAACTATATTAATACTTGGAAATTTTTTTCAGAGAGAACCATTCGCCTTGCATACAATATTTCAAATGAAAATCAAATTTCAAATTAATAGTGTAAAAGGCCATTTTAATTTGAAATTTGATTTTCATTTGAAATACTGTATGCAAGGCAAATGTTTCTCTCTGGAAAATTTTCCAAGTATTAATATAGTTTCAATCGATGCTGGATTTAATTAAGTTTCGTGTTTACCCCATGACGGTGGCTCACGATAAATATTCCATCTTGTGCTACGTTTGTAGCCTTGCCAACATGTAATAGGGAGAAAATTTCCAGGCTGGGTATCGTTCCATGTGGTTTAGTCGGTAGAATGTGAGTGCGCTATACTGATGACCCGGGATCGAGTCCCGGCGTGGATATTTTTCACTATGTTGGCCTTTGCGCCTTTTAAGCAATTAATTTGAAATTTGAATTTCATTTGAAATATTGTATGCAAGGCGAATGTTTCTCTCTGGAAAAATGTCCAAGTATTAATATTGTGATGATTCTTGTCATAAAAACTACGATAATTTTAAAGTAAAGTTTTGTTTGAAATATAAAATTTTATCTTTTTACCGTACTTTTTAGCAAGATATCACTATTTTGGAGTCCTATTCTTTTAAAATATTTTTAATTTTCCATTTAAAAAACAATGCTTATTAACTGAAGTTCTAAGCTTGATCTTGAATTCAAGCTTAATATTAAGAATGTGTAAACTTTTTTTAATGTGTATTGCTTTATTAAATACGAACATGGAGTCTAACGGACATTAATACAACTGTTACTTATAGAACTACATGATAAGCCCTATTTATTTAAATTTTTTATTCCCATATATATTGTATTTTGTGAATATGAGCTAATTAGATTTGGTATGTTTTATATGAAAAGACTGATCTGGGAAATAGAAACAACAAGTAACATATATCATGCGTTAGGCATAGATTATAAAACACTTTCCAACTCTTTCTAAATGTTTTAACAAGACATCTGGGGAAATAACGTAAATAAGATAACTAAGTAAACATGTAAACGCGTAAAACATTTGAAAAACTGATTTACGCAGTTACCATCCACTAAGGTGTAAAAAAATCATAATTTTTTTAAAAAGAATAAAAAAAAATCGGATTTTTTTTATTTAAATCAGATTTTTTTGATTTAAATCAGATTTTTATGATTTTTTTCCCAGCGTTCAAATACTGAATAGCTATCATGAGTTTTAGGTTTCCGAAACAATTACACCACTAATTGCTAACATAATCTATGTTTTTACACTTTAATGAATAAAATTATAATTGTTAGTTAGTAATTACAGAAATAAAAACTGCAAAAATTAGTAGTTTCATTAGGTAGTATTATACAATAATGTTATATACATTAATATTGTAATAATTATGTAAAACTTTATAAACACTAGTGATTTATGAAAATTATTAACTGCATTTTATATTAAATTGCTAACATTACTTCAAATTAATTATTAAACAATCAACTCTCTAATTAGGAACATATTATACATTTTTAAGCCTTAATTATTAAAATGATAATAATTCATTTTAGAAAGAAAAAGGGACAGGATGCTAGTTCAAAAAACGGGCACTATTTCATGAGGAAATATATTAGTAATGTGTTTAGTAATGATGTAAGGGGGAAAAAAAAGAATATTTTATAGCATTATAAGTAAAGTGTCCTTAATTTTTGATAATTTTATGAATAACAAATTGAAAAATACAATTAAATAACATATTTTAATAATATCCTGTTTTTTCTAAAGAAATAAAGTTCAATATTTTTGCAAGATTTTTTCCACATGAATTTAGAATACTGTTGAATGGGGAAGTGTTTTACAAGAAATCTCTGGCTACAACTACAGGTAAATTTCAACTTTTTTTTTTCTTTTTTTAAGGCAGGGTGCATTTTGCCAATTTCAAAAGGGGCATGGTGTGGCACCATTAAAAAAAATGGCCTAAAAGAAGCAGTATAAGTAATTACAGAATTAATAAAAACTGCAAATAAGTAATTTCATTAGTTAGTAGCACAAATAACAAAACTAACAAATATTATTTGCAGCTCATTTTGCATTTGTATTTAGGAAAATTTCTGTAAACCACCAAAATCTATACTTACACACATGTACGTGTATGCTAACCAAAAAAAAAAAAAAAAAAAAAAAAAAAAAAAAAAAAAAGAGTTAACCCATTCATATAGAATAAATATAAGTTAGCCACTAATATCTGAAATCCTCAAAATATTTAACTAACAGCATTATTACCTCTATTAGCTTTCAATGGTTCAATTTTTTAATATATATGAGTTACAAATAATAATAATAATAATAATAATAATAATAATAATAAACATTTATTTAACCTATGCCAAAGAAGCTCTTGCTGTGCTTAGCATTTTTATACCAATTATTTCTTTTTCTCTTATGCATTCATTTACAATTTAGCTGCTGAGCAGATGTCATTCTTTCATTCTTCTTTAACTTGAGATTGCTATTAATTACTATTTATTCTTTTACTTGTAGAAATGTAATTATACTTGCTATGTGTATTTTATATAAAATAATGCATAAATTGATTACCGAAAGGGAATTATGACATTGCAAATTATGTTAGATTTAAATATTATTTTTAAATGAAACTGTTTTAATTTGGATAAAAACTTAAAAACAATGCTTTTTACAAACTCAACTGTTTTTAATTTTTTTACAATACTAATGAATTAAGCTTAGAAACAATTATTTAAAGCTCTTTTTTTGTTTATTCATAAGTCAAAATACCTGTAGAAACTTTCAAATTATGTTCATGTTAGATTTTAATACTTTTTTTTTTTGACATTTTAAACATTTAGAAAATTTTTGATTTTAATCAATGATTTTTTTTAAAAAAATCGGTTGATTAAAATCATGATTTTATCACTGATTTAAATCAACCGATTAAAATCGTTGACACCCTACCATCCACAGCCAAATATGTTTTCTAATTCTTTTAAACAGTCCTGTATTTGATCTGTAGATTGATATATATATATACTATACAATGGAAAAATTTAGTTTATCAAGGAAACGCATAACAGGTTGAAATTCTCTTTCAGCAATTTATACTAATATATGGAAACATACTTAAATAATTTTGTACAACCCTGTAGTTTACCTAGAACCTTTATTACACGCCACTATTTAGTTAAAATTTAGTTCAAGCTAAAACACTCTTAAAACTGCTGAAATCACATTTCCAGAAATTATAATTCATAGACGGCAACGTATCCAATTCTTTGCGTGACCCTGTATATCATTTTATCTATCTACTACAAACATTTCTTAGTAAATTAAATACAGTGCAGCGTTAAAATGCATAACTTATTTAAAAACCACCTTTAAGCAATACCCAGTAACCCTTATGAATACTTTTGTATAGTCCTGTATATGAATTATAGCATATATATATACACCATATACTATGCATAAATGTGGTGAATCATAAAAGTGCATATCATAATTAAAAATGTATTTCCAGCAATCATCGCTAATGAACAGTACTTCGGATACAATATAGTATCTGAAATATTTTGTGTGTCCCTGTAAATGCTATATACACTTCGTATTATACATGAAATAATTCATAGTATGTAAACCTCAACGACGTATATCAATTTCATTACATATCAAATAGATTAACATAAATAAAGTACGCCGCAAACAATTCCCTCCACCCCTATATCATTATGTATTGGAATTCCTTTTTTAGCCCTGTAAATGAACAATAACTATTCTTTGCATCGCATATTCTATGGAATGCACATTTTAGTGCGCTTCATAAATGCATATCAATTTATTCTGTTTGAAAGCGTGTAAAATCATTAAAAATCATTTGAAACGATTTTTTTCCCACAGGCCGTAATGTAATGGAATACAATTGACTGTCCCTGTAAATGAACTAAACATGCTACAAACTTCATTACAAATAGGGGTCTTGCTATGGTAAACGTCAATAACATCCAAAAATTTTAGGTCAATCTGAGTATATTTACGCGAGTTAGAGCGCGGACAGACGGCCAGACAAACCGAAGTCATAAACACTTTTCAACTTTATCGGGCATGAAAAACACTTTATTTCAATTCTTAAATATTATATTTTATTTTTTAATGCCAATAAAATAAATGTATCGAAAATGTAGAAAATGAGTTTACAATCAAAGAGAATTTAATAACTGACTCTGAATGTCTACAATTAAATG
Source organism: Maratus speciosus (assembly GCA_963932465.1). Lineage (NCBI taxonomy): Eukaryota > Metazoa > Arthropoda > Arachnida > Araneae > Salticidae > Maratus > Maratus speciosus. The sequence continues at coordinate 416,696,524 of OZ010789.1, read as the reverse complement.
TTTGATTAAAATCACAAACAGTAAAAAAAACGCTTAAATACAATTTTAAAAAAATATAGCAATTTGAAAAACACTAAATAATTAGTATTTATAATTGTACTATTAAACAACAACAAACTATAATAGATGAATTAAATGCATTTAACAATTTCTCAAAAATCTTTCCATCGCCATATTGCTTTTGAAAGGAATACCAGATCAGTCATTGCATATGACATACAACTATTTAACTCATGTAATAATTTGTCAAAAAGGAACAAAAAATTTAAATTAAATAAGACATACCTTTTAAGTTCCATAAATATTTTACTAATATCCGTATTTTATCCTAAATTGTCAGGCATATTTCTGTTAGCTTAAAAAAACTAACTCTCCGTGTCAGAAGTTCTCTGATCCTTATTTTATTCTGCGGTTTTCATCGAGCGCAGACGATATTTGACCAAGCAGGTGCTCCTACTGTATTATTATAATTTTTTTTTTTTTCTTGTACACAACAGAGTTTAAATGCGCAGTAATTTTACCTTTATGAGAGTATATGTAATGAAAATTTTCTATTTGGATGAAACACCTGCCTTTTTTCTTTCTTTTTTTTAAAGTACAGTTTGTTTTACACCTAATAAATAAATACGTATCTTCTTAATAAATGAAAAGAGAGTATACAGGATAAAAAAATTTTCTTTGTCAACGTGTCATTTTTTTCATATTCATTTTCTGTAGAATAAAACAATTTTAAAATAACTTTTTTTAAAGTCATATCTCTAAAACACGAATTTGAAATACGAATAATTATATCATGGGTTTTGTATAAAATTTGTATACATATTTTTTCGGAAAATACCAATTTTATTTAAAAAGTCTGAAAGAAGTAGAATTTAAAAAAAAAAAATAGTTATTTAAAATAGTTAAACACTAACAGGAAAAAATATGACTTGAATGCAAATTCTAAAGTAAGAAATGCATATATGACTAAACTCTGAGTATTCTTTCTACGTGTTCATTAAAAGTGACTTAATTGTAATAGAAAATTTTAGTTTGAAACCACAGAAGGGTTTAGAATACCACTGGTCGACAAAAAATAAAATAAAATAAAATAAAATAAATAAAAAAATAAATAAAACAACTTCCTCCCTGAAAACTAAATATGTAAAGTGTACAAATGTAATATTCCTAATTCTAAATATGTTATCCAAATTGCTCCAATACGTACCATTTTCCCGAGAAACATTTTTATAATAATAACAATCAGTGAAGGATTAAATTGCAATGGTAGATAAAATTGAAATCATAAAAAAGTATACTTTCACTGTCTTAAATAAGAAATTGATAAAATATAGCATGAAAATCTAGTTTGTTGATACTTCTACCGTGCATTTTTTTCTGCCCCCCCTCTCTCTTTTCGTGTCCGAATTTACTATTTCCTATCCACTAATATATTATCATTCCTTATGTCGCTGTAACTCGGGCATGTAATATTTCTGTTCATTTTCAAAGATTTTTGATGTTCATATTTTTGTCACACTGTGACTTACAATATGGTGATTTTTTTCGTCACAAATGTGACGTGACGTACGTTACATGCAGTGTCATAACAGTGACGTCACAATTTTTTTTAATTGCCAGAAAATATAATTTTACATAAATAACATGTTTTGAATATTTTTTGTAATTTTTCAAAGTTTTCTAAGAAGTTCACATCTCAGTCACAATGTGACATCACTGAGTGGTGGCATTTTGGTCACAGATGTGACGTGACCACAGTGACTCACAGTGACGTCACAACGACGTCACCGTGACCATGCATGCTATGAGGGAAGCAATTTCTGCAAATGAGTTCCTTACCAGAAATTCTGTAGAGTTCACATCACTGATAAATGCTGCACTGTTAAAAATCTGCAGCAATTGCTGCATAGTCACTCCGCCACTATTATAGAATATCTCTATTCTGACCAACGAGAATGATCCATAATATAGTCAAGTAACCATTTTCTATAAAAGCGGTGGAGTGACTATGCAAATGCTGCAGATTTTTAACAGTGTGTGAAATGTTCATGACTGGCTTTCGTTTTTTTAGGTAGGTATGAAATCATTGCAGTTTGGAGGCTCTGTCTGAGGAAATTTCTCATATGGCATGCAAGACATCGCATGGTCGTTTCAGGCAACAAACATAAAATCACCGTTCACTAACAAAACGCACGAAAAAGCATTTGCCGGCTATAAATATCACGTGTACCATGTATGATTTATCTCGCTTATATCTACTTTTTCAAACATTACCCTCAGGGCTACACTGCACATACTACGCTGGACAACAGTGGTTTTGTCCAAGAACTAAAATTAGTTGATTCTAGATCAGTTTTTGGCGCTGATTCTGAATATGCTTTCCGTTTATCTCCAAGTGGTCCAGGTTTTGAGAAATTTGCATATTTAAATTTATGCAAATTTAAGCTTTTTTGTGCTATTTTATGCAAATTTTAGATACAATAAATGTCTCATCTAATTACGTTTTCTAGATAACGACTACTTGACTATTTGCTTCAGATAAATGTCACGATTTGCACATTCTCAACATTTATTTATCAGTTATTAATCTTAATTTGCATACTTTTCAATGGTGTAATGTTTACATCACTACCAACTTTAAAATAGTTGCCACAGAATTGACGTAATGTTTTTCTAGACTAGATTTTTATGCTGATTTCAAATCTGCAGTCTGTTTTCTTATGTCATGTCTAGTTTTTGAGTAAGATGAATTTCTACTTTTGCATGGCATTAACACAGGTTTGATATAAGATGCTTTTTAGGGGTGTGTAATTCATTGACAAGAAGGTGAACAGGGTCAGATTCAAATCAAGAGACACAAACAAAAATTTATATAATCGAAAAAAAATAAGTAGTAGAATCTATCCTAACTAGTTGCAGTTTATCATACAAAGTATCATAAAAAGCTATTTTTGGCTTTTTTGACTAAAAACTAAAATTTCACTTTTTTCAAAAACTAGATCTGATAGAAGAAAACAGATACAAGATTTGAAATTAGCTCAAAAAACTGGTTTAGAAACATATTAGCGTACTCGTGCGGCAGAAATATTTGAATGTCAAGAAACCTTATTAGAAAAACATGAAAAATATGCAAGCAAATTAGGTACAATATTTCACAGTCACATGTCAGTATAATCTGAGAAACAACGTTTTTGTGGCAAATTAGGTAGTAATCTATATATATAAAAGAAAGTCTGGATTTTGTATTAATCAACGCGCAGCCCAAACTACTGGACATAAAATCTTGAAAATTGGGGTAAAAATACTTCTTATGACATAGAGTGCCGCTAAGAAAGGGTTTTCTAAAATTCCACCCCTAAGGGGGGTAAAAAAAAGAACAAACTTTTAAAAAATTCCTTAAAAATCTGATTTTATAGTTATTTTTCATTTGATAACATATTTTAGTGTATTTTTGTATGCTGAATCGAATGGTACTAACCAAATTCTTTTAAGTCTAATAGTTCATGAGATATTTCATATTTTTCTAATTTGGCGCTATCTTTGGCGCCAAAACCTCAAATTTTCAAGTTATAATTTCTAAAAACTCATTTTCTTTATTCTGTTACTATAGCAAGGGAATAAATTCAAATTGAATATTTTTTAATCAATTCTTTTGGTTTAATAATTAAAACAACTATGCCAGTTAGGAAAAAAAAAATACAAACGCCTCAAAAACGAAAACTAAAAAAAAAAAAAAAAAAAAAACTGTTGTACTTTTTCGTTCTACCAACATGCCAAGATGTATGATATCACGCCATTTATTTCAACCCTAATTGTGCAAACGATTTTTACTGCAAACTGTGCCAATTATTAACACTTGCTATTTATTGAACGTGAATATTTTTTATGAGTATTATTCCATCGTAATCCCGTGAAACTTTTTAATTTGTTATTTTTCGAATAGAAAACATTTATTATTAATTATAACTTATTTATTACTGATACTGACATAGATTTTACTATTTTGCAGTTATCTGATGAGGAGGAAGCTACAATAAAATTATTTTAGAAGTTAGGAATTATACATATAAAAATGTTTGTTCAAAAAACCATGAATGGCTTCATTCAACGAATGAAATGTTTACTGTAGTGTGGGAAATACGTATTACGTACGCCATGCTGCAGTAGTAAAAGAAATTTACAATTTGAAGACTGCAGTTTAAATTGACTATATTCTATTACTTGCAAAATATTTATTTGTGCTTTTATTCTAAGTACTTATTTTTATTGATTTAAAAAACTGGTGTGTTAAAGCATGTAATTTTCAAAAGTTATATTTTTTAAATGCTCATTTTTTTATCAACAAAATTATTTTTTTTTTTCAAATGTTTCATTTCATTTTATAGACAATGACATTATTTATATTTCGCCTGTGTAAATTACAAAATACTCTTTGATGTTGAAGTAATTTTTTTTGGTTTAAGGCATTTTTTCTTCTTATTATTTTTTCTTTTCATCCTTTTAAATGAAATATATTTTAAATGTGTGTATTTTAAATGAAATGAGCAAAAGGCATGTATGAATTAATGATGTCAATAAAACGAGTTTTTTTTTTTTTTTTCTTTTCATGGTTATAATATAGTGTGACGAAATGTACACCCGCAAGCAGTTTTTTCCGCACGGACTGTTCAATGCTATAGTAACGTAGTAGAGGATCTTTATAACGCAATTCTCCATATAACGCACAACTTCTCAGATGTAAACAATTAATTTTGTAGTTAAAAAGCACCTGCATTTTCACATTGTAAAATATTGCTACTCTCTAGAGGGCTAAATTTGATACATTAGTTCAACTTTATCTTCTAATTTAAGACCTTTTTACTGAAAAAAATGTTATTATCACAATAAATATTTTTGAAAATGTCTAATATAAGGGATGGTTGTGTCAGTTATATCTGGATCATGTTTATAAAGTAAAGTTAACAATATCTGACCTATATTCTGCAAAAATTTATAATTTGGATAACTCTTGATATCAAGGAATGCAGTATAAAGATATTATAATGTATTTTGATATGTTTCAGACTTATTTGGCCATGTCTACAAGGTGAATTTAATGATGTGATCCATATAACGCAAAATTCTATATAACGCACAACCTTGCGTTTTTAGGTTTGCGTTATAAAGATCTTCAACTGTATTTTAAGAAATTAACAATTGTAATCTTAGAAACTAGCTGCCCTTGGCGACCAGTTTGGTCTCCCTTAAAATTTATGTTTGGCAAAGCGTGCTAAGTATTGTATTGTGTTACTTTTATTTATAATTTAATTTACTTGAACGTTGAACTCCCTTTAAATATAATTAATATAATCCCTTAAGCTAATATTAGTTTTTGTTGCATTAAAATATCCCAATTTGTTGATTTTCTGTAAACAAGTAAACCCTATTGTTTTACAATGGAAGTCTATGGGAATTTGACGAAATATTAGAGATATCGATAAATTGGCGTCACTTTTGACGATATATCTCCAATGTAGCGGCAAACTTGCCGGCATTTGGCGACAGAACAGGGACCCCCTATGGTAACCCCCCTTTATAGGTATGGAGATGCATTAAATGCTGTTCAATGACTAGAAAATTAAGATACAAAAAGATATCAACATAGAAGTCAAAATAATAAGAAAACAATGGTTGTTTTAAAACTGTTTTATAACTATTCAATGTTTATATTAAAAATCACACCCAATTTTTTGACCGAAATTCATGTTTTTATTTATTTATTTCCGCTACGGTACATTAATCTAACGTGGGCTTAGAATACGATTATGACTAATTCACTGCTTTTTCTGATGCTTGGTAAAAAACGGAAGCAAATGAATTTATTAAATGATATATAATTTTTACTCTGTTTCTTTTTAAAGTTAGGACAGCTGGAAAGAAAAAAATGAAACATTATGTTATCTTTTTTTAGGATTTCTAAATGCATATAATCCTAAATTAATTAATTAATAATTGATAAAAATATATATTTTTAAAAATATTACATTCTTCATTTTTAATTTATTGACAGTATTTTTTATTTAAAATGTTTCATTGTTGCACTTTTAATCATTTGGCATATTTTGGCGAGTGTTCATTGGCGCATAATTAAATCTATTGTTGTTCCAACTAGCATAAAATTGTCCGAGGTACAGAAAATATTTGGTGAGTTATCACCTGAGATAGGCTAACAGTAAAATGCCCTAAAATTAATGCATTAATTTATAATTAATTTTTTTTCTAATAATAAAGAGTTGCATTGTCATTATTGACCTATAAACACACCTGTAAATATAATGTTTATAATTCTAACATACCAAGAAGTGAGTTAAAAATCAATTAGTGATTGTAAAAATCCATCTTTACATATAAAAACTAGGTTGACTTAAATAAAAAAAAGGTGCAAAATTAGAATTACTGATTGAGAAATCGTAAAAAAGACAGGCAATAAACCAAAACAGGAAGTTATGAAAGAGGGAGAATGTACCGTAGCGAAGCGCGGGTACTCAGCTAGTCATATCATAAAACAAAAAACCTTCTCTGATATTGCTTTATACCTTAAATTTGCAAATAATTTTATAAAATTTACTAAATTTGCATAAATTAAAATATGCAAATATCTCTCAAACTTGACGTGCTGGAGTAAATCTAAAACTAGATTCGGAATTAGCATGAAAAACCGCATGAAAAACAACTAATTTCTGTTTAAGGACAGAGCAAAGTTCAAATTTGTTGACCAGTGCTATTTATGCATTAGAGATTGTCATTTATTATTTATTCAGTTGCACATTCCCACTTTAAACTTTGTGTCTGGTAAAGGTTTTTCTTTATTTAAAAAAAAGGGGGGGAACTAAAGCTGTCACCGCCGTCGTCGTTGTAAATGAATTATTTGTGACCGTAGGTCTTTTTTCGCTAATATAAAGAAAACTACTGCATACAAAAATATGAAAATTGGTAGTATTACAGAGAAATGCTTGATAAACATTCTGAAGCAAACAGGTTTTAAATCTAAGAATTATTTTAGGAGCTACTTAATGTTAAATTCGGTCAAAATCGTTCCTTTAAAGAACTATTTTGAAGAACTTTATACGACTTAAAGAACTTTTATAGGAACAAACACTATACATAGGAATTTCATAATTTTTTCTATGGGATGTACTTTACAAGCTAGAGGTTTTGCAGACTGCGCTTATTCTTTTAATTTGGCTAATTTTTTTAGGGTTTTTGTTGCATTTTTTATTTAAATTTTCACCATTTCAAGAGATAATTTTTTTATTTTTAGGAAAGGTAACTTTTTTTATATTGAAGCCAGTTTGTAAAACAGCACAAAGAATTATATTTCCTTTCAAATACAAAATGTATTTACACATGACTATTAAAAACAGTAAACTTTAATATAATTGAATTATTACACGCGAAATGCATTCAATGGTGAAAATTACGTCATATATTAAAACTACACATTTAAAATAAATTTGTTATGGAGAATATTCATGTGACACGCCACGTTGGGAATCACATGGAGTAAAAGTTGCAATCCATTTATATTTTTGAATCATTATCGATATATTCAAAAAGTATTTATGAGCTAAGAGACTTTTTTTTATTGTTTCAGTAGATTTTTACATTTTCGTTCAAAATTTTATACATATTTATTAACTGTAACAAAACGTTAATAAAAAACAATTTTTGTACAAAACTTAGAAAAACAACGAAACTAATTTGAGAATTTTGCATAAAAAAGTAAATGATTTTAGTTTGTTAGTTTTCTGTTTACTTCTAAGAAAATGTAAGTTTTCTGTTTATTTCTAGAAAAATGTATAAAACCTTTCAAAAATGCTTAATATTGATAACACAAGCCTGCGATGGTTCTGTTGTTTAAATTTTGATAATTGATGTTTATGTATTTTTTAACACTGAATCCGAAAATGATTTTCATTTTATCCATCACATCAGGATTTTTTGCAAATCGTAAATTTCAATGGTAAAAAATCAAAAAATAGAGAAAATCTGATACTGAAAGATGCAGGAAATGTTTGTGTTTCTTAACTTTTGCTAACTGATTTTTATGTTTCTTTTAGCGCTGAATTCGAAAATGACCTTCATTTTTAAACATCACGTCAGGATTTTTTGCAAATCGTAAATTTCAAAGTAAAAAAAATTCATAAGTCTGATACTATAGAACAGATGTGATGGTTGTGTTTTTTAAATTTTGATAATTTATTTTCACGTACCTTTTAGCACTAAATCTGAAAATATCCTTCATTTTTAACCATCACGTCAGGATTTTTTGCAAAATTTGGTAACAAATGAAGGCCATTTTCGGATTCAGGGCTACGAAATACGTAAGAATCAATTACATCAAAAGCTAAGCAATATGACACAACCCAAACAGGCTTGTGTAATTTTAAAGTCTTTTCAGAAATCATAAGAATTATAACTTTAATTTGTATCATTTTCTTAATTATTTTAATTAAGATTAATATACAATTGAAATGTGATCAGAGTGATATCTTTAATTTGCATCATTTTCTTAATGTATTTTAATTATGATTAATACACAATTGAAATGTGATAAGCGAATTCTTCAGCGAGCTGATTGTGAAAAAAAGATGCAGATATTTCATCATTCCAGAGGATAACGCTATTGTTTTTTACGCTAAATTAGAAAAAGTAGATAAACTGATTTATGTGTAAACTTGGTAAATGATTTTGCTATAGTTTTCTATTGATTTCTAAGAGGCATATAAGAATAATTAGTGTATGTATATTAATGCCAATCGAAACATTTCTCGGCGACCATGACAGTTAGATCTTTATTTTGTATCCTACAAACCATGAATAAATAATTATAAAAAGATAACAAGAATGTTCAGGCCGTAATTACAAGGAACGAATTTATTCAGAATGTAATTACTGTAAATGGTTTTTACTGTTATAGCGGGACCCAGAATGCTTTATCTTGTATTGTAACGCAACATTAACTTTCCGTTACTACTATTATTATTATAAATGGTAATGATAAAAAAGGTGCTTGTACTAAGCATTTTTTAAAAATCAATTTTAATATAATTAACGGATAAAGAGCTTAATTAAGGTCGTCGTTACTGAAATGAGTGGTATTGTTGGTTATTTCAAAGAGACAAAGTCAGTATTTATAGTATTTTATTTTTATGAAATACCATATTTAATTATATATTCATTATACTATATGCTAATGATTAATTATTAAGAAACTTACAGGAAAAAATATTAACTAAATTCTGTTAACACTAGATTTCATTTCATTGAATACTAAACTACGCTCTTTACTTACTCCTTTCTTTTGATGAATTTAATAGCATATAAATTTAGTAAAATATTTTAAAGGAATTGCAATAATGTGGTTATAAATGTGAGATAGATTTTGTCTAGGTTCTTTTTTATATGTGTATTTTAAATTTTAACTAAAATACAAAAGAACGATCTTAAAACAATAAAAAAAAATGAATACATGTGTTTAATGTAGATACAGTAACAAATTAAAAATTATTTTAATAATTTCATTGCATTATGGAACATGCATTGATATTAAAATGTAACATTATACAGGGTGCGTCATTAGTTCGTGCAAACTTAAAAAAATTCATAATAAAAGAAGTAATGCTCGGAAAAAAATTCGGTTTGCGCGAATATAATCAGAGGGACGTCATATTATTTTCCATGTAAAAAAAAAAAAAAAAAAAAAAAAAAAAAAAAAAAAAAAAATCCAAAAATAACCGAAAGAGGGCGTTCACACGTCATGTGAAAGGTTTTATGCAAATCAGGCAAACACAAACACACAATGAAACAAAACACAATAACTTGACACTGTGCATTTATTTTAAAGTACAAGATTTTCAACATGACCACCACAACCAGGTATTAGCCAAGTGAGGTGTGCCAATACGCCTATTACATCTGAGTGTAGCATGTCTGCATCGATGCCACCGGACGGTCCGTCGAATGGCATCTTTCACTTCCAACAAAGTGGCTGGGGTACCCCAGTACACACAAGTCTCTAAGTATCGCCACAACCAAAAATCTGCCGGGGTCAAGTTTGGGGCACTCAAACTTACAAACTCGACTTATCACTCGGTCTTCAATGAAAGTGTGCAACTGGAACGCCTTGACTTTACGTGCACAGTGGGGCGCGGCGCCATCCTGCATGAAGCTGACGACATGCAACGCATGTCTGTCCTGCAATACAGACACAACGTGGTCACACGAAAGCGTCTCACTTGTCAAATACCTGGTGGTGGCGGTGATCATGTTGAACATCTTTTACTTAAAAATAAATGCACAGTGTCATGTTATTCTAATTTGTTTCATTGTCTGTTTGTGTTTGCCTGATTTACATAAAACGTCTCAGTTTGTCACGTGACCGCCTTCTTTCAGTTACATTTTTTTTTTTTTTTTTTTTTTTTTACAGTTCGGAAAAAAATTCAATGCCCCTCTGATCATATTCGCGCAAACTGAAATTTTTTCGGAGCATTACTTCTTTTATTATGATTTTTTTAAAAGTTTGTATGACGCACCCTGTATTAAAAATTACATTGCATTATAAAACAATTGATATTAATATGTATTATTATTATAAATGGTAATGATAAGAAAAGTGCTTGTACTAAGTATTTTTTAAAATCAATTTTTATATAACTAAGGGATAAAGAGCTTAATTAAGGTCATTACTGAAATGAGTGGTATTGTTGTTTATTTCAAAGAGTAATTAAGTATTTATTGTATTTCACTTTTATGAAACATCATATTTAGTTATATTTTCATTATAATAGTATATGCTGATGATTAATTATTAAGAAACTTCTAAACTATGTTCTTTACTTACCCCTTTCTTTTGATGAATTTACATGCTATTAACCCGTCAAGTCTATTTTGTCTGTCTTTACGTTTGGGCCGCGAAATAAGATTCCCGTTACACAATCTAAAACAGAAAAAAGAAAAAAAAAACTGTAAAAGTCTTTAAAGTGCGACGGTATTGTAAACTATGTTGCGAAGAAAATGCGGCAAAATTTCGTAGAGGAATGGCCAGATAATTAGCTAAGCAAGTTGCCACATTTTGTGATACCTGGACAACCATTTTTACATTTACAGTGTTTTAATAAAACTCATTAAAAATTTTTGGTCAGAAATATTTAGTACATTCATGATACAACCCTGAAATTACTTAAAATGTATTAACAATGTAACTTTTAAAATTTTAAAACGTATTTTATTCTGTCAGTCACCGGTCACTGACGCGGGCTAAACGGAAAGTTCTCTGTCATTCACCGGTGACTGACGTGGCATTCAACGTGTTAAAAGGCCACACTAGTCACTCAAAAAGACCCGGATGATAATGTTAATCCTATGGGGAAGTTATTTTCAAATTTCTCGAATGTGTTTTAATTTTTTTTTTTTTTTAGTTTAGAATAGCTGAGGATGATCTACAACCTGGCTTTTACTTATTCGATTTTGGTTTCCGATTTAAAAAAAAATACTTTCATTTTCGGAGCCGGTTCTGTAATTGAAACTATCCTTATATAAAAAATCTATAACCAAAATCAAAAAAGTAAAAACTAGCCCAGAGGTAGATCGTCTTCAGCTATCCTATGCAAAAAAATCATGTAAAAATATTAAAATCTAAACAAGATATTTGAAAGTAACTTCCCCATAGGATTAACATTATCATCCGGGTCTTTTTGAGTGACTAGTGTGGCCTCTTAAGCATGTAAATTTAGAAAAAAGTTTTTAGTGAATTGCAATAATGTGGTTATAAATGTAAGATAAATTTTGTCTAAGTTGTTTTTTAGATGCGTTCGTAATTATATAAATACGTGGCACCTATAGTCGTCTCTTTTCCCGTCCGTCTGTCTGTCTGTCCGGATATAACAACGCGAAAACTACCTAACCGAATGGTTTGAAATTTAATAAAAATAATCGTTGCAGAATTTTCTCGAGTCATTTCAAATTTTATGAAAATTAAATCATAATTTAAAAGGATATTAATAAAAGTTTTCTTCATTCTATTAAATTTTATCATACGAAATTAATTCATTGATATTCCATAATATGTAACGTTTCTAGGTTGGCATGATGATTTCGTCCTATTTAAGATGAAGTCAAATAATTTCCGTATTACTGAATTTAATATATATAATCGTAATAAATTTGTTATTCATGCACTTTTGCGTAAGAGTGCAACAGCTATTGCACCAAGATCTGAATATTTATAAAACTAGTTATAGTACGAACGCATCTCATTTGCCACGTTTGACGTACATTTTCCGACTTGATATATGTATATTTGGATGGGGCTAATAGAGCTTTAGCTCTGGGGTAGGCCTCCTCACCCAGTTGAACCTTGTTATATGTATATTTTAACTATAATACAGAAGAACGATCTTAAAACAATAAAAAAGGAATAAACACATGTGTTTAATCTAGATAGAGTAATAGATTAAAAATTTTCTTAATAAATTCATTGCATTATGTAAACAAGCATTGATATTAAAATGTAACACAATTTAGTGAAAAACAACAATAATGGATTTAAATTACGAAGTTCCCGGCATTGAAGATAATTTATTATTTTTTATAATACTTCGAGGGGGGGGGGGGGGTTTGCTGTTTTTTACACATTTAAGGAGAAAAGTTATTTTTTATATCGTTGACAAACATTGTTAAAAATATTCAAAGAAGAAAAAGCAGTAATATAAAGAACATTTTGTAAAATTGCGAAAAAAGGAATTGGAAATCAAAGCAGTTAAATATTCCGATGCTATTTGGCCTCTTAAATATTACTTATTGAAATAAATTGTAAATGTTCTCTGGAAACAGCTATTGCAATGTAATACAGTGTTAAAAGGAAGTACTTTAAACTCAGTTTCTTAGCAGTGAAATAATTTAATCATGTAATCCATCATGGGAATTAACTGAATCATTAATTGTCTTCCGACAAATTAAAACTACGCAGTTCATTTGTTCTGGGGATTCTATTTTTAGCAGTATTCATAAATCGGATTTTAATTCCATTTCTTTCACTCTTGAAATTCATATTTTCATTTTAATATTGTTTTCCGAAATATATAAATTTATTTTACCTCATTTAATAGTAATTGTTTTTTTTTAATTAGTGACTCTTATGCTTGTTGATGAATGAATTTATTAGAGAGTAGCTAACTTGCCCGGCGTTGCCCGGATACGTAAAAAAACAGCACGAATTGCGAAAAACCTCTGAAAATCACAATAAGATATCGCGAAAAATTTTTAAATCGCTGCGCAAATTTCGAAAAGAGAAAAGAAATATATATATATATATATATATTGTGTTCGAAGATTGAAAGTTGATTCAACTTCTATCAACGTCTTTCACTAATGTGGAAAAATGGTAGAAAATCGCTAAACTACACTAAAAATCACATACAAAATACCCGAAAAATTCGAAAAATGTTATACGAAATCCGAATAAACTTTATTGAAATGAAGGTAGAAATTACTTTAGTTTTATAGGTCAAAAATGGAATGTCAAAAAATTGCAGCAGATCGCGAAGAAACGTAAATATCGAATAAAAAATCACCTGATGACGTAACAAACACGTGTAAAGTGTTTAATGTCAAGTAAATTTGACATTTACGATCACCCATTATTGGCATTTAATCTTATAGTTTGGCGATATTTTTTTTTTGGTCTATGGGATAATCAGGTAGAACCACAAATTACTTCTGTTTGTATTTAAAAGTAGATAAATAGCTCTTCTTTATATAAATAAATAAAATAAATATTGAAAAAAATGCTTATATGTATATGAAAAGTAAATAGTTTGCCGGTAAATATACGTAAAATTCACTTCACTCGCCAAGGCCATTTTCTCTAACTCACCAAAGCCCATATATTAAAAATATACCAAATACTCTTCAATCTGTTGCCTGATACTAAGTAATCACCATAATGTAAATAACTATTTGCATAGATACGTACCGGGTTTGGCGCGATTTTTTTTCACGCCAATTTGGTGAAAACATCGTTTTCGAATACCAGTTACATATGTATATTTAAATTATTTTCTATTGTTTTAAAAGGAAATAGCAATAAATAGTAAAAAGTTTAATTGATATCTATAGAACAAAACAGTTTATATAACTGTAAAAAAGAAAAGAAAAGTAAATAAACAATTTATTAATAAATAAACAACAATAGCCGAGTTACCATGTCAGGCAAAATAACGCCATTTTGGTGCCCATTATGTACCATGGAGCGTATATGACATCTGTGCCAACAAAACTTTCAATAATATAGTAAATATGTCATTTGATAGTGGCTTGATTATCGAAGATTATAAAATATGTGTGTATATGGCACATTTTTACACTAAAATTTAAATACTTGACTACATAGTTATAATTTTAAATCCTTTTTATATAATTCCAGTGGCTGAGAGGTTCTGCTCTCGAAGCTGGTAGACGGGAGGTGCTGTGTTCGAACCCAATCGCGCCCGTCGGCCTAACCGTTTCGGAGTTTTCGTGGTTTTCTTCGAAGCCGTGGATTCCCACGCGTAAATACGGGTTAGGTTCCCTTAGAAAGACCCCCACGAAGGGCACTCCCCCCTAGGGCCTATATCCCACGTGTTGATAATTGGTCGTCATACACACAAACCAAACCAAATTTTTATATAATTTACATTTGAATATAAAGATTTACTCCAAAATGTTCTCCTATACTTAAAAAAAAAATTATTGCGACCTTCGCCTGGCTTATTTCACGCTTCTGCCTTTGTGGCTTAAAATTGCATTGTTTGGCGACCAAGGTAATAATTAAATAGCATGTAACTCACAAATAAAGTCTTTCTCCTGTAAGACATACGATGGGAAAATTACATAAAAATTATAATTAAATTGAATAAAAAAAAAAAAAAAAGAAGGACTAAAAGACTTACTTAAATTTTATTTCTTCAAGTTTTTTCAGGCACATTTTTATTGGCGAAGCGAAAAATCGCCAAATAATGTATCAATTGCTTCTTTCATACTAATTTATTTTTTAAGTTTTATAAACATTCCTTTCATATTTAAATTAAATATTTTCATTTTATAAACTTTATCTCGCATTAAAAAGGTTTTTTTTTTTTTAATTAAACAAATAACAGTTATTTTCTTTTAATTTGCGAGTTGTTTACATTATTTTATAGCGGATGTAGCCATTTCAATTCATTTACCAACTATAATTTTCGGCAAAATGACCACTGGCAACCCTTTCGTTGAAAATATCAATAAAATACAATAATCTAAGCATTGTATCATGTTACTTTTAATCACAACTTAATTTACTTGGATTCCCTTAAATATAATTAACATAATCCCTTAAGTCAATATTAGTTTTTGTTGCATTAAAATATTTAAATTTGTTGATTTTCTGTAAACAAGTAATCCATATTGGTTTACAATGGAAGTCTATGGGAATTTGGCGAAATATTAGAGATATCGCCAAGTTGGCGTCACTTTTGGCAACTCATTTTGGTCGCCAAATTTGGCGATATACCGCCAAGTTGGCGACAAACTTAGCTGCATTTGGCGACAGAACTATGTCCCTCTACGGCAACCTTCTTATAGGTATGGAAATGTATTAAATGCTGTTCAATAATTGCATAAAAAATTCGCTAAAAATTCAAAAATCGCTGCACGAATTCCGAATAAACTTTTTTGAAACGGGAACAAAATTTACTATATTGGGTTAAAAGAAAGAAACCATATTCTTCTCACTTATATGGAAAAATCACCTCGAAACATAAAAAAGCGCTAAAAATCGCATAAAATATTAAATGAAAAAAAATCTAATCAAAAAATCGAAAATCGGGCTTCGAGGTGCAAAACTTCATATATAGACGTACCTTTTCCCCAAATTTTGTAGCTCTACGTGCAGTGGTCTCTTCAGAACACCGTCGACACACTCACTCACTCACACACAAACTTCTTTCTTTATTATTATAGAGTAGCGTACTTGCCCGACGTTGCCCGGGTACGTCAAAAAACAGCAGGAATTACGAAAAAGCTCTGAAAATCACAATAAGATATCGCGAATAAATTTTAAATCGCTTCTCATATTTTGAAAAGAAAAAAAAAATTATATATTGTGTTCGAAGATTGCAAGTTGATTCCTTTCACTAATGTGGAAAAATAGTAGCAAATCGCTAAAATACACTAAAAATCACATACAAAATTCCTGAAAAATTCGAAAATTGCTATACGAAATCCGAATAAACTTTATTGAAATGAGGGCAGAATGTACTTTAGGTCAAAAATGGAATGTCAAAAAATTGAAGCAGATTGCGAAGAAACGTAAAAATCGCATTAAAAATCACAAAAAGTTCAAAAATCACGAAAGTCAAAATTTACTATAATTTGATAAAAGTTTCAAATCTAATTCCTTTGACATGTGGGCTCTCTTAAAATTTATGTTTTGGAAATCATGCTAAGCATTAGATCATGTTACTCTTATTCGTAATTAATTTACTTGGACTTCCTTAAATATAATCAATATAATTCCTTAAGTTAATATTAGTTTTTGTTTCATTAAAATATCTCAATTTGTTGATTTTCTGTAAGCAAGTAAACCCTATTGGTTTACAGTGGAAGCCTATGGGAATTTAGCAACATATTCGAGATATCGCCAAGTTGGCGACAAACTTGGCGTTATTTGGCGACAGAACTGGATCGCCCCCTACGGTAACTCTCCCTTATAGGTAGGGAGATGCATTACATGCTGTTCAATAATAAACTTCATAAAATGTGCATAAAAAATTCGCTAAAAATTCAAAAATCGATGTACGAATTCCGTATAAACTTTTTTGAAAAGAGGACAAAATTTACCATATTGGGTTAAAAGAAAGAAATCGCATTCTTTTTCCTAATGTGGAAAAATTGAATTAATAAAATCCCTTAAGTTAATATTAGTTTTTGTTGCATTAAAATATCTCAATTTGTTGATTTTCTGTAAGCAAGTAATCCATATTGGTTTACAATAGAAGTCTATGGGAATTTGGCGAAATATTACAGATATCGCCAAGTTGGCGTCACTTTTGGCGACTCATTTCGGTCGCCAAATTTGGCGATATACCGCCAAGTTGTCGACAGAACTGTGTCTCTGTACAGTAACCTCCTTATAGGTATGGAAATACATTAAATGCTGTTCAATAATTGCATAAAAAATTCGCTAAAAATTCAAAAATCGCTGCACGAATTCCGAATAAACTTTTTTGAAACGGGAACAAAATTTACTATATTGGGTTAAAAGAAAGAAACCATATTCTTCTCACTTATATGGAAAAAATCGCCTCGAAACTTAAAAAAGTGCTAAAAATCGCATAAAAGATTAATTTAAAAAAATCTAATCAAAAAATCGAAAATCGGGCTTCGAGGTGCAAAACTTCATATATAGACGTACCTTTTCCCCAAATTTTGTAGCTCTACGTGCAGCGGTCTCTTCAGAACACCGTCGACACACTCACTCACTCACACACAAACTTCTTTCTTTATTATTATAGATATACTGTTGAACTAGAGTTTATCTCATTCTACTAGGGGGAAATGTTTGAAACGTATATATATTTTTAACAGTTCGGTTATCACCTATTTTCTTATATGCAGGGATATAGTGGAGGATATAGTGTGTTATGCCCCATACACATTCAATTTTTTAAAAGAAACTCTGTATGCATGCTGTTTATCAAGTAAAGCTATAGCCTATAACGCTTTGATTTTTTGCATAGTATACAGAGCACATAGGAAAGTCACTTTACCCTTAAAAACTTTCGAACAGTGAGAACTTCAACTGTGAAATTGGGAGATTTAGATAACCCTTTGTCGCTCAGTGTTCCATTATATGGAGCAACCAACTTGATTCCGAAATACCATAATTGCACCAGAATTTTGGTACAAGTATTTTACCGTTCATTATGTATCTGAAATAAAGATTTTTTTTATTTCTAAATAAATTTGTTCATAAATTCGATGGACATTCATTCATGTAATCATTTTAGCAATGGAAGTGCTCTTCGCTGGAAAAGGATAACAGTATAGTAAAATGACTATGCCCAAACTAGTACAAAGACCCATAATGGCAAAATTTGGAAATTATCGACCTTACCTCGAAAACTATGAACGATAGCGATCAGAAGATCAATTTAAAAAAAGTTTAAAACGTTCATGATTTTACATAAAATGATGTATGGCATCTAAAAACAACTTTGTTAAAAGCATTGAAATGTAATTTTTTATATCCAATGATACGCTTAAATACGATAATTGGACACAGAAGTGTAACATTATAAGGTAGTTGCATATTTATTAATAAAATAAATCCAAGATAAAATTTATATTATTAAAATAAAGTATGCAATATGGGTCTGTCACTGGGACACGGGCAAAATACATGATGAAGCATTTCTGCCAATCGGGGACACATTGAGCGTACTTGCTCTGATTTTCTTATTAAAATAATTTGTACCTTTCTGATAGGCTTTAGTTTTATTACTAAATGTACAGTTGTGGAAAAAAAAAGATGTAAACACCCCTTACTAACTCTGCAAAAAATTATCGTAGAAGAAAGTTACTGATATTATACGATTGGTAATAAAGTCTACTTTTAAACGATGCATACAAATTTTCTTAGGGGGCCATCTACATATTAAAACGAACCATAACTTTGTTTTTCAATATCAGTAGACAATTCTGACAGCATGAATGAACTCTAGACCAGGGGCGCCATTTGAGGGGGGCTGGGGGGGGGCAATAGCCCCCCCCAAGTAATTTGATTTTTCAGAAAATTTATCAACCATCAATTGTCAGACTCAAACAAAATTTAAAAAATACTCAAACGCTAAAATAATTTATAAGATTTGATTGCAATAAAAAAATATGCATGAAATAAATACTTTATGCATAGGAATTAATAATTATCAATAAACAATTAAATTTAAAAAATCAAAAAACCCGACTGCGTAAAAAGCGCACTAATTAATTATTTCTCATCAATGTGAAACTATTTTTCTTTTTCAATTGCCACTATTAGCTCACACTCTCGCTATATATATCTTGTTCAAATTTTCAATCGTTAATAAAATACTTATATATTCATCCAATCAAACTCAAATATTTTTTTAACTTGTAGCGGATGACACTTGATGTTAATCCAGTTTTTTCAAATATTAATTCATTTAATTAAATTTAATTAATTAATTTTCAATAATCGAGAGAGCCCTCTTCTTGATCAAGGTGTTTTAAGACCGAGAGAGCCCTCTTCTTGATCAAGGCATTTTAAGCGCCATTCAAGAGGAAAGAAGAATGGGAGAAAGAAAATTCTCTTATTGACCTAAGTAGGAATTGACTTAAAATATTTTTTTATATTACGTGTTTATATTACTTACCTATTTTTTTTATTTACTTGTATTGATGACTTTTAAGTTGTGTTTAATTGTTAGTTCCTATCTATAAACACAGTTTTGATGAGGTCTATAGATGTCTATGATGGTTAGAGTTGCAGTAAAGCTAGAGATCCTACATACACAACTTCTAGTTTGTATAATATTTTAACGGAGCTTCTAACTGTAAAATAGTCAATGAAACATCGTCTTCATTTTGAAAGGCCTATCCAATGATATGCCACTCAATAGGGTGCGTAATTTTTTTCGTCTCTGCCGCTCTTTTGTATTTCACGGTCGCCATTTTGAATTTATAAAAACAAAAACTAGCCTATAACCATTGGGCCGTTAAGACGAATTGATAGAGACCTCATTCATTAAAATCCATCCAGCCGTTGGGGTGTTTCCAGGGTATACAGAAATCCACATACCCAGATTCGCGTGAAACATATAACCCTTCTTTTCAGTCGGGTAAAAATACTTCCTATTCGAACTTTCTTAAGTTGAGACATATATCGTACTTTGGCCAGTTTTAAATATGCATGAGAGATATTTTCTTTTATCAATTGCTTCTGTGCTGTGTACAACTTGATCATAGGAAAACTAGTCCCCTCATGGCTAGAAATACAGGGGTACAGTTTTTTCAGATAGTTTTTTAGGGGGGGGGGGTTGTTGAAGGGGCGAATATAATTCAAGTTCTTAATTATCCGACTTTTTCACTTTTTTGGATTATTAGTGTCACAATACATTTACTGCAATCATTGCAATGTTCCCAAATTATTTAATTATTTGTTTTATATAATCATATTATATATGGTACTCTCTCAAAATTCTTCGACGCCTAGGAATGAAATTTGCGCACACAACACATTTATAATAAAGTAGTCTGTAATTTTATCCCTTATATACAGAAATGAACACATTGGTTATTACTATGGGACACCATTAATAGTCAAATCTATAGTTTTTATTTGAAAAATATTCAGAACTTCCTTGTTAAGAACCAGGTCATCCCGATTCCGACCGAAAGAGATATAGTATAATCCAAAAAACTTAGTCTAATTCACTGGCAACGAAGAAAATGCGTCAACTGATCCTGATGCAGGGCTGTAATTTCATGTAAATACGAAAACCGCTAAAAAGATTTCATTGAAAGGCAACCCGAACCGAAATGAAAGAAAATTAATCCATATTTTAATACAATTATTGTAAAAAAAGTCTACAATTATATCTTTAAAATAAACTTTACTTTTTACGTAGAAAAATGAAGATATAATATAGTATTCATTAATGTTCAAATATGTAGCTTTTTCATCTGAAATTTCATCAGGAAAATCGGGATTTCTTTGAAAATAATATTAACACGAACCCACCTCAAAATAGTGAAAACGCAATCTGAAACAATTAACACTTTACCTTACCTTTACTTGCAGAAAATCACTAATGAAAATTTTCTTATCGCTATAGATCACAAAAATTGCGCATTTCATGACCTATTCATGATGTACGTGGGCTGATTATCTCATGACTGATTGAATTTCATGATCCTTATTTCGTGATCATCTGACGAAATTTGCCATTTTTTCCCGCAACAGTTTCACGAAATTCACTATTTTTTCCTGAGGCCGTTATCAAAATTGTTTTTTTTTCTCGCGACCATTTGTCGAAATTTAAAATCTTTTTCCGCGACCAACTGATGAAATTCCATATTTGTTTCTGTGATCTTTTGACAAAATTCGCAATTCTTTTCCACGGTAATTTGTTGAAATTCGTGATTATTTTTCTCCACCATTGACTAATAATATTTGTAATTTTTTGCGCGATAGTTACACGAAATTTTGTATCTTGTTTGACGAAATTCCCCTCGATTGTTTGACTAAATTTTCGTGATTTTTTGTGTCAGCTTTTGACGAAATTCGCGATTATTTTCGCACTTGTAAAAGTACAAAATTCGAGATTTTAGTTTGCTTTTCTTTTAATCTGAATTTCGCGATCTCTGATGAAATTAGCAATATTTTCCACGATCGTTTGGAGAAATTAGCGATATTTTCCGCGACGATTTGGGTTTTTTTTTTCTTAAATTTGCAAAATTCGCGATTTTTTTCTGTGACCCATTGACGAACTAATTTTGCGGAATTCCAAAGAAAAAAAAAATCGTGGATTTTCACGAAAATAAAAAAAAAATTCGCAGAATAATCCTATGCCCGTGAAAGAAGTTATGGAGACAAAATCACACAGAGCTCTTTTTATTGTGCTGGATTTTCCAATTTTCTGTGAGATTTGTGCAGTTTTGAACGTTGTGCAATATTGCACGTTCCCTGTTCCTCAAAGAAAATTTTTCTTTGTCCTTCACCAGGAAACTCTTGAAATGGTGCCCCTGTAGTAAAACCTCAAAAAAAAAGAAGTCGAAAGGGACTAGAAAAAAGTTCAATTTCAGACAGGTCTCTGTCTTAGCAAGTATAATTGTATTTTTCATCGAAATTTGATTTTTTTTCCCAATTGAGAAGGAATTCTGTTATAGACACGCTTCGTTTTCACAAGTTTTAGTATAATTAATACATTGCTTTTCAGAGCTATAATATAGAGTAGGTGGTTTAACAGTCTTTGAGGATACCTGTAAAAATGGAACCTATAATAGAATCCTGTCTAAAAAGAAAAATTTTCATATTCAATATATTGAAATTTTACCAGCTAAGACGGAAACCTGTTTAAAACGAAATATTTCATTGGTTCTTGAGTTTCCGTATTCAAAGTTTTTACTGTTTTTGTAAGCATAATTCAGTTTACGTTTCTCGTTCGGAGGTGGGGGGGGGGGGGGGGAGTGACACCCGAATTCTACCCTTAGCTATATAACTTCCCTCAAAAAAATCTTTGCCCCAAGAAATTTCTGAAATGGCGCCCCTGCGACCCTTCAATTAGCCTAAAAACAAATTTTTATTCAATTCGTACGATACGTTTCTGAGAAATTAATTATTTTAAAACAAGGGAATTAAGGGGATGTATCCAAATTGAGGGTCGGTACTCCATTGTTGACCAAGAGAGCTCCCTTCTTGATCAAGGCATCTTAAGCGTTCCTCAAGCAGTCATTGAAGAGTACTAGATTATAGGATAGCATAAGAAATTTCAAAATATCTAGTCACTTCTATCATAGACAGCCCCTTAAACAATCATTTTGCTGTTTTTTAAGTATAATTTGAAAACTACTTGGAAGAAAAATGTGAAATTTTTGATTTCCATAAAGCAGGACTTAATAAATCTAAATCCATCAAAAAAATTGTACGTTGCAATTCATAACTTTTTCTAATATTAATTTAATAATTCATAAATTAAATGATCATAACATTATAAAAAATGCAAATTCAACGTATTTATGTTTGGATATTTTAGTATTATTGCTACACAAAAGAAATAGCACCTTAGGAGCATAATTTCAGGAGATATTAATAAAAATATGAAAATGCTATTTAACATTAGAGGCACTCAATTTTGAATGTTTATCATTCAAAAGCTTATCATTCAAATGACTTGAATTTTGGTGTCTAGGCATAGTTTGAACCGTAAATTTGAAATATCTTGTTAAAATTGGGTATTGCTATTGAAAAAAATGAAGTTTGGGTACGTTTCAATATGTAGATGGCCCCCTAAGCAAATTTTATATACATCATTTAAAAGTAGACTTTATTTCCAATCGTTCGATACTAGTAACTTTCTTCTACGATAATTTTTTGAGGAGTTAGTAAGGGTGTTTACTTTTTTTTCCACGACTGTAGATACAGAGTGTCCAGCGAATAAGACGCTGATTTCAAAATTAAATATCTCAAAAACAAAGATCAATAGAATTATGGGATAAACGGTTTGTTTATTAGCTAAGCTGTAAAAATGTTGTACAGAAGTTTCAAAAATTAGTTGCAAAAACCGCTAACAGATGGCGCTGTAATCGCAATGCCTATAAATTGTGTTTTGAAGTTGAGAGCCGTAGCATCTCAATCCTAGATGGCTTCCTATGGAAGAACGAAAATTGGGAAAGACCGCTTTTCCGTTGGGGTGATGTGCAGAAGTGGAGGCATCTGGTCACAGAATTATTGCCTCAGCTTCAATTTTAGAGAATTTCAATTAACAGAATTTTCAATAAAAAGTTTAGCAATCATTAAATAAGAGCTTAAAAAATATTTTATTTGGGTAATGTGCAGAAGCGGAGCCATGTGTTGACAGAATTGAGATTTGTTTCAAATTTTGTTATAAGATACTTCGGTCCGGTTACCAATATCTCTGTGGTATGTCTTTTCTCTCCTAATTGGTAAATCGTGGAATCGAATCCAAATAGAGGAGGATTTGAAAAAAATGGAAATCTTTACTTTTTAATATTTATTTAAACTGTGAAAAAAGTTTGAATAAAAAAATCTAAAGTTTCTGATTTTAAAATTTAATTAAGTTAAAAGAAATCCCTTTTTTAAAAATCATTGAACATTTATAATAATGATTCATAAATCATTTTTTTTTACTGTAGAGAATAGTTTGAATGGAAGAATACAAAGTTTCTATTTTTAAAAATTTAATTAAGTTAAAAAATAATTTTAATTTTAAAAACTCGTTTTCATTTTTTTT
The DNA here is from genome assembly GCA_963932465.1 of Maratus speciosus. Lineage (NCBI taxonomy): Eukaryota > Metazoa > Arthropoda > Arachnida > Araneae > Salticidae > Maratus > Maratus speciosus. Next base: position 416,672,474 of record OZ010789.1, on the reverse strand, counting down.
TATCATTGAGCACAGAAATATGGTGCAGCTTCTAGCAATAGGATCCAAAGTGTTCGAAAGGAATGCAGCATCCAAAATACTTTTGCTTTGACGTTGATGATATGACTTATCATCAATTCCTTTTAAAAAAGAAATAATTTAATGCATAATTTCTGTCTCTAAAACTTTGTTTACAAAGAAAAGAAATATATGTGTTGTGCTAAAACCAAAGTATTATGCCGTGATTTAAAAATAAATTAAAAGTGAAAAATTACTTTTTTATTTATAATAATTCAGGTATAAACAATAATACCAAAATATTATGCCGGGATTTAAAAATATAAAAAATAAAAAGTACAAAATTATTTTTCTAAATATATGCATTTTGATTTAAATAATTATGTGGCATTAAAGATTGAATTTAATAAAATATTTAAAAAATTCTTATAATGATTTTCAAACTTTTTATTGAAAATTGTATTAATTGAAATTTTCTAAAATTAAAGCTGATGCAATAATTCTGTGACTAGATGTCTCCACTTCTGCACATCACTCCAATGAAAAAATGAACTTTCCCAATATTCGTTTTTACGTACGGAGCCATCTAGGAGTGAGACCCCATTGCTCTGGACTTCGAAGCAGTTTACAAGTATTGCGATTACAGCGCCATCTGTTAACGGTTTTTGCAACTAAATTTTTAAACTTCTGCATAACATTTTTACAGCTTAGCTAATAAACAAACCGTTTACCGCATAATTCTATTGATCTTTGTTTTTGAGATATTTAATTTTGAAATCAGGGTCTTATTCGCTGGACACCCTGTATCTTTCTTATAATGCTACACATCTGCATGTGATTAGTGACGTATTTAAACTAGTAGTGGGATATGAAAAATATATCTCTGGCCTTTTAATAAAGTTATTTGTACATCTAAGCTATTGTTCTAATACTAAACTGCGGCGTGCTCTTTGCAACTGTCTTTCGCTTTTCATCCACATAGGGCAGGGACGACGAAGCTATGGCACGCGTGCCGAACTTGGCACTTAAGAAAACTTCTCTGGCACGCGAAAAAACTTATAGATTATATTCAGTTTACGGAGTATAATCCATTTTATGTTTTTCTACAACAAATATAGTTTTTTTGTAACAGGTAATTTACTTTAAAAATAATCCGTTTCTTTTAAATGAATGAAGGTATTATAAATTTCAATGATAGCGCCCTATAGCGCCATTTTCTCGCCAAACCATTCAACATATAATGTTTTCCAAATAATTTTGATTATCTATCAAATTTCAAAGGTTTTATTTTTAAAAATTGATTTTAAGAGATAGTTTGCATAGTAATATACATAATTGACACGCTTCTGCTTCAGTTTTATTTTATATAGGTTTAGGATTTTAAGTTATTTTATGTTTTAAAATATTTAGGTTTTAATTTTGAAAATTGAATGTTAACTGTTAGTGTAAATAATTATGTATCTATTTAACCAGCTTCTACGTTACGAACTAAAAATAATCTCATTCGGAAGTATACAATAAAAGAAAAACTCATTTATAGATTAATAAAACGAAATTCGATGCGACATGGCTGTAATATTCATTAAATATAGCATAATAAATAAGTTAGGTATCGGATTTAGTATAAGTGTAAAAATATTTAAGTAAAAATTCTATAAAAATTAGTTATTGGATTTTATCTTAGTTAAAATGTTTTTCGCACGTTGGAATGTTGATACATAATAATTTTGAAATTTTTGGCACGCACCGCTCAAAAAGGTTTGCCATCCCTGATATAGGGTGTAAAAGTTACATATTTGGCCAGTGAAAGTGCTGCTGACGGTTAATTAGGTAGGCTGTCGTCGCTTTTGAGGTCTGCGCGGAACGGAATGGCCTGGTCCGGTCCGTGCTAAAAAGGGTTAAAACAGGCCCGATCCGTGCAAAAATTTATGAAAACAGACCCGACTCAATTTCTCCAGAAAATACCAATTTTCCTTAACGAATAATCAAGATTTTTTTTCTAGAATACTGCATACATATTTGAGGGAAATTTTAACATTATATATTATTGTACACTGTAAAAAAATCTGTAACGTTACTAAAGTTTTTCTAGGAAACTGGGATGCCTAGAACTTTTTATGTAACGGCAACAATAAAAATTCCTGTAACAGACACTGTTACAGGATTTTTTGTTGTCTTTACCTAAAAAGTTCTAGGAATCCCCGTTTCCTAGAAAAACGTTAGTAAATTTACAATTTTTTTTAACAGTGTATGCCATAGAATGCAGAATAGCGTCAGTACCGGCGCGTCATGTAGGCCCAGTATGTAGAAAGAAAATGTAAGTCTGATCCAGGCCCGGACCGAGTCTGCTGAAATAATTAAGACCTGGTTCAGACACGATGCAACTACTGGTATACGCTGGGCATATTATGTTTCTGAATTGATGTCAATCTAAAATCGGTTCGTGCATCCTATTTATACTTATCCTCGTCTTAGGCACGTCCATTGAAAATTGTTCCCATTTTATTGGCTTAGTTTGATCCCATGGAGGAAAGAGATAGATGGAGATGCAGTAAGGTGACTAGGGGTGACGCCAAAAAAGTAACCCTAAAATCCCCTATAGTAGGCCCAAACACAAGCACGTTCTTTCACGAAAAAAAGAAGAAAACTTTTAGTAATACAGTTTCTAGTTTATAATACAATGGAATACTGCTTTAGAATGCTTAAAATAAGCAGATCACTTTCATTTAGCAAAAAAAAAAAGAAAAAAGAAAAGCACAGGTGCTGTCAAAGAATCCGGTCCCTGTTCTAGGTGCTTGTTTTGTTTGGGCCTAGTGAGAGCCTTTAAATTTCAGTGATAACGCGCATCATATTGCAAACCGTTTATACGACATACTGCATCTCCATCTATCTGTTACCTTCATATTTTGATGATATTAAATTTTATATTGGGCCAAATTTTTTCATTGGCTCGGCCCAACCCGCTTACTTTTTTCATCGCCTCGGCTTGGCCCGTTAAAAAAATTGTCTTTAATCCACCTGTCCAGCCCGTGCTCGTGCAGACTTCTAAGTCGCTTTACTCTATCTACTGTTGTCGTGCTGACATTGCTGTAGCTCTATCTCCGCTGGCGAGTCTTTTTAGGATAAGAGGAACTTTCTTAGCCCCCTGTATATAATACTCGATGTTTTTAATGTGTTATTAAAAACAATCACAAAGAGAAATTTCAGTTAATTTTACTATTGGTGACGCAATGATGTAACATAAAATTTAGTAAATGAATCTGAAATTCTTTATGTTTCAAATTAAAAATTTTGTTGGAATAAATAAAAAGAGTTTTTTTTTTTTAATTGGAATACTTATCGTACTTCCACACATAATGAAATGTTCTATACAGATTGAATATTCTATTCATAAGAAAACGATAGAAAAAAATACTATGAAATATCTATTGATAAATGTTTTATTATTGGTACCGTCTGTTTTAATCGTATTTTGTTTTATTGACTTATTCGTTTATGTTAAAAGACAAATCCGATTTTTTACAAGAAAGATCAGAAAACGCTTTCAGATGAAAATTAAAATACATTCGAATATAAGAATTTTGCAATTCACTTTGCTTCAAAATAAATAAATCAGTTTTAGAAATATGATTGTCTGCTACTTTTGTCTTTTGACAAGCACCCATACACATGATAAATATAAGAAAAAAGTAATGTCCAAAAATAATATCTAGAGAAATGACAAATGTGTTTTTCTGTTTCTAAAACATTTTAGGTAATTTTAGTAAACATTACGTATTGAAATCTGACTGTGTGTGAGTACTTCAAAATTCCTTCTTCTCGAATATGGAAAATTACGCAATAAAACTAACATTAGTTAGTCGCATGGATTCAAAGATATAATCATTTTTGAAATTTTGAATTTTAAAATTTCTCCCAATTTATATATATAATTAAAATGAAATCAGATATGTAAAAATAAATGGAAAAAATAAAAAATAAAAATTCAAAAATATTTTAATTTTTAATGAAATTTTTGTAATGATGGCAACAAAATTACTCCATCGTTATGAAAAAAGAATGACAGAATGACAAAGGTAAATAATGGGATATCGTCTACTATCCGAACTGGTGAACAAATATCTTTGCTTTAGTTATATTTGTGTAAATAAATGTAAGGATTTTCAGTTAATATTCTCTTAAAGAATATTTAATATAAAATGTATTCACATGACTTATTTTCACCTTTATTACAATAATTTTCAAAAAGCTAAAAGGTTTTTATATTAGTGATTCGTATAAAATGCCATTTTCCAAATTTGTATGGATGCAGATAGAACATGGAGTCTGAAGATAAGTGTAGTGTCTACGCTTAGTCTGGATAGATTTGTTCAAACCATAGCAACTCACATAGACGCTTTCCGTGTGACGTCAGTCATGACGTTTTGGTTGGAAACTGACTCCAAACAAACGGTTGCTATGCGTCATTTCTTTTTAAATATAAATCGTATAAATTGTTACTACTACATATCAAGTATTAAAACACTTAAATGTGAGATATAGATATACGATATAGCTATAATATACAAACAAAATAGAAAATACAGCATAGCAGCCGTTTGTTTGGAGTCAGTTTCCAACCAAAACATCCCGACTGAAATCGTCTATTATAAAACTTATCTGGAACAGTTCGCTTCGGTGAGTTAGACAAATAAACAAATATTTACTTGGCAATAATGGCAAGCTAGCCAAGTTTTTGCCGAAAAACCCCGCGTTCAATTAAATTTTTTGGACCGCATGTGAATATTTTTTTTATTAAGTCATTGTACTATGATTGCATCAAAATCACGAAATAAACAAAATGTAATTTTCGTAATTTCCCATTAGTTTACATTCTAAATAAGTCTCTGGCTCATAATGAAAAAATTAACAAAAGTACTACAACAAATCTTTTCAAAATTTATGATAAATTAATTTCCTTCCCTCCCCCTAAAATAAAAAGATTTCATAAAATGCAAATATAATACATCGACAATTTATGCTAGTCAGTTGGTAATAAAAATCTGAACTTCTGCTGAATTCCAACTGACCACACCAATGGATTTTGTTATAAGCCAAAACTTCAGTTACAGAAATTTAACTGGAATCTTTTCGTTCTCTCTTAACTGAAAAAGGAACATTTCCGTTCAACGTATGTCTTAGAAGGAATACTTTCGTTTTTAACATTCAACGAGTAAGAACAAAAATGAAAATTTACGTTTATTCTGAGAAAAATTACATCTTCCGCTCAAAATAAGAAATTTTCCTTTAAAAGGCAGAAATGTTACATAAAATCACTTGTACATAGGGTCGGCGCAACTATCGAGCAAACTGGATGCTCGCTGAGCAAACATGCTCAGATCAGCCGAAATCTCGGCTTTGAGTTTTCAATATATAGATGATAACTTTTTTTTTTGGATTTTGAATTTTTTATTATAATTTATTTTTCTCTCAAATATAACCCAGAAACAACTTAGTAAGCGATATAGAGAAGAAATGACGACTCAAAAACATAGAAATTTGACTTCGAAATAGTGCCAAAACTAATTTTGCAAGATTAATTTTGTCGTACAGCATTAAAAGTTCTGTTATTGTTTTTACAATATAAGAGATATATAATATTTAACTTGGTTATAAAAATTTAAAAAAAAGTAACGACCTAAATTAATTACGATCCAAACTTCAGTCAAATTTCGTTGTTTCAAACTTTTCTTGTTCCCTGAAGTAAAATGCCTGAAAGACTAATTATCTTGAAGCTAAAGCTCTTGATTTATTTTATCTTACAATGAATGTTAATTTTTTTTATCATGAATGTAAAAAATGTCGTTTTAATAAGATTAAATTCTTCACGAGTCTGTTTAAAAATTTTAAATCCCAAAACAATGAAAAGTAAAACAAAAAGGCTTTCGAACTATTATAAAGAAAGCACAAAAGACAAAACTTACAACAAAACTATTCAATACATTACCGAATATGATTAATTAAATTATTAGCGGCTAAAACTACAATGTTCTTGGATTTATTTATTTATTTTTGTAGTCATGGACAGCAATGTTTCACAATTGTCTTATTATAAAAATTATGTTAAATATTAGATTAAAAGAGGACTAAAGAAGAAATATGACCTCCAAATAAAAAAAAAGAAAGTTTAATTCTTTAAACGCTCTCCAGTTGAAATTGTATTAATAAATTATGATGTAGCATAGAACATTATAAATTAATCAGGGGTTTAAATTGACTTCCAACAATAATGATAAGTGAAGTTTTACAAATTGTTTGTGTATATATACCGGGTGTCCCAAAAAGGACTGACTGATTTTAAAATTCAATAACTTGCAAACGGTGACAGATATTTAAAAAATTCTTGCAGGAGGGTTATGCATAAGGTCAAAAGTTTTGTTACAGTGATTTTCGATTTTAGTTCGAATTACAAACAATAGATGGCGCTGTAAGCAATAGTCGCTAAATACAGGCTCCATTTCTGGTCCTTTCTCTTGTTCCATGCTGAAAAAGGAGATGGAAATGTATTATCCGGGCCACGAAGTACCAAAAATCGAGCCTAAATTCAGCGTCTATTGATCGCAGCGCCATCTATTGTTTGTAATTCGAACTAAAATTGAAAATCACTGTAAAAAAACTTTTGACCTTATGCATAACCCTCCTGCAAGAATTTTTTAAATATCTGTCACCGTTTGCAAGTTATTGAATTTTAAAATCAGTCAGTCCTTTTTGGGACACCCGGTATATATATGTGTGTGTGTGTATACATAATGTTATATAGAGGGCAGCAGGCACCATATATTGAGGTTTATACCTGCCTATAATATACATTATTACTCCTTGGTCCACAATTATTTAAAGAATGTTTTTGGCAACATGTGCAAATAATCTCTTACCCTTTTTTCTGCTGCATCATGCAAAATAAGATTGGAACTCAAATTGGTAATATGTTTTTCTTTTTTAATCCATTTCAATCAACATTTATTTTTAACTTATTTGTTCTCTAACATTACAGTTTCTGTATTTATTGTGTGTGGCAGTCCTAATTTCGTATTCTTTAACTTTTTATGGCTAATGAAGATGAAACCACACACTTTATTGGTGGTAATAAAGGTAATTAGGACCTGATGAATCTGCTTTGGTTTCAAAAATTTCCGTATTTCCATTTTTCCTATGTTTACAATGTTTTCAAATCCATGTGACAAATGGTATTGGGATCTGTTTTATAATCTTATGTGGTGGTTCATATATCATTTTAAATTTAATAAATTCTTTTATTATTTGTACTTTCATATTTTTGTAGGTAATTTGCAATGGTTTTTAATGGTTGTATATATATATATATATGTATATAAACAAATGAATTACTAAATTATTAAATAAGTTAGTAAATCGGGGCCTCCGTGGCCAAGTGGTTAATGCACCACGCCGCTAATTGCTAGAGAGCGTAGGAGGTGTGCGGGTTCGACTCCCGCTGGCTCCGTTGCACACTCTTTGTGGAGCTCCCTGTTGTATTTATCTGGTGTTGTAAATTTCCTTGTGACTATCTCGCCCTTGTATGTAATGGAAAAAGGAAAATAAAAACTTTGTTTTCTGTTTGTGTATAATAATAAGAATCATTCGAGGCGAACAGCCATAGTTACTATAGGCCTCAAAGATCCACACTCTCTCCACTACGGATCTCCACTACGATGGACTTCAGTGTCAATGTCAAGTAAGTAAATTTTTAATTATTATAGAAATTCCTTTAACATGTAAGACATTAACATTTAAAGCTAAATCGAGAACGTGTTGCACTTTTTTGCAGTTGACTCTCTTTTAACACTGTCCAACAAAGTTGAAAAGTGTTTATGCATTCGGTTTGTCTGTCCGTCTGGTCGTCAATCTACGCTCTAACTCCTGAAAATATACTCGGATTTTCATGAAATTGATAAAAGTTATTTAGGATCACCAACGCATGATTAGTATTGTATATGAAATATGTAGGATTAATCGCTCATTGACGGGGGCACTCAAAAGTTTTCCATTACATTATGGTATATGGGGAAAAATCGTTTTGTGAGTATTTTAATGACATTACGCTGTTTCAAATGTATTGAAACTGATATAAATCACCCAATTTCACAACGATCATGTTAGAACAGAGCATTCACAGCATTTTTTATTCATTTACAGGGACACACAAAAGAAGTCGGTTACAGTACAGTATAACTTTGAGTAATAATTGCTGGAGTGTATGGTTTAAAATTCGATATACTCTTTTAAATTTAATTAATTTTTTTCATCTTTCTCGTTATATATAAATTCTATACCTCGAATACAGGGCTGCACAAAAGTATTCACGTAGCGTTCTCCTTATTAGATGAAATTACTGAAGGTAAACTTTTAACTGAAGTATATGTATATCTTAAGTGAACTAAATTTTGGCATGCATGTAGTTAATACAATCAAATCTATATATCATATGCAAGACTGCTGAAAAAATTCGCATAATTTTCCTATTGTGGATGAAAACAGCTGAAATTGGGTTTTGAAATGTGTTATGCGTTTCCATACGGTTGAATTAGACGTAATAAATATTTTAATTTTTTAAACAGTGCAGTTTTGCTATATTATTTTGAATGTGTTTATAATCTATGCTTGACGCATGATTTTTTTCTTTCTTGTTTTTAATCTTCCAAAGTTTTCGAAAGAAGCTCAATCACTCTCAAATTATAGCACCAGAAGGCCCTAATATTGGTTGTATTAGGTCGGGCGTAGTTACTTTACAATCATTAATGTTACTTTTATAAATTGTGATAAATTTAGGATATACCATTGCCGCCACTGGTACAGTTGTTGAACCGTTTTCTAAATATTCACACATTTTTTCGATTACAAAAAGACTTCCCTATGCACCATGTATATATATTTAATGTGTATCCGCGTAAAAATTTCGAACGGATGTTTCGATTTTCATGATAGCATTATTCTCCTTTCTGATTTTTGTTTTGCTTTTGGAAAGATCCCAATTGTCTTTTTCAAAATTTCCAGCATCTTCACTTCATTTTTCATATGATGCTTTCAGTGATTTCAACTTATCCCTTTTGCAATATAAGATTTCAATGCATTATCCTTATCCTAAGTTAATTTTTTTCTTATGTTAAATATTTGTTAGATCTCTTAACGCTCGAAAACTGATCTCTCTTATTTCATGAAACCTAAAGACGTAATTTAATGTGAATAATTGCTCAATTACGTAGTTCAGAAGTTATTTCAGTATTTAGATGCTTACAATTAAATTAAGCAATCGACTTCCCTTTTATACAATTTACAAACAGCTTCATCTCTAAGTCAGTTGTTGTTATGCATAAGGATTAATAAAAAATCTATTGAATTAATTTAGTAAGATGTCTAAGAAAAATCAAGTAATGAGTAAAAGCTGCAACCACTAATTTTTTTTTTCAAAAATGTCGTAGACACGACCAATCTTAGAAAGTTTAAAAGTTGATTTTTCGTAAGAGGAAAAAATAACATTTGGAATTTCAATATGTCATTTAAAATCATCCTTAAAATTTAATGAGTTGTTATTCTCGATGATATGTTTATTATAGTTTTAAACAATTAGCATAGTTTTTAAATCATATGCATTTAATTGTATTTTTTAGAAAGGTCTACCTGCCATCGTATTTTAAAACTTATATAGTGCGTTTTTTTAGAGGTGTGGTTTTGAATTGGCAATATTGTTTCTAGTCGCAGTCAATTTCTCAGCTGATAGATGATTTGTGCTCAGTATGTTTTCTTATTTCACCTTGAATAGACTTATGCCAGAACAACATTCATTTGCAAATTGTGCAAAACACCATCCGTTTATTGTGGGAGACATTCAGTGAGCACATAATCTGCGTAATGGATCTATGAACTGGCCTCCACTGTCATATGATGCCACACCTATAGGTTATTTTCCGAAGGGATATATGAAATATCCGGCCTACGACGATAAACCACAGACGTTGGACCACTTGGAAATCAACATCCGCCGCATTATTGCTGATATATACGGCCTCAGCTGTTCGACAAGGTGGTCGAAAATTCGTCTTCCAGATTGCTCTACATTTGAGCCATCCAGTGCCAAAACTGCATTTGCGTACATACTAAGCGTACAATGTAAATGCTGGAATCTGGCGTAAATTCACACAGCTGCGTCGTCTTGAGGACGGGGTTGATAATGCAAATACGCGGGGTTTGACGTCATATATGACAGAATATCTACTATCTGCGCATCTCTTGCGCATATTTTCTGAATCTTTACTCACTTATGGAAAAAGAATCTAGTTTACCAGATTTATTGTAAAATATTTTTGTTCAGTTTGTTTTGGTAAAATTATGTACATTAAAAAAAATAGCCACAATATCATTTTAATTTCGGCAGAAAAAAAGCTCTGATGCTATCAAAACATTATTGCCTTTTGCCCTGAAACTAAAATGGCATTTTTTGTATCAAAATAAGCTGTAAAAAACTATTTTGCAATAAATCTGGTAAACAAGATTCATCTTCTGTGAATGAGTAACAATGTGAAATTCGTGATTGAACTTTTAACAGGGATTCTATAAATGGCTTTGTCTGATTAAAAAAAAATCTAATCTGGCGATTTTAGAAAATTATTGAAGCTATTGTCTAGGATCCCAAAATATCCAAACAAATAAATAAACAATACTTGCCCGTTTAATAGTACAACATTTAATACATGCATTTTAAATTAACGTTATTCCGAATATAAAATTAAATGAGTTTTAAATTAAATGAATGAAATATTTGTAAGTTAAATAACATGAGTGCAATACGACCAAGAGAATATTAGAAACTTGTCGTCTGCGCTCGATAAACGAAAAAATGGACTTAAAATTGAATATTTTATTTATAATTTAATTCTATACATATTCTAAACATTCATAAACGTTGTATCCTCATGGGATTCCGTGTATATAATTTTTGTAATTTTAGCACATCTAGAATTGAGTAAAAAATGAGACTACAAAATTCTATTTTTACATATTAACTACTTACTAATTTTAATGCGTCATTTTTCATTACAATTTTTAAAAAAATAATAAAATCAAGCGTATCTAAATCAGCGACATTTGATAATATATATTAAATATTATTTGATGTTTTTTACAGATAAAAATAAAAACACGCAACTAACTTGTTTTACTTTTTGGAAAAGGACAGAGATGAATTCTATCAGAAAAATAATTTTCTTACAATTTCAAAAACTACAGCCATTTGATGGCCGACATTTTGCTATTTTAACAAACAATATTAGTTCTAAAAAGAACTGTTTTCATTTAAATAATTAACTATAATAAATAAATAATCGCGAATAAAAATCAATACAATATTCTATAGTGCCAGAATATAAATACTACAAACAGATGAAAACACGACGTTTGTGCTTGCGCAGTTATTTCATAGATGTACAATTAATAAATTATCTATAAATAAGAAAACAGTTAGATATACTCTTGTTGTTCAACCCTGTCCACTACGTGGCGTGTGACCTTGATTCATGTGACCTCGCCTTTCATCTTGCGGTTACCTCTCCCATTTAAGATAGAACGCTTACTTTGTATCCTGCTTTGGCCAGGGCGCCCATGTCCTCGAAATCATTTTTAAGCACTAATGGTATAAAATTACTTAATTTATAAAACCAATATCATGGCCATTAATATTATTTTTATGTGTTTTATTTCGTTTTTAATTTGTATATCTCTAAAGGAAAACACCTTTAATAAATATTAATATCTGTCTTAACATTTCTTACCGTTTTACAATATGAAATCTGTATGCAAATCCCAAAGACGTGACAGGTGACAGAAAAGTACTTGTAAAAGAACCTCATTGTCATTATGTGTTTTTCCGAAATGTTATTTTTATATCCTAAGATGAAAAGAGCATTAGACGAGAGATAGAAGCGGAAATATTCTCGACTATGTGCAAGTAAACCTCATTAACAATTGAATTTCATTTGCATTTATTCAAACAATATCAGTAATGACATACATTAGCAGACGAATAGTAAACATATTAACAACATAAAAAAGCGATTACATTGCATGTTAATAGAAGTTTTCACTCTAGTTACTCGCAATTCATTCTCCGAAAAATGCAATAAAGACGATTTCCCCATTAAATCAATCCTATTCAATAAAACAAATCCACTAAAATATCTATAGTAAAAATCATTTGCAATTTGTTTTTTGAAAAAGTTGTAAAGAGGCAACTTTCGGGTATTACCAGTCAGATTATTTACAGATAGATAAATGATAAATTTAATTGTATCTCATTTAAGGTCCAATAGTAATTATTGAATTGTTATTAGATTTCTTTTACATTTTTATATCTCATTCCTTTAATTATTAATAAACAACATTTTTATTTTCTTAAATTTCTGTATAATTAGTTTCTTTATGACGCTTTAACAGCTAAAAATTCAATTATTACTTTCCAATGTTTATGACACGAAGATGTGAAAAATCAATTATACTAAAGGATAATACTTTGGAATAATATTTATTTCTTGGTATTATTAAAATTTATTTGTAAAAATTATTTGAGAATAGTTAAAACCCGTATTAAACTAATATTGGGGGGGATTTGTCAGGCTATTAATGGATACACAAATAAGAGATTTGTGCATCCTTTTAAAAATATGCTAAAATAATAAAAACAGGGTTCTGTAAGGATCGGTAAAATTCGGTAATTTCTAAAAATAGTAATTTTTATTTAAAGCACACTTACGTATGCTTAACAGCTAAAGTTTAAGTAACCTATAACTTAACGCAGCTCATCGATATATTTCAATGAAATATCTTACTATTTCATTTTATATTTCATTTCGCGACTTTCACATGTGAATGTCAACACATACTAAATACGTCGGGGAAAGCTCGAATATTTGATTATATTCTTGCACATTCGGACCATCGCCGGTGTATGTCGACAAGCAGAGATACACCCTGGTGGAGGTCAAAAATAGAAGCCGAGGTAAATATAGAGCGACAGTCTGTTGACAAATCATTGTCCTGCTGCGAGTCAGTGAGCTTTATTAGTCTTATGCAAGGTTTAATTGTGCGCGCAACGTTTTCGTAAATTTTATTTTTTTTATTCGATACCGTAATTTATATTGAATGGATACTGCAGTGAATCAGGATCTTTTTTTTTTTTTTTTTTTTTTTTTGAAAAGGTGCAAAATGCATTAATTGCAAAAAAACGAAAAGACGATTTTTTTTTTCTCAAGAAAAGTACTCTTAAAATATTTTCTCAAGTGATTTCTGCTAAAACTGAGTGCAGCACAACATTGGATTACACACAATTAAAACGATTTGACGTTTTAAAAATTAATGATGAAGAGAAGTTAGTTGTACCATTAAAACCAAGAGAATCGTATATACAGTATTATGTTATCAATGATGAATTGTTCAGTATACTATTTGAAACTCACACCAGAATAAGCCACGGAGGAAAAACACATATGCTTAAAGATTTGCAATTTATACATAAGAATTACATGTGAGGTTGTAATGTTGTATTTAAATTTATGCTAACAATGTCAAATCAAACATAGTGCACCTAAGAAAGGTATTGTTATGAAAACAGCGGCCAGTTCTGAGTAAACTCAAGATGTCAAATTAATCTGATAGACCTGCAGTCACACAGGGAGGGCGAATATAAGTTCATAATGGTGTATAAAGTTTTTCCAGCTACGACCTTTTAAAACTAAGACAGCTGAAGAAGTAGCGTATCACGTCCTTCTAATATTTTTTTTTAATTTAGTACTCCATATATATTCCAATTCGATAATGGTAGGGAATGCTGTAATCAAGTCATATCCGAACTATGCGCTATGTGGAAAGATGTTAAGAAAGTTCATGGAAAACCTCATCATAGTCAAACACAAGGCTTAGACGAAAGGCCCAATCAGGGTATACAGAATATGTTAACTGCATGGATACATAGCAATACAAATAAATGATAAGATGATTTGCCCTTTCTTTAATTTGCCAAGAACACTATGAAGGAAAACGCCAAAGTCTTTATGAAGTTATGTTTGGCGTAAAAACAAACAGAGGTATAGCATCGTCTTTTTGCCTAACGAAAAAATCGCAAATATTGAAACCGAAGAACAATTCCAAGAATTTGCTAATACATTTGAAACCGAAAAACCGTTTGAAGAAACTGTTAATAGTTATGAAGAAAATTTGAGCAGTGGCCATACCAAAAACCATGTTGCAATGAACAACACGAGTTTATTTCTATGAAAAAGTGGCCACGAAAGAGAATCTTCTACTGCAAGCAATGAAAATATCGTACGAATACAAGTCCCTGATGTCGCACAGATGATCGAGATGTGTTGGCAGTTGTTATTGGAATAAAAGGTTCCGACTTTTATAGACTAGCAAATAAAAATGATATCCTGAAGCAGCTTTATACCTGTAATCAGTTCGTAATTTGTAAAGAAAAGTTACTTTCCGTAGATGAGATTTCTTCTCAAGAAATGTCGCTGAGAGAAGCAACTGCAGTTAATGCGAGAAGTGGAGAGAAAGACTATACGCGCTGTCATTGCAAAAGGTAATATTCTACAAATAAATGCATTTGTAAAAGCAAGGGAATCTTGTGTAATTCCAACTGTCATAAAAGTTTAAGTTGTTGCAATAAATAAGATTTCAATCCCATAATTAAGTGAGTTTGTTATTTGTATTATTTTCATTTCTCATTTAAAATGTACTGTTTGTTTTAAGTTCAACAGTTTGTTTACATGTGCTGTTACTTAAGCTTTCGGCTATTTTGACATATATAGTAAGGTGTTTTAATAATAAAGTACGATTTATAGAAGAAAAGTCCACTACGATATAAATGCCAAGTTCTTTATTGGCTAAACATAAAACTAAAATCTTAATGCTTAACATTTATCCAAGTACAACTGTTATCATTATTAAGAAGGCAAGTAATATCGAGCATGCCTTCTTCTTTGTCACGCTAGAATCTAAAGCTTCATGTCCATAAAAACCAACCCCGGGTTGTCCTTTAAATCTACCTAAGCATTTTAAATTCTACGGGGTTAGTCCCGAAGTGAAAACTCCTCTACAGAGTGACGAATCCCTTTCCCCACTGTGGTTGGTCACTCCTCTCAGCAAGAGAGGCGAAAAAGTTACGTCAACCTTGTGACGTTTTATCGCGCCTGAAATATGGAGAAGAAAATTCAAATCTCAGACATATTCACCAATGCATGGTGAATGTTGACATTTGCATGTGTAAGTGATAAATGAAGATATTTAGCAAATATTTCGAACATACACTAAGCGACTATGTGAATGTTGACATTCACCGGTGAAAGTCGACATTCTCCAGATTTCGGTCTTTCACGACAACATATATATTAAAATGGTCAATTAAATCAATGTCCCCTTTTTTATATATACTCAGTACTTATTTATTTTATTCCTATTTATTCATTCTTCTTTTAATAAATGTTAATTTAAGTCATTTCTTGATTTTTTTTATTTGATTTTACTCTTCTCTATGGCTATAGATGGCAGCACAAATAAATTGTATTTATTTTTGTTCAAATGATAACGCTCACTTTTGACAATGTATTGAGTTCCTTTGATCAAATCATTGCAAAAAATTTGAATAGTAGGAAGCTTAAAGAGACATATAAATGTGATTAACGCATAGTCAGAAAAACATTTATTGTAAGAAAATCTACATTATTTTGTCTAAAAACCTTCAAATAATGAAGTTTCTATTACCTCATTGTGTTACAATAATTTTCAGCTTCTAACTCAATGCAATAAAAAGTTACAGACTTAAAACAAAGTTTTTTTTATACCAACTCACAGATAAAACCTGTAAGTAATTGATCTAGAGTCTTAAAATTTGACATGGAAAAATAATATAGTACATGAAAAGTAAAAATCCGAAAATTATGACAAACTCGTCTGAACGCCTGTCTGTCAAAATTATTTTTAGGGTTTCGTTCATCTGATAAAATACTATTTTTTTCGCTTCTCTGCTTATGTGTTCGTCCATCCGTCACAGAGCTCGTTCTGAGAAACTGTATAAGCTGGAGACTTGAAATTTTGCATACTTATAGCTGAGTACCTGAGATCTTACGACCAATCATAAAAATTTGAAAATGTCTTAATTAACACACGTTATTAATCAAAACCTTAATTTAAAGGATGGAAAATGTTCTTAATTCAACAAAAGCATTGATTTAAATCAAACCGCCACGATTTTCTGTCAGAAGGGAGGGGGTTTATCACAATTTAGAAGGGGTTCCAAGACGATAAATGTACTGGGCGTTTTGAAAGATGCCTGTATATTATAATCTATCGGAACTAAAACTTGAAAATTGCGCATACAGACGCAAAAAAAATTTCTCTTTCAGAATTTTAATTTTTTTTTTCGAAAATTACATCAAGGAGCGGAAAAATCCATTAAAAATCGATTTGTATAAACCCATTTTAATTCATTTCAAAGGCAAGCAGTATAACACAGGTGTTTAAGAAATAAGAAATATTTCATTGACAGACGGCTGTCGCCTAACGTTAAAAGCGCGACGCCTGATAAAACCACAGATATTTTTTTTTGACTAAGGTTGTTTTTTTGGAGTACAAGGTTTTTACAAATACTGCATTTATAGATTTTAAACTTGCGCACCTTTGTCTGTTTTTCGAAGTTGATTACGAATATGTAATTTTTGTAAAAATCAAATAAGAACTTTTTATTTTATCCAAAAATTGCTTTAAAGAAAAAGCCCATTATTTAAATCTAAGCGTTTCTACACTAATTATCATGATTTTACGTAGGATGTTTTGTTATAGGCTTTATAAAATGAACATAATGTTCCTTTTATTTATGAGTAGTAGTAGTTATCACTATATCCGAATAATAATTTCATCAAAAAAAGTTAGGAAAAGTAATCAAGCCATCGATTTTATAATTTCAAATATTTTAGAATACTTAAAAGTTTTGGAAGAAAGGTGGGAGGAGTTGAATTTCAAAGTTGCATCAGCAGCACGAGAGAGAATATCTTCATGACCCACAATCCTGTTACAAACATGAGAAGAAGTAAACCCAGCATCGGTGAAATGATATATTTTACGCATTGTTAGCAATGCAAAAATTCCCGCAATTAAAATTCAATATTTTTCGGGCGTATTTCTTACTTACAAAGTTACACCTGTACATCATTTCCCTTTCTGCTGGGATAATTTCGTCTCATGTTTGCCACAGGACTGTGGCTCATGAAGATATTCCACATTGCGCTGCAGATGCAGCCTTGCCAACATATAAGATTGAGGTGTGCCAAGCTGGGTATCGTTCGAGTAGTTCTGTTGGCAGAGCATTGGTGCGCCATTCCAATGACCCGAGTTCGAGTCTTGACTTAGACACTTTCTTACTCTGTGGATTTTACAAGTCTTGCTAGCGATGTAAATTTCACACAAATAAAGTTATAAATAGAAAATTTTCACATTATGTACAGATACAAAAATAAAAAAAGTCACTTAACTATGTTTCAACAAAAATCAAGGTGTATTTCTATTACATCTTTATGCATCATAGTTTAGTTTATGATAAACATATTTTCACAATACTGATTTCGAAAAATTGTCTAATTGCAAGGTTAGGGTTTCTTTCCTTACGCGTTTTCGTCTTGGGATATTACATTTTTCATTTTGTTTCAATAAGAATTGACTGAGGTGTCTTCAACTTACATGCAAAAATAAATGCAGATTTACACAAATATAGAGCCGTGCAATAAAAAGTAAACGCCCCCTATTAACTCTGAAAACAATTATCATAGAAGAAAGTTACTGGCGCCAAACGATTGGAAATAAAGTCTACTTTTAAATGATGTATATAAAATTTGCTTAGGGGGCATCTAAAAATCAAAATCAGTCCAAACTTTATTTTTTTTTAATGGCTGCACACAAATTAGATAAGATATTTTAAATCCTCGGTCAGCCGCACAATCCGCGGAGCGCGGCGTTTCCCTACCTACGTCCCCGTCTGCCGAGATACTCTAGCGGAATACAGGAAGTAACGATTTTTTAAAAAAAATTGAAACCGGACTTTTAAAAAAAATTCGCCAAATTAAAGACATCGAAAAGAGGAAAGGGTGGGCTCTGGGCCCTGAAGCTATCGGACGACCGCAGCAGCTTCAAGCTTAGTGTTCGTCTGTGATGTGTAGAAAAGCATAATTTGAAAAAATATATTTATTCATTTGATTGAAACTTTGGACTGGCAATAGTCTAAACATATTAAGTGAGTGAAATGCTCATATTGGCAAGAAATAATACATTGGTGGAAGTGATTTACTCATTCTGTAGTATTTCACCAATCGAGTACCGAACTTCAATTCGGATACATTCCCTAAAATAGTCTCATTTTAAAATAATTAATTTCTCTGAAACTAATCGTACCAATTTCACGAAAATTTGTATTTAGGCTAATTGAAAGGCGTAGAATTTATGTATGGTATCAAATTTGGATATCGCTATTGAAAAAAAAAAAAAGTCTCGGTTTGTTTTTATATGTAGATGGCTCCCTAAGCAAATTTTATACACATCATTTAAAAGAAGTTTTTATTTCCAATTGTTTGGTACCTGTAACTTTCTTCTACAATAATTTGTTGCAGAGATAGTTGTCGGTAATTTTTTTTCCACGACCGTATATAGGTGTATGCATTTGTAGTTTCTATTCTGCCGTTAGAAGAAATACATACACGTATTCATACCATAATGATTGCATAAAGGACAGAAAGAAAATTTTTATTAAAGTTTCTCATTTAATTTCTCAACTGTTACTTTTAATAACATAGCATCAAAGAAGCATTAAACAAGAAATGGAAGCAAAAATCTTCGCGAACGCGAACTCCATCAATAATGGAGTCATTTGCGTTTGTTCAAACAATACCATCAATGACCAACATTAGTAAACTAATCGTGCACATACAAACAACCATGAAAACAACGAAATTAGTTTTACATGCTAATGAGTGTTATTCATTTAAGTTAATCAGCTTTATTCTTAAAAAAAAATGTAATGCAGTTGATTTTCGCACTAAACCTCTTTCTATTCAATAAAATAAATCGTCTTAAGTATCTATCACAAAGATTATTTGCCATTAATTTTATTTAAAAACTATAAAATGGTTGTTTTCAGTAAATGTAGGGATTATCTACATGCATATACAAAAGATAAATTTTATTATGAAGCTGTTAATTTTCGTTAATTACTGTTAGCTTTCCGTTATATCTTTATGTTGTTCCGTTTATTTGTTAAGCAAATTTTCACGATATTGTATTTAACGGTTTGTTTGATAAAACTTTCTATGCTGTCTTTAGATAGTGAAAAATTTAGGAATTATACATTAAGGCTTATTGATGATATTGTGAATATCATAGTTAAGCATTTTTTTTTTTTTCTACTCTGACATCTTTATTATAATTTTCCTGTGAAATATGAAGATTTTTAAGAGATGTAAATAATATTACTTCAAATGTTTCAATTTACTTTTAAACAAAATCTTTCCTTTTCTTTTGCAACTTTCTCGCAAAATTTATTTTTTCTGAGCACAAAATTTCAATCAATATTTTTCAAAAAAGTTTTAAATTTTATATTTTTTACACACACACACACAAAAGCATGCCTTTTGAAAGAACAAGGTCTTTAACAACTTTAAAAGAAAAACTTTAAAAAGCGAAAGAGAAAGGAGAAAGAAAGATAAAATTTCGTTTTCTCCATAGCAGAAAAGCTTATTTCGAGGCTAACGAAAAAGACAAGCTGCCGCACTACGTTTCAAGTTCATCTCCCTCCGGACAAAGAGTCACGTGATACTCATTTCGTGAATCTGCATTAGTGCTTTACCTGTATCTGCGTTGTAAAAAGAGCATCACATGACGCAAGTCATCCAAAAAAAAAAAAAAAAAAAAAAATCCCTGCCGGCCCGGCCTACAGGCAGAGGTAGATTTCGAAATTAAGTATACTAATTTCAGCAACAAAAACAAAATCATTATTAGATATAAATCCACTTTAACAGTTTTATCTGTCTGCTTTTGACGAGTTTTTATTTCCTTTTTATAAAATAGCTGGTTTTATCAGAATCATGTTAAGGCGATATTAAAAAAAATATTTTTCCATACTCAACAACTCGAAATTTTCTGGCACATTTTCAGATTCATTTTTAATTTTAAAAAAAAATATGAAACATGCTGACGTGATTTTTGAAAAGATTTATAAGCGACCTGTGTTTTTATTTTTCTTTCAATTAATTAAAACTTGATTAATAAACAATTATTTTCTCAGTAGGGCAATATTTTTCGTTTCTAACAATCGCTTCGGGAAATTCTGTTCAAAATGCCCACTTTGACATCCTTTTTTGAAATATATTCTGCCTCTATCAAAAAATCGATCATTACTGTACATTATATAGTTTCTGAATAAGAGAATCTAGCAATTGGATGCGTTTGTGAGCAAAAATGAATTTAAAAATGAGTAAGAAAATAGACAGTTTGGATTTGAATGCACCTTTAATAAGATGATTTTTTTTCTTCAATCGCTATGTATTTTTAATTTCTTTTTGCTGTAAGAATTGACCCTATCAAAAACTTCTCTATATAAATATTGAAGACAATATTAAGAAGATATATGATAAATTCATGGAGATTTTATATCTTGTGAATTGACGGAGTTATTACCATTTTTCTTCTTCAACCCCCCTTTTCTGTTTTCGTTTTTAATTTTTTTTCGGTACGAATTGGTCCTATTAAAAACTTGTGAATATAAAAGTTGTAGATAATATTAAGGAGATGTATAATAAAATTATTGGATTTGATATCTTGAGAATTGACTAAGTAAGGAATTTTTTTCTCCCAAAAACCCTATTTTTTGCGCTCCTTGAGCATATTTTAAATTTTATCAAAAATCTGTGATGCATGAATTTTTGGCGCTATTTTTAGAAGTAATAAAAACTTTAAACTGATTTGATATGTACAAAAATTAAGAAGTTATGGGGGTTTTTCGGTTTTCACAAAACCCCTCCCTATTTCCACCCCCTTTGTCCGCTTTTGCCCATTAACGAACTTCAGCGAGATTTTATGTCCCTTGATTTTATGTATCAGTTTGAAAGAGATTTGTGCAGAATTGCGGAAGTTATCGTGTCCAGAAGAAAGTGATAACACAATTGCTTCGGGAAATTCCGTTCAAAATGCCAATTTTGACATCATTTTTTGAAATATATTCTGCCTCTATCAAAAAATCGATCATTGCTTTACATTATATAGTTTCTGAATAAGAGAATCTAGCAATTGGATGCGTTTGAGAGCAAAAATGAATTAAAAAATGAGTAACAAAATAAGCAGTTTGGATTTGAGTGCATCCGTAATGCAATGATTTTTCCAACACAATCCGCTTCGGGAAATTCGGTTCAAAATGCCCACTTTAACAGCATTTTTTTAAATGTATTCTGCCTCTATCAGAAAATCGACCATTTCGGTACATTATATTGTTTCTGAGTAAGAAAACGTAACAATTGGAAGCCTTTGAGAGCAAAAATGAATTGTAAAATGAGTCAGAAAATAAGCAGTTTGGATTTGAATACACCCTTACTTAGATTATTTTTTTCTTCAACCGCTAGGTATTTTTAATTTTTTTTTTTTTTTTTTTTTTGCTGTAAGAATTGGTCCTATCCAAAACTTGTCTATACAGATGTTGTAGACAATATTAAGAAGATATATGATAAATTCATGGGGATTTTATATCTTTTGAATTGACGGAGTTATGGATTTTTTACTTCTTCAAACCCCCTTTTTGTTTTTGTTTTTGTTTTTAATTTTTTTTTTTTTTTTTTTTTTTTTTTTTTTTTTTTTTTTTTTTTTTTTTTTTGCGGTACGAATTGGTCCTACCAAAAACTTGTGAATATAAAAGTTGTAGATAATATTAAGGAGATTTATAATAAAATTAATTGGAATCGATATCTTTTTCTTTCTTTCTAACCGATGACCAGGCCCCTACCTGCCGGGATGCCCCAGCTTAACGGGTTTAGTACCTGGCATCGGGGCGAAAGACCGCCTAACCGCCGCGAAACGGCAATAAACCCGACATCATTGCCTCGATCGTCATCCTATTTGCAGTGCCTACTGCTCGTTTGTGTATACTATCCCAACAAACACAGAACTTACGGGCCACTGATGGGTTCGTTAGCCTTGGCCGCAAGTGTTTGATTAGGCCCGCTATCATTGGCCGTTACGGCTCCGTCAAAAAAGTGTCACGCCGGACACAATATGGCCACAAGAGAATTGGCCGTAAATACAAGAAGTTGCCCACAAACGCGCCATCAACGGTCAGCCAAAACTGATATTTAACCTCAAACTGGCCACAATTATACATTTAATGGCATTCATGAATAAAAGCTTGCCACAGTTATGCCATTAAGGGTTATTTTACGTAAAAGTTGGCCACAAGAGAAACACACTTATGCCATCAATGGGCATCATTAACGAATGCAAGCCAGAAGCTAGCCACATTCATACCATCAACGGGCATAATTAACGAATGCAAGCCAGAAGCTGGCCAGAATTTTACTTTTTAAGGCCCTCAGAACAGTTCAGTAAATGAGGGGGTTTTTTTGGAAGAGGAGGGGGGGGGGAGGGAGGGGCAGAGCCAAAAAAATTTTCTTTTAAAAAATATTTTGATAAAATTTAGAATCTAAATAATAGATTTTGTAATTTTTATCTGAAAAAGATTTTAAATATACTACGTAAAATTTGGAACAGGCCTAGGAAATTTTAACATTTCAATTTTTTAAAGTGCTCATAACACCAGCCTGACTTTTATAAATGTTTTATCATATACTTCAATTAAAAACGTTATGGTATTATAAGCACTTCTTATTAAAAGTTAAATATTAATTTAAAAAAAGAGTTATAGAACAAAATGCATTTAGATCCTAAATTTTATCAGAACACTTAAAAAAAAAAAAAATCCAATGGAGCATAAATGAGCCTTATCTATTCATCTCCCTTAAACAGAACAAACTTCAACTTAAGGGGACAAGGGACCTTAAAATCCTTAAAAATAATTTTTTTTATATTTTGTAAATTTCACCTAATTATAATTCAAGGGTACATTATATGCATTTATCACACAAAAAAAAAAAATTATTTTTATGAAAAAAATGGAATTTTACGCATAGTCTTAGAAATCTTCAAAATGCCCCCTGTGTTCTCCATATCAATGAAAATCCCCAATATTTTTTATGTAAGTTTGGTTTATATATATAAATGAAATGGGGCATCGAATTTTACATATTTGAATTTAAAAATTAAAAAATTTTTAATTTTTTCGAAAAAATTTCAATTTTTTTTTAATTCGTAAAATTCCATTCTTTTCATTAATTTTTTTTTTTTTTTTTTTTTTTTTTTTTTTTTTTTTTTGTGATAAATGCATATAATGTACCCTTGAATATTATTTAAGATAAAATTTACAAAAAAAAAAAAAAAAAAAAAAAAAAATTAAAAAATTAAAAAAATTTTCAAAATTTTTAATTTTTTTTTTTACTTTTAATATCAAATGTATAAAATTTGATGCTCTAATTTATTTATATATATAAATCAAACTTTTATAAAAAATATTGGGGATTTTCATTGATATGGAACGTGCAGGGGGCATTTCGAAGATTTCTAAGACGATGCGTAAAATTCCATTTTTTTTCCTCAAAAATAATTTTTTTTTTGTGATAAATGATTGCCATAATGCAACCTTGAATAATATTTAAGATGAAATTTACAAAAAAAAATTGGAAAATTTTCAATTTTTTTAACCTTTTAATTCAAATATATAAAATTCGATGCTCTATTTTATTTATATATATGAACCAAACTTCATGCAATTTCTTACCTGGATGTTTCTTCCAATTATCCAGCTGGAAAATAAAACAAAATACGAGAATATATTTTAACTTTTGTAATCTGGGAAATTGTTTTTTAACATTTATTGATCATTAGAATTTAACAATTTTTTAAGATAAATTACGTATGTAATTTGGTCATTTAAGTCTATTAAAAAAAGCTACTTTCACATCGTCATTTCTTTAATGTATAATAGAAAAAAATGCAAGTATTTCTATAACGTAATGCTGCTGTTGTATTCAGTCTTCTTTCCACCACCTCCCTCTTATACACAAAAACACATCCTCGTCATACCTCATTTCATGAACTATGAAACATATTTTCAACATACTTTTTTTTTTCTTCAAAATATGACTAATTGCCAGAAAGCCAACTGCTACCACTTTTTTTTTTGCCTTTTACATTCAAAAAGGCACTTTGATAATTTTCTGAAATATTGATGGCAACGGGCACTAAACACACATGTTTGCCAGTCATGTATTAGTCGTTCATGTTTTCTGAAATGGACTAAAACATTATTCATAATAAGAATATATTTTTACTTTTCTTACTAGAAATTTTGATTGGAATTATAACAGTCTTTATACAACAATGAATCTTTAATGCATCGTGTTCAAGCAGTGTTAATTTATAGTTAACTAGCATATTAGTATGATATATCAGTTTATCAGGTCATCAAAAATTAAAAAATATAATTTACATAAATCCACATTTTTATTGAATTATATATTATATATATAAAAAATATATTAATTTTTATTTAACCTCCCGCTTTTATTATAAAACAGAGAGACAGGTTTTCTTAGAAGGAGAAAACTTATAATGCATCACTTTTTTTCTGTTATTTCACATGACTTACCTAAAAGAAAATATATTAAAAAAACTAGAAACAAATGTCATTTTTTCACAATTTTATTTTTCATAATAAATGTAAAACAAACAAAGTAAAAAAAATATATTTTTTATTTGTTTACAAGTTGATCAAGTTTAACACAAACATTTTACATGAAAAATTATTCCTGTTATAATTATGCTATTTGTCCATAAAAGTTGGTAAAGAAGAAAATTCACAGCCATCTTCTTAGAGAAAATTTTTATTTCCAGATTTTTATAATTCTTCTGTAACAAAAAACAAAAAAAATTAGTTTTGCAGAAAAAACTTCAAATGTTTTAAAAAATCAAATTACAGAGATACAATTAAAGTTGTTTATTATCAAAACAAGCCATTAGGTTAGCATCAAAGAATATAATAGCCAGGAATATACCCCCAAATGACATGCAAATGATGAATAAGACAGATGACAAAACATAGTTGTGAATCTAAACTACAGCAATCCTTAAACGTTTGTGGAAACGTCTGCGAATGTTGAGACTATATTCCTGTGCATAAAAGGGGGTTAGGTATTATGATTTTTTTAAATAGAAAAAGCAACTGAAACACAAAAATATATTTATTAAAGATTAAAAAGTATATGCTGTAAATAAATTTGAATAATTATAAACATATTGTACAAAGTTTTGTTGCTAGTTCATGGCTGAAAATATTTTTTGATATACGATTGTTTGGAAGAACAGAGCTTTGGTTTATGAATTTCCATATAAGGAAAAGTTGCAGTCTCGATTTCTCTTTTAAATTCAACTCCTCACCAGTTAAGGATCACATTCTATTGCTTTCTCAACAAGTTGTTGCTGAAGCTTTAAAATTTCCCATAAAATTTTTGTAGAAACATTTTCACTTGCAATAAAAATATTGAATTTTAGAAAATTTCGGATTTTTTTATTGTTAGCATCAAGTTATGTTTCGAGTTTCTAGGAATTACTGATCTATATTTTGCTTCAATACGAGGGTTGAAATTCTCAATCAAAAACCGCAACTAGATTTCAAAAAAGGAAAAAAAAAAAAAGTGAGAATTGACACGACAGTACTTGCTAATGTTGCTTCCTTCAACCAAACAGATCTGTCTTTCGATAGCCACTATTCTTTTTAAATTTGATGCTCAGATGCAAGAAATTTTGGAGGCTCTAAATTCTATTTTTTTTAAATTTAGTCTTTTTAGGGAGCCTCATATAAGTGTGAGGGAAAAGAGAACACAAAGTTCAAAATTTTAGGCCCTTTTACTATTATTCTTATTAAAAGGCTTAGAAAATGTTTTTTACCACATTAAGGGCCTCTACAAGCGGGGCCTTGATGTATTGTATTTGTCATATATCCCCTTATATTCAGCCTGTTTCTTTTTTATCAGTTTCTGTTTCCATAAAACACTGATGCTAATTATATAAGTTATATTTTGTAACTATTTGCTCTATTGGCAAAACTTAGCAAATTGATCTTTCTTCAACAAATTTCAAATTGAAATAACCTGGAGTTGGAAAATCTATTGCTTTTGCAGCATAACCCATGCTATTCCCACTCCAGTCTCTAACAAAACAAACTTGAATTATGGTGATTTTTTTTTCAACCCAGATTAAAAGAAAAATTTTCAGCAACATCATTCACATTGGCCATAGAAACCGATTTGATAGTCTTGCAACTTGAGTTTAATCAGGGTAGCAGCAAAATTTAACGGAGAGCTCTTTTATTTCAGAAATTTTTTTTGCAAATGCTGCTGAAATTGCATGAAACTGAAAATCGCATAAAAAATTTGGAAGAATTTCACAAATTACAGGGAACAAAATTTACTATATTGGGCTGAAACCGGGATTTCTTAAAAAAAAAAAAAAAATAGTGCAAAACGTGGAAAATGCTAAAAATAGCACTAAAAATTAAATAAAAAAAAATTCTTAAAAGAAAATTTAAACAAAATCTTGATTCAAGGTGCACTACTTCAGATAGACAGGTAACTTGCTGCCAAATCATGTAGCTTTACAGTCTCTTCAAGAAAATCCTGGAGAGAGAAACACCTGTCTTTATCATTCTAGTCTAATAAAGCCGTTTGTGCCTGACATTGCACAATTCCACAGAAAGGTAGTATCTATTTGTGGATATTCTTTGTGTTTAAATATTTACATCCCAGCAACATGGATGACAGCTTTAAATTATAGAAAAATCACAGAATATGAAGACATTTTTTTTTTAAATTAAGGCCCTACTTCAGTCAGGCGAAAAGACCCGTTCGCTAATGCTATTCCTATGGGAGAAAATTATAAAGATATCTCGGTCGCATTTCAATATTTTTAGATGATTTTTTTTGCAGTGGCTAGCTGAGGTCGATCCGTATGCAGGACATTTTCTACTTTTTCAATTTCGTTTACAAGTATTTTTAATCAGGACACTTTCATTTTCAGAACCGGTTCCTAAAATGAAAACATCCTCTTGAAAAAAATTACCGATGAAAATCGAAAAAGTAAAAAACGTACTGCATACAGATCAACCTCAGCTAGCCACTGCAAAAAAAATCATCTAAAAATATTGAAATGCGACCGAGATATCTTTATAATTTTCTCCCATAGGAATAGCATTAGCGATTGGGTCTTTTCGCCTTACTGAAGTAGGCCGTTAATATTATATTTCTGTAAATGAAAGGTACCACTGGGGACAGAAAAGAATTATGCTATAAGTGTGCATTTTTCCCCTCTATCTGTGATAAGCAGATGGATTACACACACAATAATAAAAGGTTCATTAGACTAGAGATCAGAGCGGGCATAGCCCACATAGATACTCGTTGTTGAAGGCAGTGGAGTTAAGAAAAAAAACAGCAAAACTCAGCTGGTTTTGTTATAAAATGAAACTCATGGAAAATCCAATATAAACATTTCTTCAAAATCAGAGGGGCCATGGAAAATAAAATTCTTTACTATGTCTCTGATGAAATGAAAAAGAAAAATTGATTTGAGTGTTAAGTTTAACTCTTGTAAAAGCTTTATATAAAAAAAAAAACCTTGTTTATCCATGATGTTTTGAAATTCACATATATGAAATAGATTGGTATTATAGATATTCATGCAAAAAATGAGCTATTTTTCAGATATTTTAATATATAATTGATTTTATATGCTTTACATTTACTGATTTGTTGACTGTTGTTATACTGATTTTATATTAATTAAAAATAGATAATGCATGTTCTTAATAAAGTTTTTTGTTTAAAAAATAATAACGATTGCAAAATACTTCCTCGCCTTTAATATATCTTAACCTGAAAGAATATAACATATCTTAAAAATAGAATTTTTTTTACTTAATAATGTTTAATACTTTCAATAAACAAAATAAATGCTTTTAAAAAGCAGATTTATTCAGAAATGAAAATAACAAAATAAAACTTAGAAACAACCAGCTGATAACACTTATTATACATAAAACTAGCTGACTTTTCCCACTAGTGGGCAACTCCTTTCATTGGGACCTCTAATTTATTTGTAATCTTGTAATATAAAATCTCGAACAGATTATAGCATGAATTTTTTCCAAAAAAAAACAATCTCGAATCGGATGAACCTTGAACCTGATCCCCCCTGCCTGTGGTCCTATATAGCAGATTTGCTGCACATGCACTGCAAAATTTTATAAAAAAAATAAACAATGTAGAACCGATGGAACCACAAACGAAGTTCCCGCATAGCGAAGAGACATAGTGTGAGTACACCTGCCTATTATTCCTTTCCTTGAAGAGTGGCACATATATGATTGGTACTACTTATGTAATGGTTTCCCAGCTGGCATGTTTCCAATGTGACTTCTTTGTATGAATTTGTAGCATCACTTTTGTTGTCTACAGCAGACTGTGAAGGGGGATTCAGTCTCATGAATATAACAAAAATTGACTTGAGAAACAAACTGACAATCAAGAATTTAAGTAACTTAATAATGATTAATTTGGAAGGGGAATTTTGAAAAGAAATTCCATTAAAAAAAGAATTTGCTGTGTGGTATACAGCCAAATCTCGAAGGGTCAATCTTACAGAGTGATGTATTTGTTTGTATGTTGCATAACTAAAAATAATACTCATGTATATAGAAATTTTGTATAAATAAAACTTTTTTTTTTCCTTGGCTAAAGCTATTTTTATTTGGCTAGAAGTTATTGGCTGCAACTAGCCCAAAAGCTAAAAATCCCTTTTTCCTAGATTAAAATCTATAGGTGGGATATAATATATCCCACCTCTCAAGGGTTAAACAATATATTTTTCTGGTATGAAATTTTGAATATTCTGAAACACACATGAAGCCGATCGCTGTCTCATAGAAACATGGAATTTTTATTCAAACCATTCGGGATCTAGCGTCCTATAAAGTGAACATGTCTTTTCATTGAGTATTATTTTGTCTTTAACAAGTAGTTTTGTTATTATCTCCATGTTATAATGATAAAATCCTAATCCTATTAATATTATAAATGCAAAAGTGTGAAAAAGTTTGACTGAAGCCAACTGCAAAACTGGGATTAAATAACTTTTGTCATATCCATTCTATTCATTTTTTTTTTTTTCGAATGTGCAAAATTTTTACTTAATAAATTTTACATATTTTAAAAAGTGATTGTGTTTCTGAATTTTTTTCAAACTAATATTTCATCCAAATAGTAATATTTGTAATATAAATTCTGAGAATAAATAAGGCAATGATTATTATTTGGAAATAAAGATTATAAAAATACAGAAACGTAATTACTCGAAAAAACAGTATCAGCTATATTGTGCCAACATTTGTAGTGAAATGTCAATACTGCAGAAAAATTGCTATACATTGTAATTATCTTCAGGAAAATGTCAATATTGCACAAATATTTAATTTATGTTAAAAGTATTAATAGAGAAACTTCAATATATTTTCTGGAAATATTGCACAAATATGTGCAAAATGCAAAATTTGACTGAAAGCGTGTTTTATGTTTATCTATAATTTTTATTTTATGTATTAGAAACATATAAAATTGTAAATTTTATTAACTTAGGTGAAAATGTTGCATATTGAAAAAAAATTAATATGGTGGATAATGAATGAAAAGGCTGATTTAATGCTGACCTCAGTCAAACATTTTCACACTTTCACATTTATAATATAATTAAGATTAGAATACTGTCATTACTAGATGTAGATGATAATAAAACTAATAAGACAAAATAATATTCAATGAAAACATATGTTCTCTTTATAGGACGATAGATCCTAAAAGAGTTAACCCTCCAGCCGTGGACGACTTTTTAATTTTCTTGGATAAAACCGTAGCATATTTTTAAGTTTTAAAATTAAGATTGCTTGATTCCCACACTTTTTTGAAGTAGAAATAGTCACTTTATTTAATTACAGCAGGCATGTCAAACACGCGGCCCGCGGGCCACAACTGGCCCGCCGACCATTTATCTGTGGCCCGCGAAGCCTTTGCCATTTTACATTTATTTAGTTATCCCTTGCGCAGTGCCTGCCATCAGTCCAGTTTTTCCAGGGACCTATCGGGTTGCATTATTACTAAAATCATCAGGGTGGACATTTTAAAAAAATGTATTCAGAAATGATTTCAGGAGAAAATTTTTGAATTTCAAGAAACAGTTTAATCTGTTTCCCTCACCTCTAATAATTTATGTTCAAATTATTGTTCAGAATTTATTACTGTAGCTAATCAAAATTCAGCACGATTCCGTATTAGTGCCAAGAATACGGAGTTTCAAAATTTCGGTTATCATTCATCAATCGACTAATTTTTTGAAATACAATATGCAAGCATTTGTTATTTTTCAAGTCAAATAAAATAAAATAATTTGAACCAGGAAATGTATTTAATAAATGAAATAAAAAAGTAGCGACATGTAAATAAATATGACATGTTTTATTAAATAGATTTTCTGATTTAAAATAAGGGGTGTTTATAAATGAATATCGGGGATTTGGCGCTTTGTAATATTTATTACATAAAACTAAAAATTATAATTAATACATAAAATGAAAGAGCAACTCAAACAGTTTTACCTACAAGCTTACAAGGGTTCAATGTGAGCACCTTTTGTCATACGGCACAGATCAAGTCGATAGCTCAGTTTTTCCCAAACATTGATTAGCAAAGAAGTTCTGTTCTGACGCTCACCCGATCTGACGCCATGGGATTTCTACCTGTGGGGTTCATAAAGAATCGTGTGCATGTGCCTCCACTACCAGCTGACCATTGCAGATGTTGCAACAATGACCCCACAAACACTAATCAACATTTGGTAAGAACTGAGCTATCGACTTGATGTGTGCAGTGTGACGAAAGGTGCTCACATTGAACACTTGTAAGCTTGTAGGTAAAACTGTTTGAGTTGCTCTTTCAGTTTATGTATTAAATATAATTTTAAGTTTAATGTAATAAGTACTACCAAGCGTTAAAACCCCGATATTATTTTAGAAATATATATATTTACTTTGAGAAAGCACGGAAGATTGACAGCGATACCTATGCTAAATCTGTATTAGCGTGTACAATCAATTGTTAAAATAAACGCAATTTATAATATTCAATTTTATTTATTTATTTTTATTTTATTTTATTTTATTTTATTTTTGGATGGGGGGGGGGGAGGTTGATAAAAGTAATTGTGAGTGTTTTTTCGAAAAATTAACATAAACTTATTATGTACTTAATGTTGGAACTTTGCATTAAAATTTCTTTAACATGGCTGTGTCTTGTACAGACAAATTTTCTTCTATGCAACGCTAACATTATTATCTTTTTTTTTTTTTTTTTTTTTTTTTTTTTTAACCCCTTCGGGACCGGCGGCTTTTACACAAATTTTATTCGGTTAACACCACTTTTATTTTAAAAGTTACCTTTACTTAAGGCTGTTTTCAAATCCAAAAGGGCAACTTTCTGACATAGGTTTTAATTTATTTTTGTTCGAAAATGTATGAAACTAGTAGATGTTGTTGTTCAGAAACTATGTAATTGAGCTGTTTTTTACGGTTTTTTTTTGCAAACGCAGTAAATCTTTCAGGAAATAGTGTAAAAATGGGCGTTTTGAAACGAATTTCAACGCAAAAGAAGATATTCCACTAAAGAAAGGATGAAAAACGTGTTTGTCACATGATCAAAATCGCTTATAACTCGATAGATAATTTATGTATCAAAAAATGTAAAACACAGCTCGATTTCAAATCGCTTCCATTGTCAGGCTTTGCAATTTTTCCGTTAAAAAATGAATTTGTAAATGTGTCAAAACGTTTTGCGCTTGTTGAGCAGAGCAGTTGAGAACAGCCTTAAACAATCACGAAAATTTCTAATTAAAGAAACTAAATATTACTTTTCTTTTTTACTGGTGCCTAAAACAAATTCTGTATGCTCTTTTTGAGGGTGCATATATGCACCCATGGTTCTGAACGGGTTAATGTGGCCCGCGGCTTAGTATATAATGCTTAATTTGGCCCGCGGCGGTAAACGAGTTTGACATGCCTGAATTACAGATTAAATAATGTGATAATAAGCTGAAGTATAAAAAAATCGTTTTTAAAAAAAGTGGTGGGAATCAAGCAATCTGAATTTTTAAAAAGTAGCCCACTAGAACACAAAAATAGCATTCCCTGTGGAATTGTATAGAATATGTGAAATGCGATATGAGCGTGGCTGGATGGTTAAATAACAATTCCATTATTCTATTATATAGCGATCGGCTTCATAATTATTTCTGAATATTCAATATCTTATACCAGAAAAATAAAATGAGAAATACCTGTGGCCAATCTGAACCGAGTAGATATTGTGAATATGCATGCTACTGCACACACACAGCAAAATCTTAAAAAAAAAAAAAAAAAAACTCTAACCAGGTCCCTACTGTCTATGGTACCATACAGCAGGCGTGCTGCACACACACTGCAAAGTTTTACAGGGGAAAAAAAAAATCTGGAAATTGAAAAAAAAAAAAAATTATTTACTTATATGAATATATGTAGTAATAAAAGGTATTCAGGGCTTGAAATTCAATTTTTCATAGGAAGGGAGTCTCCCTACCAACATTTATAAATGGAGGGAGTTGAGCTATTTGGGAGGGAGAAAAAAATATGAAACCCACTGTTATTTTACGTGCTTTTTAAAGATTTGCATTAATTATTTTGTCATGTCTGTATTAATGCAGGCAGGACAGAATACCATTGAAGCAATTTAAATCAACAACTCAGAATAATGATGCAAACTGTTTTTTATTTAAAAAAGTAAGAAAGCAGGAGTGATTCTGAGTAAAAAAAAAAAAATTCTGAAACTGACAGCAAATTTTCTGAAAGGTTACAACAGAGGGGATGAGGGGGGGGGGGGGGGAATCACTCCCACCACTAGCTATGACTTTTTTCGTGCCCCTTTGACGAAATTTGCCGTTATTTCGTGATCTTTTGACAAAACTTGCCGTTTTTCTGCGATCATTTGACGAAATTCTTGTTTTTTGCACGATTCTTTGACGAAATTCAATTTGCGGGTTTTTTTTCGTGATCTTTGGATGAAATTCACGATTCTTTGATGAAATGCGTGTTTTTTCGCGATACTTTGACGAAAAGCGTGTTTTTTTGCGATACTTTGACAAAATTCGTATTTTTTTTGCGATGCTTTGATGAAATTCGTGATTTTTTTCTCAGCGGCCGTTTGGCTAAACACTAAATTCGTGTTTATTCCGCGATCCTTTGACAAAATTAGCTTTTTTCCGCGATCCTTTGACGAAATTAGTTTTTTCCGCGATCCTTTGACGAAATTAGTTTTTTCTGCGATCCTTTGACGAAATTCTCTTTTTTCGCGAGCCTTTGCCGAAACTCGCATTTTTTCCGCGTTCCTTTGCCGAAATTTATGATTTTTTTGCTACACTTTGATGTAATTTGCATTTTTTTGCGATCCTTTGATGAATTTCAAGTTTTTTTTCCCGCAATCTGACAAAATACACGTTTTTCCGCGATCCTTTGACAAAATTTGTTTTATTCGCAATCCTTTGTGACGAAATTGGCGATTTTTTCCTCGAACGATTGACAAAATTGATTTTTTCGGCGATCATTTGTCGAAATTGACGATATTATTCTGTTGAACTGATGACCAATTTTTCACAAGTTTCAGAACCTAATGCCTTAAATTTTTGGAAAATTCGTAACGCGGATTTTCGTATTTCGGAAAATTAGTTCGTGTTTCGGAAATTTCGTTCACCCCTGAATTCGCCACTTGGTTGCGGAAAAAAATTAATGAAATTTGTCTGTCGGTCGCATCAAAAATTCGTGAGTTTCAACGATCTTTCGCTGTTAAAAAAAAAAAAACGCAAAATGTGTCAATTAGTCACGTGAAAATATCAGGAAATTTGCAAGGCGTTCGTGGAAGTTAATCGTAATTTCAAAATGCAAAATTTTCAGGAAAAGGGTGACATTTTTTGGAAGACAGTCTCCCGCCCGCGATATTATTTTGGGCGGGATTTCAAAATTTTGGGCGCGAATCCCGCCCTGGTTATTGAATAATAATGAGTAAAACAGAATAAAAAATTAAATATACCTTTAAATAAATTTTATTGCATGTGACAGTTTTAGGATTCTTAAAAATATTTTTGGGTTTGGTAAATTCTAAAACAACTTTCTACACAGAGACCCAAAGTTTTTTTCAGCTTTTAACTGTGCAACGGAATTTTCTGCCACAAAATAAAATTATGAAATAAAGCCTTTAGAGAAAATAGTGTTTGTGGTTGAAAGCAGTGTAGTGTTTATTTCAAAATAAAGACAAGATGAAAATTTTTATGCCTTTAAATGTCAAATATAGCAAAATATTAACAAAGAAAACAAATGGAGAAAAAAAAAAACACATAAAAAGCATTCAAAATTCATATGCTTGCTGTATGTGTTTGTGTTAAAGAAGTTTTTACTTTTTATAATCCATGGATCTAAAGCAGAACTAAATGATACACTCAAGATTGATAAATTCTAATTTATAAGATTCAACTAAACTAATTAGTTTTAAATCAGAGATAAAAATAACTTGATTATATCTACCACCAATATAACATAACAAAAACTCATATAAAGTTCACACAGATGAAGTGACAGGCTAAATCGGGATTCACAACCTTTTTTCATCATTTGACAATACTAAATAGTCCCTCTCCCTCATAATAAGTATTTATTTTTATTGCAAATGACTAAAAAGTAATTCATAGTATTAAGAGGGGCGGGGGGGGAGGGAAATGAAGCATGAAGCTTGAGAGAAACTTTGCAAAAGAGAGTTAAGAATAAGTATTCTAATTGTACAAGTGTAAAAAATGGTCTAAATGTGTAAATTTAAGTTTGTCAAACATGTTAAAGAGCCCCAAAGTTCGCAAATAACGTACAATAATACAGTTTTAGATGCAAAAAATTCAATTTACATTACAAATACAGCAAATTAACAGATATTTACCTTTGCTTGAATGCCAAAATGAACAGAGTTAAGGTGCACAACTGTCTCCTTGAATTGATGTAACATCACTACACTCCCCTGAAACTCATGAAAATAAATAATTTAAATAGGTTGTAATATTAAGTATTTATCATATTCAACTAGAATTTTTTTAAATATATAATTGAGCACTTAAATGATACCAGTGAATTGGTTTTTTTAATTCTTTTGGATTTGAGAACAGCCTTAAATATAACAGGAGTCGACGCAGGTTTTTATTCTTGGGGCCCATTTTCTGAAAAGTAAGTGATTTTTGTATAACATTTTGTACCTAAAGTTGACATCCAGTTACTCAAATTCGAAATAAGAATTTATTAACAAAAACTTCTTTAATCCTCTTGCTAAAGTTCGTTTTTCGTGACATGGTTTTATTTACAAATTACACATTTTAAAATAGTTTTTATGAAAATGAATGTTACAAAGGGAGCCTATTTTATTAAAAGGAATTTTGTGAAGTGGCCTGTTTTATTAAGTTCATTTTTGTAATGGGGCCCGTTATAAAATTTATTTTGTGAAGGGGCCAATTTTATTAAATAGATTTATGCAAAGGGGCCTTAAATAGGACCCAAATTGTGCCAGGATCGACCCCTGATAAACCAAGAAAAATCTTACTTATAATACTATTAGTATTTACACTTAGTATTTAGAACTTAAACAACTTAACATTATAGTGTTGATTTTATGCCAAATTGGCAAGGCAAGGTGCTAGGCATCCCTTTCTCACTACTTTATGCACCTGGCAAGCCCTTTTTAAACCACTTTATGTACTCAGTGGTCCCAGTAGCAGAAATTTCTCCAAGTGTTTGCGACAGATACTTTAGGGCCAAAAAATAATCTGCAGGTAAAATATTTTTACAATTGAAGCGTTAATTAATTAAGCATTCACTTGCCTGTAGCGTTTTTAGGCATTTTACAGCTTTTTATTAATAATAATCTTAACTTTTTGTATTAAGGAATAAAGAGCTGAACAAAAAATATGAAGCAAAATAAAAGTCCGATGAAAAAGAGTCTGCAAAAGAGAAAAAAAAGTCTGCGACGTCCGTCTCCCGTCTCGAATTTTCCAGTCACAAATATCGTCAAAAATTGCACATTTTGCCAAATGATGGTAGGAAAAAAACATGAATTTTATCAAAGATCGTTGAAAAAACTCATGAAATGATCGCGGAAAGAGACGCAAATTTCGGTAATTGATTGCGAAAAAAACAAAACAAACAAACTTGAATTTCATCAAACGATTGTGGAAAAAAACTTTAATTTTGTGAAACGATCATTGAAAAATATCATGAAATAGTTGTGGAAAAAAAACTATAAATTTTGGCAAATAATCACAAAAAAATTGAGAATTTCGCCAAATGACCTTGGAAAAATATTGCGAATTTCGGTAAACAATCGAGGAAAAATATTGCAAATTTCGTCAAAAGATCGCGGAATCACAGCGAATTTTGCCAATCTGTCGCGGAAAAATATTGCAAATTTTGGCAAGACACGGAAGAAAAAATTGCAAATTTCGTAAATTGATCGTGGTAAAAAGCATGAATTTTGTCAAAGATCGTTGAAAAAAACATGAACTTTGGCAATTGATCACGGTAAAAAAAATTTCATTAATATCAAATTATCAATGTATTTATTACTCTTTAAATATATAATTTCTTTACTAAAAGCACTTGAAAAATTACATTTTATGAGATAGCAAATTAAATTATTAGATTTCATATTTATCTTATACTATAACTGAATATGGTATTAAAATGATCTCCAGAAAAAATAAAATGTCTCATAATCTACATTACTCTATAATCTGCACAACCTTTGGTCCCAGCTTGTGCAGATTAGTGTTGATTCTAAGTCGCTTTAGCAGGGCGCAGCGCCCGGCGGCTCTTTTAAACCCTTCTGATGCGCCTGGCTGCCCTTTTTACATTTCCTATGTGTCCCGTGGCAATTCAATTGATCTTGAGAAAATATCGCAAATACTAGGGTTCTAAACAAACCGGTTCAAAATATTTTTAGTGAACAAGGTACAAGTGTGCCCTTTTTGAAAAAAATAGGCCCTTTTTTTAGAATAGTATTCCCTTTTTGAAAAGATGTACCCTTTTTTAGAATAGTGTTCCCTTTTTTAAAAAATTCCACCTGGCGGCCCTTTTTTTCTATAGTCAACACTATGGATTAATGAACTTTGCATGTATATCAAATTTCAATGCATATATTATTCTTTAAATATATAATTTCTTTTATAAATGAGCTTTTATGGGATAATATATTACATTATTAGATTTCATATTTATATTA
This sequence comes from Maratus speciosus, assembly GCA_963932465.1. Lineage (NCBI taxonomy): Eukaryota > Metazoa > Arthropoda > Arachnida > Araneae > Salticidae > Maratus > Maratus speciosus. The sequence continues at coordinate 416,634,855 of OZ010789.1, read as the reverse complement.
TATTACACTAAATATGGTAACAAAATGTTCTTCAGAAAAAACAAAATTACTCATAATCCACACAATATTCTATTAATCTGGAGAACGTTTGGTCCCAACTAGTACAGATTAAAAACTTGTAAAGATATTTGCCTGTAGTACTTAAATTATAATACGACAATTTCCAAATAACTCTTGCATTACTTTAATAAATTCCAGAAATTTCATATTAAATAAAGCCAATATTACTATATGGTAAAATGATTCTCAAAGAAACAAACAAGATCTGTGTAACTACCCAAACAAGATCTGTGTAACTACCCAAACAAGATCTGTGTAACTACCTAGTGAAACACTCTGTATACTTAAAATAAAGTTAATCTTACTGACATATTGGCAAAGCAATTATTCTGTGTGCATGAAACCTGAAGACATTAATATTCAAGTAGTACAAATTATTTTGGTCTGTTTTACTGTGTTCAAATATGCATTTATTTCAAAACAAAATGAATGAACAGATTAATCAAAGTATTGCTTATCGCTGGCTACTACTTTTTGCTACCTCTGAGGCAATTTTTTAATTCCATTTCAAAAAAATAACTTCAATTCCTTCTTCTTCTAATTCAGCAGCTTTTCTAATATTTTCCCATTTCTCATAAGGCTTTTATTTTTTTTTTTCCTATCTATCTTGCCAGTCTTTTCATTTACTACCTTTTTTCTTCTATTTTGGGCTTATTTTCCAAATCTAATTTGTATCGTTTACAGTTACTTTGCACACAAGAAAGAAGTTTTTAGTTAATATCTATATATAGTATCAACAGCTCCTGATTTTATGACAGTATAATAAACATGTCTCTGGTTAACTACAGGGTTCTCAGCAAAACATGTCTGCCAATTTGCCTGGTCAGATCTCAAAAAATTCGATGACCAAATGGACTTACAACAAAATTAGCTATTTATTTCCGCAATCATTTGACAAAATTAGCAATTGTTTTGCAGTCATTTGACGAATGTCACACTTTTTTTCCCCAAGAACACCCCGCTTTATTTTTGTCTTCCATGACTTTTTAGAAAATATTTGTAAAATCCCTGATTTTTCTTATATATTTTAAAATTTCCCCAATTACTTTCCAGATTTTCCATGTTGCTTTGAACTTGCATTAAAAAAATTGCTACCATAGTAAAAAATGACTTAATTCGGGTTTCCAGCAATATATGTCTGGCAATTTCCATAATTTTCTTTGGCCAAATCTTTTAAACTTAGGTGGAACTTGGATATAATTTCAAAATAAAATTGCAGAACTACTGTTTGAGGCCACATTACATTTTTTTTTTTTGGTGGGGGGGGGGGGGGGATTAATAAGTAAACATTTAAGACAGAACATTTTAACATTTATTTTTAACAATTTCTGTAACTTAATTGTTTTTATTTAAATGGGGAGATATTAAACCCTATGAGCCCCTCTTTTCTTTATGCCCTAACAATATTCTCCGCTTTCTGATTTATTTTATTGATTGCCATATTATAAAATACGCAAGGCAAAGTAAAAAAAAAAAAATAATTTGATTAAAATAACGAAAATTTTATTAATCACACAAAATTAATTAAAAGCAGCTATTTATAAAAAAATTGGTTGGTGTTATTACATTCTGGTAAGTGCAAATTAAAAATTAAATTTCATTACTTAGGTTTTGAGTTAAGTCAAAAGATTTTTATGAACGTATGAACATTACTGAAATTGCATTTTCAGCAATGTCTGCACGGCGATGGGGTGTCCATTACTGGAAATTGACCAATTGCACATGGGTCATAAAATCTTAACAATAAATGAAATTTTCTAAATGGCCATTAGCATAGTATAAAATTCAAAGTTTTCTATTACTACCAGGGTTTGCAAAGCTGAACCCAGTCGGAAAATTCCTTGTGGGTTTTTTCAGACTGGGCCCCACTTGAAAAAGCCCACCAAAAAAACTAAAATGTGGATTTTTTCAATTTTTAGCAATATTTAAAATTTTAAACAACATATTACATTTAATGAATTTATGTCATTTCAGGTAATTTTGAAAAAAAAAATAATACATAAAAGCCATTACATAAACAACTGAAGTAAAAAAAAAAATGTATTTTAGCACATTAAAATATTTGGCAGAATCCCAAAACAGGCGAGACACCCCCATTTGGCGACTTTTCTGACAAGCGCCAAACACCCCACATACGCCAACCTAAAAAGTAACATGATTGGTCTACTTTCCTCAATGCTTCCAGACTGTTTTTTACTACGTCATCACCTGGACTCATAGGAAATACAACATTTATAAATAACGACGTACATTAGAAAACAAAGGAAAGCTGATTTTTATGAGATTCAAAATAAAACAAATGATTTAAACAAAATTTGTTGAAAAAATGTGAAATTTTTAAAGTACCTTTCCAAATCAGAGTAACGATTTAATGATTAAAATTTTCATTTCTCAACAACTTTCAGAAAAAAATCATGGCATCATTTAATATTTTAAAGTACATGCCTATATCAGAGTAAACATTGAACAAATCATTTCTAATTTACGGAACTTTGAACGCTTTGCGTTCATAAAAAAATAATATCACTGAATACAGCAGTTCTCGCTCTGTAGCAATCAGATAACTCGTTAAAGTGGTAATCAGTAATCGTGTATGAACACTTACGCGTTCATTAACCGAAAAAAAAAAACATCACCGGATTCAGCAGTCTCAAAATACTGCAGTTCTCGCTCTGTAGCAATCTCAAAATGTACAAAACTCATTAAGTGGCAATCAGTAATCGTGTATGAACGCTTGCGCATTCATTAACCTGAAAAAAAACATCACTGGATTTAGCATTTCTCGCTGTGTAGCAATCTCAAAATTCAGCAGTTCTCGCTAGTCTGTAGCAATCTCAAAATGTACAAAACTCATAAGGACAGCATACATGAGAAATATACAATAAACGGCTAATATAAAACGTTACAACAAAAAGTGCATAAAATTATTAACATACCTTAACAGACATCTCCTTTCTTGAAAACCAACTCTAAAAAATGTTGAATTGCCATAATTTCGTAAATTTTTAAATCAAACTTCATTTAACTTCCCAGCAAAAAAAAAAAATGAACAAATACTCACAATTTCAAATTAAACTACACAGGTACTTTAACTTTCAAATTTTACAACTAAAAACAGCCAAAAAAAAAAAAAAAAAATATTAACAACAACAAACTTTTGACTTGCCGACATTCTATTTTTACAAATGCAGAGTTCAGTTGTCTAAACACCGCTGAGCTAACTGTGAATAATAGTTTTCATGAAGGCGTAACCATCCAATACACAACAAATGAACCAATCCCAATTCAAGATCAGACCACTGTAGGTGTGGAAAGAATTTACGAAACGGACTGGTAACAAGAAAAATCCATTTATCGCCTCACCAAATTGAACGCTGTCAAGTGTCTAGGCTGTTTTGGGATTCAGCCAAATATTTTACTAATATAGAACATAGTACACAGGCAACATACAAGACATTACATAATTATAGGTACAAGCATATAAGAATGTCTTTTTCTTTACAGCATAAAAAATTCAAATAAACTACATGAAAGTAAAACTTCTAACTACAAAATCATTTTTTTTTTTTTTTAACTATCTTCATATAAAAAAAGAAAATTACAAATTTAAGACTTTACATGTAATGAGTTGTAAACTTTTACTAATTTCATTGCTTTTTGGACTCTGAGATGGATTTGAATTCTGAAGCAATCATAAGCTTAAAAATAAAAACAAAGAATAAGAGATTCTTTTTGTATTTTATTCCATTATGCTTGTTTATTTATTTATTTTTTTATGCATTTGTAAAAAACATAGGTACTACTTAGTTATCCCGTCGACCAATTTAGCCAAATTACATAAATTGAGATAATTTTTATTTTTATATAACAAAATAACAAATAAATTATCATAACATTAACAGAAATACAAATAAAATGTCAAAATAAAAATCACTTGATGACGTAAGCTCGTGTAACTTGCTTAAAGTCAAGTGAATGTGACAGTTACGAATACGATCAACCATTATTGCCATTTAATCTTACAGTTTGGCAATAGATTTTTGGTCGACGGGATACCAAGTAGTACCAAAAAATATATATAGTACAGAAAGAATTGGTTTAAAGAGTTAGTGAGAATCCATACTACATACAATAGAGTACATTAGATAATATGTATTTTTTACTCCTTTTCTTCCTACTTATAGTTATATTTTAAATTTTAACAATCTATTCATTATTTGATTTTCAAAGCAAATTTTGTAGGTGGAGCAAATTAACAATTTATATTTTATTTTATGTTAAAAACTAATTTGTGGGAAACACTGACATTCAATCAATTTATAGAATTTATAATTTGTAAAATAGCATTACAATTAAACTGTATAAGGGAACAATATATTTTTTTGCTGATATATATAATATGTATAACGAATATAGTATACAATAATGTAATATCATATATATATGTGACCTGTGGCAACAGTCTGTAAGAGACGACGGCAGCGCCACGAGTCGGCGTAGAAGAATACCCTTTTTAGAACATTCGACAGACGCGGGAAAAGAAGGTAAAAGGGTGGTTGCAAAACACCGAGCTCTCAACGACGTTTCATTAAGACGCATTAAGACGAATGAGCGTTTAATTTCATTAATGTTCTACTTAATTGTAATTGTATATAGTGTAAATAGTTCATTTAATATATTTAATTCTTAAAGTTAGCAAGTGTTATTATTCGAGTATGAGTCTCCTTTTCCCCGTCACATGAGGGATTGAGCCGGGATGGATTGGATTATTTTTTTTCTTCATTTCTCTACCCTAGACAAGTCAAGTATCATTTTTATATCGACGCCAAAATTCTTCCAGAAAGTAAGCCGGAGCTGTAAATTTATAAAGATCATGTCGTGTGTGAAGAATACAATTTTTTTTCTACAGCCTTGGCAACTGGCCAACTCTTCAGTTATTTTGAAATAGCAATATATTATTCCAAACTGGAAATCGATTCATCTTTTTTCAAAGACAGAAATTAGTGGGTGAGTACTGTTTACTGTTTTTGTTTTTTCTTTTCATCATGATTTTAAATGACATTCCAGTCATCGCTTTTGCATTGAAAAACGAAAAGACGAATCGAATAAAATTATTCCATAAACTTTTGTTTTCATCTGAAGGCGATCGTTTAAATCGATCGCGAATAAGAACATTTACGGGATTTCCATTCTGTGAAACCGATGATGAATTTACGAGTAAAGTAGAGGAAACCGCTAAAAATTTTTCTTTACTTGAACTTATAACTATTGCCACTATTTTACGCATCGAAATAGATGGCACAGAAACTGAGTTATCTAAACGCATAATTTCATTTTTAACTAATTTGGAATCCCTCCAAAAACATATTGAAACTAATGTCGATACAGATGGCGAATCGGAAGAAATTTTCAACAATTCGCCAGTGCCAAACGATAAGTCGAATATTAAAATTTCTGAATTTACCAGTAAATGTGCTATTAATGCTTCAAACATTGCTCAGGATTCTATGTTTATGCCGTCAGTAAATTTTCGCGATGTTGAATCGCTGGTACCTACATTCAATGGAGAGAGGTATGAAAATATTCATTTATGGTTGCAAAAATTCGAATCCTTTTCTTCCTCTTTTAATTTAGGCGAAATGCAAAAATTCATTTTTGCGCAAAGAGCGCTCGGAGGCATTGCTTCTTTATTCGCTAAGAGTGAAAGCAACATTCGTTCTTTTCCTGAATTGAAACATGCCTTAGTTACCGAATTTGGTTCGCAGATTAATTCGGCTGAAATACACGAAATGCTTAGTCATCGGCATATTAGACAAAAGGAATCTTTTTTTGAGTATTTCTTAATTATGAAAGAAATGGCTGGACGGGCCAATATTGATGATCAGTCACTTATACGTTACATAATCAATGGCATTCCTGATTCTCCTCAAAATAAGTCCATACTTTACGATTGTTCTGATTTGCATGAATTTAAACGAAAGTTGAAAATTTACGAAGAGATTACACACCACTCAAAAAATGATTCTGGTAAAAATATAAATCATTGTCAAAATATGAACTCGAAACAGAACTTTGAGAAATTTGTTCACGAGAATGTTCCTAAATTTAAACCAAAACATGCGGATGCTGAAAAGCCAGCATTTCATTCTAATAATTCAAGAAATCAAAACACTAAAATCTGTTTAGTTTTTGCGAACTCTGATTACCAAAGCAAAATCATGCAAATTTTACACGAAAATAACGAATTATAATATGTGAAAATGAATTAAACTCTTAGTATATTCATTAAGACTTTCACTGAAAAACAGTGGAACTTTGAAACATTATTTTTTGCTCCCCGATTAGTTTAAGAGTGTGAACAATATGCCTGGTTATAAAACATGCAAGAGGGAGTTATGAAAAACAATAAAAGCTAATTTTTTATCAACCAAAAACATTCAAGGATGCCCACCTACCCTATATAATTATATACTATACAAAGTTAACATCTTATTAATAGCATATTCGGGGACAGATTTAAGATCAATACGAAACTAAACTAAGGTTGCTGGTTTGTTTTTTAATGCAGAACCACATGGCATAGATCACCGTATGCCGCCGGCATACGGGCTGTGGGTATGCGAATTTTCATATTTCTTTAGCTTAACCTTAAATCTGTCCCTGAGAACGATGAGAACTAATTTTAACTAATTCTAATAAACTGATTGAAATGATATATAAAAAATAATCTTACCTAATTTGTAAATCCAAGGCGATTCACGATGGCGAAAAAGAACAAGAAGAGTGCACGTTGTCGATTCAATCGTTCAATTCTGTAAACACGCCAAAAAAATCCCTAAAAGTCCTCAGAAAAGGAAAATCCTACACTTTTTTAAAAACTATCTTTTAATAGAAATATTTTTCAGTATATTTATAACTTAAAAATTTCTCATACAATATTGAAGTAATTTTTAAAATGCTAGTTTTGAAATGTTGTTTATTTTAAAAGTTGAAAATATTTTAAATGCATCTACGAAAATCCCCAGTTGGAAAAAAACAAAGGAAACGCGTCAGAAAAGGGAAATTTTCATTTCGTCTTTCCCTAGCTGTATTTCCCTGCAAGGAGAGGCGCAAAGCCACTTTGGCAAAGCAATGAAGTGTGTTGTTTGAGTGTGTGTGTGTGTGTGTGGGGGGGGAGGATTGAGGCTGTACATTTGCTATATATTTTTATTTTAATCTAAATTTTGTTAATGTTTGAGGGTTTTGAAACATGTAAAATAACTTATTTTTTGCGACTGACAAAAAGTAGTCAAAGTCACTTTGAGAGCAAAATAACAATAATAATAATAGTAGGTGTTGATTATTCTCTGATCATACAGAAAAATTTGAAACAAGCATGCATATTTACACATAGACAACCTTAATAGCAATGTTTACTTTTTTCTTGCCCTCGCAACACCCCCCCCCCCCCCCTAAAATCAATAAGGATTTCATGGAACATTTATGAAACACTAACAATAAATTTAACAAAGTTTTGTTTTTGTTTTATGCTCTTTTTATTAGGAATTTAAGGTGTACTGTGTATATTTTTTAAGCATTTTGATTAAAAAAAAAAAAAAAAAAAAATATTTTATTTATTTATTTATTTTGTAACATTTTAGTTTATAATTTTTCTAAATTTTGTTTTGAGTATTGTACTTTAGACTAAAAATGCCTCATATGATACTGAATAGAATTTATATTGAGGCTGTACATTTGCTATATATTTTTATTTTAATCTCAATTTTGTTTATTTTTGAGGGTTTTGAAACATGTAAAAGAACTTATTTTTTGCAACCGACAAAAAGTAGTCTAAGACACTTTGAGAGCAAAATAATAATAATAGTAGGCGTTCATTATTCTCTGATCATACAGAAAAATTCAAAACAAGCATGCATATGTACACATATACAACCTTAATAGCAATGGTTACTTTTTTCTTGGCCTTGCAACCCCCCCCCCCCCCATTAAAATCCATAAGGATTTCATGGAACATTTATGAAACACTTTAACAAAGTTTTTGTTTTATGCTCTTTTTATTGGGAATTTAAGGTGTGCTGTATATATATTTTAAGCATTTTGATTCAAAAAACATTGTATTTTATTCATTTATTCACATTTTAGTTTATAATTTTTCTAAATTTTGTTTTCAGTATTGTACTTTAGACTAAAAATGTCTCATATTATACTGAATAGAATTTTAGCAACCCAAGGTTTATTTACATTTAAAAATTTATTTTGGCAAAACAAAAATTGTTTCAGATGTATATTCTATTAATTAGTTGTCTGTTTGTTTTGGCTATAAGATCAATAGAAATTGAAAAATAATACATTCATTGTTTTTAGTGTGGCCATAAAAAATGTAGCACATTTTGAGGACTTTTTTATATATAAAAATATTTTAAAACTAAATAAAAATGTGTAATTTGTTTTACTGCTTTAAATATAAATCTCGCAACGTATTTATATATTTACTATAAGCCAGATTTAAAATAATTAAGTTTACTTTTTAAAAAATGAAGAAAAAATACATTTTCTCTCTTTAATTAAATATTCGGGTTAGTTGATATTAGCCCTCTACTTTCTAGACAATGACGGGCCATTACATTTTTTCCAGAAACCGCCCCTTAAGAGTTGCCGGGCAAAGTAAATGCAACCGTTCTCTCAACGCTGAAACATTAGCGGTCCGCCCATAGCTGCCGCAACTAGCGGCGGGTCATTTACGGTACAACACTGTTTGGTTACAAATGGCCTTAACTCCTTTTGGCCGCGATATATACGTCATTCGGCCCTAAGTCGAGTGTTTGTTGGGTATGTTTTGCCGGTTACTTAACGTTATAACCTGTTGTTCGGCACCTGCACATTGCTACTCATGTTGGTCTCGTAATTTAGAACCTTGATCAGATGACGAGACCTTCACCTGGCAAGGCACCTCCAGAGGTATAATTCACAGGTAACTTGGAGGACTTTGCACCCACGACGGATTTTACATGCACCAGGCGCCATTAGCGTACATGGCGGATTATAGCCAGCAGTATGCCTCGATCCCGCGGCCTTAGCTGCGGATTCGATGCTCTGCCAACTGGGCCACCGCTGCCCGAACTACTTCTGAATGACCTGGGGTTTAGAAGCCGAATTGTTGGTGCAGACTTGTCATAAGGAAAAGGATTGGAGGGGGTGAGGAAGCAAAAAAAAATAAATAAACAAAAAAATAAATAAATAAATAAATAAAAAAGAATAAAAAAAAAAAGAAATTAAAAAAAAAAAATGGAGCGCCGCAGATAGACAAGTTGCACCAAAAGTTAATTTTGGGCCGAAATGCTAGACAAACATAACGATGCAGGGGGATGAGACTCCGCCTATCTACCGTACCCCACCGCGTAGAAACTGACTCCGTAGACTTCCCACTGGAGAGGGTCCGGTAGCTTGTGCAGGCTATAGCCTATGTGCAACTAAGAATAATAAAGAGGCAGTAGTAAAAAAAAAAAAAAAAAACCTGAAAGGGAAAGGGGTTAGCTTGTACATGTTATTACACTTAAAACTTACTTATAGCTATTTACTTAACTATCATTTATTACATATATTGTTTTAATATTATCCTATAGCACTAGGTGATACTAAACGAACTAGAGTAATTTACTTTAGATTACTTAAATATTGCCTGGCTATTTAAAATGAATTTATATTTTAATCATTTCTAATATTAGAATCAGGATTTTATTTATTAATTATTATTATTATTTTTATATTATCTTATGATAAGTTAACTATGAATTGGCATACTATTACTTAGCTAGGAGGGAATTGATAAGAGACTAACGAGCTGACCTAGTGAGATTAATATACTAATTTCTAATTGAACTAGCTGCTTGAGGTTGTAACTTAGACATAAGCTATGGGGGTTGGGTTTGACCTAAATTAACATTTAATTTAATAATTCATTATATTTGTCTAGTATAATATACTTATCTCACCCAGTGGACTTGTTCTTCTGAGGAGCTTTCCTTGTCTTGGTATTTGGTCACTGTCGTGGTGGTTGTCTTTTTAATATTTTGACATATTCTTGTGGGTCTTTTCTTTTTCCTTGATTAGATATATGCTTCTCACATACCGTGAGATGCTTGTCTCTATCGTTGGTTGTTTTCCTTTATGACTATTAATGGTGGATGTCTAAATTTGAGGTTTTGTCACTTTGCGAACTTGCCGCTGATGGGTTGACGACTTGTGGTCTTTAATTTGTGACCCTTTGAGTTGGCTTTGATCACTTAACAGGTTCATTTTCCTTTGTTTGTATGTTACCTTGATACGTGAATGCGCACATAGCGATCAGTCCATTGGAACCTAATGGCTGTTATCACGATTTATGCAACATTGTTGCGAGCTATTTGAAAAGGCTTGTGCACTACTGGAGTGGGGCTTGTTCCATGGCCGTTAGTCCGTCAATTTTTTTATGATGACTGTTTTCACAAGATGTATCGTTATAATTTCTCCTTTGTTGTAGTTGGCTTGTTTTAGCATGTAGTTGGCTTCTCTGTTTCATTTAAAAGACATCTTTTCCTTATCCACTTAACTATCTTCCGATGATTCGTTGGGTTTGTGTGAGTGAGCCGTAGCTATCAGTTCATCATAAATGACTTCCACCTCTCAGAAGTGCGATAAATCGATTTTTTTTTTGCAAGTAAAAGGTTCCTTCACCTGCGGCCGCGGTCAACTTAATAGTTAGACTTGGACCCCCCCTTTTTTTTTTTTTTTTTTTTTTTTTTTTTTAAATATATATATATATATTAAACCTGAAAATAAGGCAGTTAGTTAGTTTGGGGTGGCGATGTCCGCTGGGATGGTATGTGTTTAGCTTTGTTCTTTTATGTTTTATTGAGAGATGGAGTCTATGTTTTCTATTAACCATCTGATAACTGCTTTGCCCTTGTTTTGTACATATTTATTGTTTGCTAGCTGATTATGCCAAAGTTGCTCGTTGTTTGCTGTGATTTGAATCAGATGGTGTGGTTGTGTAAGTGGGCAGGCTGTTAGAAAGTGTTTTGGGGTTCCCAATTGCCCGCATGCACAGTTTGGCTCATCTTTGCGCTTGAATCTGTGTAAGTATTCTGGGAATGCTCCATGTCCCGTGTATATCTGGCTGAGTAATTTACAACTCCTTAGTCTGTTTGTACTTACTTTTGGGAAGTATTGATATGTTGTCCTGCCCTTGTCCCCGTAATCCCACTCGAACTGCCACTGTTTAATAATTAGTTCTTTAATTGTTTTTTTAAGGTTTGTTATTGGCCTTTCTAAGTTATATGGAATTTCTTTTATTTTATTTTCTGCTGCTTGTTTGGCTAATTCGTCGGCATCCTCGTTTCCTTGGATGCCCACATGGGCTTTAACCCAGCTAATTTTGAACCTATTATTTGAGAGTTTAATTGCTTCTTGTATATCATTTAGTAGTTGTGTGGTGTTAAATGGTTTGCTTAATGTTTGGATGGCTGACATGCAGTCCGAGCGGATGCTGTATTCCATCCCTATGTTGTTGCCCCAATATGCTGCTTGTAGTATGGCCAGTAGTTCGGCTTGAAAGACACTATTAAACTTCCTTAAAGGTGCTGACCACGATTTAATTTTTTGTTCATTTTTGAAGGCTACGAATGCCGAACCCGTAGCTCTGATTCCAATTTTGAGCCATCTGTGTAGATATTTATGTCTTTGACGTTGTGCCCTATTCTTGGTTCGATTGTTTCTGCGGGGTGTGTGTTCCATACGTTTATTTTTTTTTGTATAGTCCGTGTGATTTATTGTTGTTCCATGGAGGTTTACATTTTCTCTCAGTCTTGATACTGTACCGTATGTTGCTTCGTATTTTACTTGTAGGTGTATTGGAATCAGGCCTGCAAGTACCTGAAGGGCCGCGGTAGGGGCAGTTTTATATGCCTTAACAATGGACAGCAGGAAGTGTCTCTGGAAAAAGAATTGACGAAGTTATGAATTTTTTTCTCCCAAAAACCCTATTTTTTGCGCCCCTTGAGCCCATTTTTAACTTTATCAAATATCTGTGATACACAAAATTTTGGCCCCATTTTTAGAAGTAATAAAAACTTTAAACTGATTTGATATGTATAAAAATTAAGAAGTTATGGGGGGTTTTCGGTTTTCGCAAAACCCCTCCCTATTTCCATCCCCTTGGTCCGATTTTGCCCATTAACGAACTTGACCGAGGTTATATTCCCATTCATTTTATGTATCAGTTTGGAAGAGATTGGTGCAGAATTACGAAAGTTATCGTGTCCAGAAGAAAGTGATATATATATATATATATATATTTAGTTCTTATTCCCAAATTTCATAAAACTCCAATTAAATTTAGGACTGTAACTATTGGTTGCAATACATATAATAATAAAGCCAATAAACTTCTCTTAAAAATTCTTAATCAATTATATGTACTTACTACAAACAATGATAATACACATTGTATAAAAAATAGCTATCAACTTGTCAATATTTTAAAAAATCTTCATTGTGTATATAATATAACAACATATGACTTCAAAGATCTTTTTAATAATATAGACCTATTAGATTTACATAAAATTATAAATGCATTATTTAAAAAGTATTATAAAAAACTGAAATTACCATCTAATATTGATATTGCATATTTTAAATCTTTAACTAACTTCATTATCTATAATAATTATATCTTGCAAGATAACACTTTATATTTACAGCATGTCGGTATACCACAAGGCGGTTGTACATCCAGTTTACTCTCAGACTTATACTTATATCATTATGAACGTAATTTTACTAATAATAATCTACATTTATATCGTTATATTGATGACATTATTTTAATTGATACTGATCATTCTGCAATTACTCCATTTCCAGTAGATTATCCCACTAATTTGGAATTAACGGAAAACCTTTTATCTAACAATACAATTAACTTCTTAGATCTTAAAATTACAATAAAAGACAACAAAACAATCACAGATTTATATGACAAACGTAAAGAATTTAAATTCAAAGTTAATACATTTACAAATTTTAAATCTTGTCTACATCATTCTGTATTTCGAAATATAATACTTAATCATTTATATAGAATAAAATGTTTATGTTCTTCTCCTCTAATTAACAATAATATTAAAAAACTAATTTATGATGCATTAAATCATGGTTTTCCAAAAAAATTCATATATTCATTAATATACAATTAGTATTTTTCTTACATGATCTTTTAAAACAAATTAACACATGCGTAAACAAAATTACAAAAAAATTATAAAATAAAAAAATCTCTATAAAAAATAAAAATTGTAAAATAACATAAAAAAATTATTATAGGATGGATGGGTGGGTAGATGTTAGAGTACGGAGGAGGGTGGCGTTGTCTGGATAATACGCAATGGTTAATTTATACATAAAAAAAAAAAAAATAAATAAAAAAAAAAAAAAAAATAAAAAATGGGGCTTTTGTATTATTACTATATTTTTAATACATATTTTATAAGGATGTTGATTTGATATTTTATATGTAATTGGTGAATTTCATTAATTATTAGCTTTATTATTGTTTAATCTTATTTACAATCATTTGTTATAAATTTTAATTTAATAAGGACAATATCATATTAATTACTAATAGTATGCCATTTTTATAGTGATTAATATACATATAAGTATATTTAATATAAATAAAGTTATACTGTATGGATTAAAATTGGGTAATTATATTTATTATTATTCCTCTATTCTTATTAATATTTTAATATTTATTTATTTTCACCTAGTGTTATATAATTTATTATCGGTTTATTGTTTTTGAATGTCCCACATTCATACTTTTAGGATTTTTATGGATGTATAAAATAATCCACACACTATATTTGTGCTTTTTAGGTAATTGGAATTTAAGTATCAGTTCACCTTCTTTATACTACCATATGTTTTTTATTTCCTGTTCATTTTATAATTATCTTATATATAATAGTTTTTATTAAAGATTTTTATATTTTTAATAATTATTTATATTAATTATTAATGAATTTATTCTGTTTTATAGCATATAGCTATATGCTATATTTTATCGATGTTCTAGAATTATTTAAATTCTTAGTGTAGATTAAATAAATTTGCTAATAGAATATTTTGTATGCTTTTTAAATTTTATTAACAATAGTTTTTTTTTTTTTTTTTTAAATACATTGTGTGGTTTATATTCAGTTTATAATTATCTATATATAAGGATATTTTTGGTTTTGCTGTTAATAAAACAATTGTTACATTCAATTGCGTATAACTGAAGCAAGTCTTTTGACAATTAAATCATAAATGTAATACTAGATGGCAGCACCACAATTTGTGTTTTTTTTTTTTTCGATAAGTTCTAGATTTACTTCTTCCAGCTACATTTCAGTTATAATTTACTACACCAGGGGGAATTTTTAGCTTAATTTTGACGATATTGTTTAACGGTTTTTAATTAATTTAATAGTGCATTTTAATTATGTAATTACTTTCTATTTATATTATTTTATATTATATTAAAAGTTATTTAACATTTATTTCAATATGTATTAACTGTGTCCTATGGTATCAATTACTGTGATTTCTTAACTGTTTTATTAACCCTAATCTTTACGATATGGGTGCCATGTGAGCGTGGATTTATTCTAAAATATTAATCGGTATGGTGTTTATTATTTCATTTTATATCCTATAAATATTTAAATAGGTTTTATTGTTTTTTCCAATTCATATTATTTGTTTCTATTCTGTTTTCATTTTTAATCAATTCACTTGATTTTAATGGTTGTTAGGGCACAGGGGAAAATAACTTTTAGCTTTAGCTTATATTTCCCACAGAAAACAACCATTTTGCTTATATCATTGAATTCTGTGCCCTTGAAAACGTAATTCAATATATAAGCATTTCCATTATTTGTCGGTGTCCACTTTCTTATTTTTCTTCCATAATATTCTTATAAATATTTTATCTTTTTTTTTTTATATATATACTTACAGCTTTAATTCATAATATTATGGTTTTTGATGGTGGTAGGTTATGTTTAATTATTGGTTATATATTAGCATTCAAATTACTATGATGCATTTGCGCAAGTAATTATGAATGTATGCTTTTTACGATGTTTTTAAATATCTTTTCATTTTGAATGTCAATAATTCATTTTGAAGTATTTTTTCCTTTTGGTATCTTATATATATTCATATATATTCCCAGGTCGCTAAATGATTTAGCAATCTTTTAAATATTATACGCTTAGATAATTGCTGCAATAGCGCACTGTCTATGTGTATTATCAATATGATTTCTACTATGTAGTTATCTGATACCTTTTTAAAGGATTCCATTAATTTTTTCATTCCTATCATTCCATTGCTTTATTTAATGTTATTTAATTTTCTAGTTATGATTTTATCTGTATTTTCTTGTGGTTAGTATATGATATTGTACTATATATTCTCTCTATATATTCTCTATTTATGCTATAGCTTTACATAATTCTGAAGAAAGATCATTTTATATCTTTACATCAATATGGTAGTAATAATTATTTCTGTTCATAGATTTAATGTTAATATGCTTTAGAAGTTTATTCATATTACTTTGATCTGAGAAATTAATTGGGAATGCGTTTTGGATGTCTTTGCAAGGTTAATGTTGTTCTGGGATTTGATGTTAGATGCGGATCTTTTTTTGCCTTACTTGTTATCAATGGGTCCAGTGGTATCTTGCTTTTTTAGTCTACGAAATAAGGGTTATCATTATTTGGTTATGGTAAATTTGAAGATTGTTTTTATGTTCTGCTTCTATTATTGTAAATATTGTATATATTATTCTTACTCAAGATTTATTATTTATTCAAGACTAATTTAATTAAATAATTAATTATTATATTATTAATTTTTCTTTTTTTATGGCAATTATTGCATTTTCCAAACATTATTTTTATATGGCAGTTCTTAGTAAACATCTCGATCCTGGCAAGATACACTTAGCATCTATGCAGTGTAGTGCCCGGTACAGGAACAATAATTGGGTTGTTCCTGGATCGTCATCCAGCAACCATTTATACTCTCCCCCTCGTCCTTTATTTTTTCGTAAGTGTTATGATGCTCGGTGCAAGACATGTCCATACGCTTCTCAGACACAAATTATCTCAGATCCCAATTATTCAAGCTTTTGTAAAGCATTTAATGTGATTTATAGTATAAAGTGCAACTTATGTAATATGAAATATATTGGTGAAACATCAGGTCCAATTCATAAACGTATCAATCATCATCGTTCAGACTCTAATAATAACAAAGCAAAAAATATACAATCTACAGCTGAAATTCAACATTTTCATATACATCAATTTAAAAATACGACAATTGAAATTCTTCAAATTCTAAAAAATAAATCAGAACGTCTTTATATGGAATCATCATTTATGAAATATTACAACACAATTTATCCTTATGGACTTAACAGTGAAGTATTTAACAGACCTGTCAAAGTCTTCACATCTATAAATAACAATATTGATTATTCTCCAATTTATCCTACTCTTAATCATAATTTAAATAGTAAAACAACACGTAATAAACGAGGAAAGGGTTCATCATCAGTTGTAGTTTCCAAAAAATCTATCACTAAACATATAAATGATCTTCAAAGAAAATATTTAGAGAATTATAACTGGTTGTTAATTCGAAAACACATCTTTGCTATTAAAAAGAAACAAATTGTACAACATTTAAATGTATTTCTAAGTAAATCTTTCTCTACACATTTCTCAGATATTTATTTTGACCTCATTATGTCTAGGGTTAATCTTTTAAATATTAATTTACAAAAAAAACATAAAATTCAAAACATGAATACTCAAATGTTAATTACTTTTTCAAATCACATATTTAATAAAATTAATATCAATTCTATAATTAATGATAAAAATTGTTTTTTTCCTATTAATAATCTTCATATCTCAAAAACCTTTAAATATCCTAATACAATTGGTAGAAAGATTTTTAACTACAATACATTTTTAACTACAATACATTTTCAAAAAATACATCTGCTGCAAGTAATTTTCCGTGTAATTGCAATGACCCCACTCTAAAAAAATACATAAACAATGATCATGGACATATAATCACTGGAAATCTTGATATTGTTAATGATTTTAAATTGAAACAACTAATGGGTTATGGTACTAAATATAGACTTCCATCTAAATTTAATGTTAAATCTATTATCAAACAGTTTACACATGATATTGATATTTTTATTTATAAAATTTCTATCTCTTATAATAAGCCTATTGAATATTTTAATCAGTGGAAGATATTAGTAATTGAAAAATTAACTATGGCTTTAAAAAATAATATGGCTGATTTGGTTTCTATTAATACACAGCATATTTTCCAACAAATTACTAAATTACAAAAAAACTACGTTATTACATATGTAGACAAATCTTCTAATAATTATGCTATTATTTGTAAATCTTATTATCACCAACTTCTTACAAATTGTATTTCTTCTAATAAGTCATTTAAAAAAACTAATGAAAATGTAATTGTAAATAATCGTAAAATTCGAAGTTATTATAAACTATTAAATATTTTATCTACTAACTTTAATTATCCATATTTAGTTCTTATTCCCAAATTTCATAAAACTCCAATTAAATTTAGGACTGTAACTATTGGTTGCAATACATATAATAATAAAGCCAATAAACTTCTCTTAAAAATTCTTAATCAATTATATGTACTTACTACAAACAATGATAATACACATTGTATAAAAAATAGCTATCAACTTGTCAATATTTTAAAAAATCTTCATTGTGTATATAATATAACAACATATGACTTCAAAGATCTTTTTAATAATATAGACCTATTAGATTTACATAAAATTATAAATGCATTATTTAAAAAGTATTATAAAAAACTGAAATTACCATCTAATATTGATATTGCATATTTTAAATCTTTAACTAACTTCATTATCTATAATAATTATATCTTGCAAGATAACACTTTATATTTACAGCATGTCGGTATACCACAAGGCGGTTGTACATCCAGTTTACTCTCAGACTTATACTTATATCATTATGAACGTAATTTTACTAATAATAATCTACATTTATATCGTTATATTGATGACATTATTTTAATTGATACTGATCATTCTGCAATTACTCCATTTCCAGTAGATTATCCCACTAATTTGGAATTAACGGAAAACCTTTTATCTAACAATACAATTAACTTCTTAGATCTTAAAATTACAATAAAAGACAACAAAACAATCACAGATTTATATGACAAACGTAAAGAATTTAAATTCAAAGTTAATACATTTACAAATTTTAAATCTTGTCTACATCATTCTGTATTTCGAAATATAATACTTAATCATTTATATAGAATAAAATGTTTATGTTCTTCTCCTCTAATTAACAATAATATTAAAAAACTAATTTATGATGCATTAAATCATGGTTTTCCAAAAAAATTCATATATTCATTAATATACAATTAGTATTTTTCTTACATGATCTTTTAAAACAAATTAACACATGCGTAAACAAAATTACAAAAAAATTATAAAATAAAAAAATCTCTATAAAAAATAAAAATTGTAAAATAACATAAAAAAATTATTATAGGATGGATGGGTGGGTAGATGTTAGAGTACGGAGGAGGGTGGCGTTGTCTGGATAATACGCAATGGTTAATTTATACATAAAAAAAAAAAAATAAATAAAAAAAAAAAAAAAATAAAAAATGGGGCTTTTGTATTATTACTATATTTTTAATACATATTTTATAAGGATGTTGATTTGATATTTTATATGTAATTGGTGAATTTCATTAATTATTAGCTTTATTATTGTTTAATCTTATTTACAATCATTTGTTATAAATTTTAATTTAATAAGGACAATATCATATTAATTACTAATAGTATGCCATTTTTATAGTGATTAATATACATATAAGTATATTTAATATAAATAAAGTTATACTGTATGGATTAAAATTGGGTAATTATATTTATTATTATTCCTCTATTCTTATTAATATTTTAATATTTATTTATTTTCACCTAGTGTTATATAATTTATTATCGGTTTATTGTTTTTGAATGTCCCACATTCATACTTTTAGGATTTTTATGGATGTATAAAATAATCCACACACTATATTTGTGCTTTTTAGGTAATTGGAATTTAAGTATCAGTTCACCTTCTTTATACTACCATATGTTTTTTATTTCCTGTTCATTTTATAATTATCTTATATATAATAGTTTTTATTAAAGATTTTTATATTTTTAATAATTATTTATATTAATTATTAATGAATTTATTCTGTTTTATAGCATATAGCTATATGCTATATTTTATCGATGTTCTAGAATTATTTAAATTCTTAGTGTAGATTAAATAAATTTGCTAATAGAATATTTTGTATGCTTTTTAAATTTTATTAACAATAGTTTTTTTTTTTTTTTTTTAAATACATTGTGTGGTTTATATTCAGTTTATAATTATCTATATATAAGGATATTTTTGGTTTTGCTGTTAATAAAACAATTGTTACATTCAATTGCGTATAACTGAAGCAAGTCTTTTGACAATTAAATCATAAATGTAATACTAGATGGCAGCACCACAATTTGTGTTTTTTTTTTTTCGATAAGTTCTAGATTTACTTCTTCCAGCTACATTTCAGTTATAATTTACTACACCAGGGGGAATTTTTAGCTTAATTTTGACGATATTGTTTAACGGTTTTTAATTAATTTAATAGTGCATTTTAATTATGTAATTACTTTCTATTTATATTATTTTATATTATATTAAAAGTTATTTAACATTTATTTCAATATGTATTAACTGTGTCCTATGGTATCAATTACTGTGATTTCTTAACTGTTTTATTAACCCTAATCTTTACGATATGGGTGCCATGTGAGCGTGGATTTATTCTAAAATATTAATCGGTATGGTGTTTATTATTTCATTTTATATCCTATAAATATTTAAATAGGTTTTATTGTTTTTTCCAATTCATATTATTTGTTTCTATTCTGTTTTCATTTTTAATCAATTCACTTGATTTTAATGGTTGTTAGGGCACAGGGGAAAATAACTTTTAGCTTTAGCTTATATTTCCCACAGAAAACAACCATTTTGCTTATATCATTGAATTCTGTGCCCTTGAAAACGTAATTCAATATATAAGCATTTCCATTATTTGTCGGTGTCCACTTTCTTATTTTTCTTCCATAATATTCTTATAAATATTTTATCTTTTTTTTTTTATATATATACTTACAGCTTTAATTCATAATATTATGGTTTTTGATGGTGGTAGGTTATGTTTAATTATTGGTTATATATATATATATATATATAGATAGATAGATAGATAGATAGATAGATAGATAGATAGATAGATAGATATAAAGTTTTTTATTGAGGTTGGTTTTGGGTTCTAGGGGTCATGATCGGTGTAGATCTGCAAAAATTTTTCAGAAATTCCAACATGGGAACGATCCCAATAGGTAGTATTTCATACGAAATCTACCTAAAAAAAAACAAGTTGGAAATTGCTCGTCAAACGTGGCAAATGAGGTGCGTTCGTACTATAACTAGTTTTATAATTATTTTTTGCACCCCATATTGTACTGAATGTATACTTTTTTGCACTTCATAAAGCGCATAGTGTGATACATCATTAAAATGCACTTCCAATAATTTTTTCCCATTCCCCGTAATGTAACGGAACACTTTTGACTGTCCCTGTAATTAAACTATACATCCGATTTTCCTAAAATTTGAAATAGCTCAACAAAACTTTGCAACAATTATATCTTTAAAATTTCAGACCATTCGGAAGGCTGTAATATCATTAAAATGCACTTGCAATAATTTTTCCCATTCCCCGTAATGTAACGGAACACTTTCGACTGTCCCTGTAATTAAACTATACATCCGATTTTCCTAAAATTTGAAATAGCTCAACAAAACTTTGCAACAATTATATCTTTAAAATTTCAGACCATTCGGAAGGCTGTAATATCATTAAAATGCACTTGCAATAATTTTTCCCATTGGCCGTAATGTAAAGAAAAACTTTTGACTGTCCCTGTAATTAAACTATGCATCCGATTTTCCTAAAATTTGAAATGGCTCGACAAAATTTTGCAACAGTTATATCTTTAAAATTTCAGATCATTCGGAAGGCTCTAATATCATTAAAATGCACTTGCAATAATTTTTCCCATTGGCCGTAATGTAAAGAAAAACTTTTGACTGTCCCTGTAATTAAACTATACATCCGATTTTCCTAAAATTTGAAAGGGCTCGACAAAATTTTGCAACAGTTATATCTTTAAAATTTCAGATCATTCGGAACGCTGTAATATCATTAAAATGCACTTGCAATAATTTTTCCCATTGGCCGTAACGTAAAGAAAAACTTTTGACTGTCCCTGTAATTAAACTATACATCCGATTTTCATAAAATTTGAAATGGCTCGACAAAATTTTGCAACAGTTATATCTTTAAAATTTCAGATCATTCGGAAGGCTCTAATATCATTAAAATGCACTTGCAATAATTTTTCCCATTGGCCGTAATGTAAAGAAAAACTTTTGACTGTCCCTGTAATTAAACTATACATCCGATTTTCATAAAATTTGAAATGGCTCGACAAAATTTTACAACAATCATATATTTGAAATTTCAGACCATTCGGTTGGGTAGTTTTTGCTCTGTTACATGCGGACAGACGGACGGACGGACAGACGGACGGACGGACTGAACGACGACTATAGGTGCTACGTATTTATATAATTACGAACGCACCTAAAAAGACGACCGTCTAAAGCACTGCAGCAGCTTGTCTTTTACCTTAGTCTCGGTTTAGATGTGCCGGACGTCAGAATCAGCTTCGTCATATGACGCAGCTTTATCCCGCCAAGAAAAAACATTTTTTTTAAAGTTAATTTAACCCTTTATGCTCCGACGGGACTTTTAAGTCCCATTAAAGAAAATGCAATATAAAATTTATTTAATTCGTCTTCTAATAAAAGTATACGGCACTTTTCATGCAAAATACTTTGCTGAATCACATTCGATAAGCACAGTGAAACAGTCGAAATATTTTTATAATGTAGTTATTTTCTCAACCATTTAGATGGATTTAACTTTTATCTTATTAAAAAATGTTTTACCAAAAATTTGCAATTACAGAACACTTCTCAGTTACAGATCGGATCACAATACATTTATTTAAAGTGTTCTTGTAAGAATTGTGAAGTTTCCATAACAGTATGTTTTGTTAATTAACCCTTTAGTGTGCAGCTTTGCATATATGCAAACAACAGTGTTTTGAATTTAATAGATTTTTTTATTCGTATATATGTAATTCACACCAGAAAATTAAAGTAGCAATATTTGCTTTATTTAATAACAGACATTCTGTAATTAAATAAAGCTAAATTAACCATTGAAACTTTCTGGTGTTGAGTCAGATTCTCTGAACTACTTGATTTCTAGAACGTATTCTATCATGGGAATTAAAGGGTTAAAGGTTAAGTTTTATAAAATAATTATAAATTAAGGTATTTCGAGACATGCTTATTAAAATAGTTACTAATTTGCAATATTTTAGCGTAAAACAGCCACACGGCAGTAGTTTTTACTTATATTGGAGATGATCAACAGAAGAAGAGATTGACGTATTATATGAAAAATATATCTCTGGTTTTTTTTCATTATTTTTCCTGTGTAATAAACCTTTCAGAGAATCATATAATTTTTTCGAAACAAAATAAAATATCGCGCATTTAAAGGTTAATCTAGTTATTCTTGTAAATATTTTACAAGAAAAAATCCCCTCTTAACTACCAGTTTATTAAATCAGTTTTATTTAAAAATCAAATCGTTATCATACAAGTTGTTTTGAATATCTTCAGAATTAACGAAGATAATTATTCAAGAGGAGAGAATTTCTGATTAATAATTTGTGACATAAAAGAATATTACACATTAACTTAGAAATTTCTCAGTTATAACGTTGCATTAGTCATGTTTTACATTTATTAGTAGCATTCGTATTTTATGATTATTGAGACCAATAACCACTCAATCTGGTGAAGAACTACACCGTCCTCAAAAGAGAGAAAATAATTCTGTATTCATGCCATGCAACTAGAACAAGATTTGTCTTTTGGAAGATGCATTTCTTATTCAAAGTTTTAGAATTTGAAATCAATGAATGTCAGTTGTTCAACTGTGAGGTTTCCATAACAGTATTTTCTGTTAATTAATCTAATTACTCTTATAAATATATTACAAGAAGAAAAACCCCTCTTAACTACCCGTTTATTAAATCAGTTTTATTTAAAAATTAAATCATTATCATACAAGTTGTTTTGGATATCTTCAGACATTAACGAAGATAATTATTCAAGAGGAGAGAATTTCTGATTGATAATTCGGGACATAAAGTATTAATCAATTATACCAATTTTAAATATAAGAAAAATGGTATCCAAGTGCTCATATTTTTATACAAAACGAAAGTTAAAGTGAAAAAAAGTGAAATTTACATATTTTTTATACATATAATTTAAATGGATGTTATTGGTTGTCTATGGAATCAAAAGTTCGATTTCAAGTGAAACATCATGCCAGAGGTCTGCACGGGCCCGGCCCGCGGCCAAGCCGGCGAAGTGAAGGCGGATTTCCAAACGGGCAGGGCCGATAAAAAAAAAAAAAAATTAAATGGGCCTGCTGGGCTGCTATAAAAACTTAAGCGAAGTCATTAAAACATGAGACATTTTCAATGAAGAGCACTTTCGCAAGAATAAGTATAAATGTGCGTCACGAACCGATGGTAATTTGAAAAAATTAATACAGAAATGTAACATGTCCAGCGTAGAGGTCAGCATGGGACAGTTAAATGGTGTCTGAGGCCCGGCTTAATTTTTTCAGCAGACTCGTGCGGGGCCGAGATCAGGCTTGCATTTTATTTTCTACACAGTCGAGAAAGAACGGAACTGGACTTTATTGTTCTCAAGATCTGTAGGGAAACTGTACAACATTTGTGTAACTTTACTCTGGATTATGAGTGGAACATTACACAAATTCTGGAGTAAGCCCTTTTGACATTTTAAAAACTCACATTATTGGAGTTTTCTTTCACAATGGCTGTGGGACCTCCCATATCGGACATAAACTTTGACATCTCCGGGCTGAAAACTGGTTTCAACTTAGTCGCGTACGTCACGTGAGATCTATTGACGAGGATTTCTTTCACTCTTGCAACTTGCAACCTTTTTGCATTCTGTGGTCTGCAATTCACCCACATGTCGAAGCAAGAATAACACGTGTTTGTTGAGATTTTAATGTTATTTTTCTTATTAAAAAATGATCAAAAGTACACATACGCCGCCGTCTCGTGTGATATATGGATGTCATTCTAATTAGAAGAATGGAGGGAAACACAAGGCGTATTGTTTTACGTTTGACAAAACAAAGATCATTCCCAAAAATGGATATCATTAATAAACTCTCCAGTAAGGTAGGAAAACATATAGTTAATTTATTTTTCAAACTATGATATATATTCAATTTTACATTTATTAGTTTTCATCGCATTATTTCTTTAAAAATTAAATATGAAAAACGTTTTGTTTTAGCATAGTATATAATTTTTTATAAAATCCCTATTTACACAAAAAAGTAAAGCCTGAAAAATAATTAATAAATTGACTTAATAAAATAGTCCAATCTTGAACGCCAGATTCACCATTGTTCATTATATAAAAACATGGAAACATTTAAAATGCTTCATTTAAAACACATTACTACATGGGTGTGATAAAATATATACAAATGTTTTTTAAAATTAAAAACACTAGATGTTAAAATGATAAAAAGCTACTCCGAGCGCTTTCGGCTAACCTTAAGCCTTTGTCAAGGAGAAGAGAATTGACTGATAAAAACACTCGACGCTCGATGTTCACTGCAGTGAGCATCGAGCGTCCGGGCCGGGCCTGGTTTCACTGATTTTTGGAAGGGCCAGGATGAACTTTTAATTTTTTCATCGGGCCGGGTCAAGATTGCTTTTGTTCGGCCCGGGCCTGGAAATTCCGGCCTGTGTAGACCTCTACATTACGCATTCATATATTTTAATTAGTAAAGAAACTACTGTAAAGCTTTTAGGTTCACTGTTATAGGGAAAAAGTAAAACGTCGAAAGGTAGGATTATGTGGAGTAGGAAATCCCTCACACCTCAGATGGAGAAAAAATACAGATACTCATTAAAATAATATCTCGAAAAAGAAAATTTTAACGAAAGTTTTTGTTTGGTAGGGGTAAAAAGCTTTAAAAAATAGACAATAAAAAACGTATATTAATATTACGTAAAGCATAATCAAAATCAACTTTTTTAAAAATTTACTAATGATTTTTTTTAATACAGAAAATGTTTTTCGTGTCATTAGATATCAGTATGCAAATTTTAATCATGATATCTTTAATGGCTCTTGTGATAGTCAAAATTTAAATCCTTAAAATCTCAAATAATGGGGAATTTTCTAAATGCTCAATGCTCATTCCATTTTTACATACAGCTTCAAAATTATTCCACAATGATCATTTTATGCATAAAAGTTAAGGTGTCAAGTAGTATTTGTTTATTTCTTAAATAAAGATTTTAAAAATCAACTTAGTTTAAATTCTATAGATTTTTAATTAAAAAATGTTGAAATTTTTATTTCATTTAATTTTTTTATCCATTTACTTAACTTTAAATGACGTTATTTTAGTAACATGTTTATACAGGGTATTTTTATAGGGAAAATGTGTGAAAAATGTTATAAAAACTGGAAAAAAAACGAAATGCGTATGGACAGTTTTAAAATTCCGAAACAATGAAAATCTTCAGACTTTAAAAAAACAAGTTTTAATGAATAAACCTCCTTGAGTTAAAATGCTCCTTAAAAGAAAAAAAAAAAAAAAAAAAAAACATTTTAACTATGGTTAAAGGTTTTAATAATATTTATGATCCATCAAATATACACACCCTATTGGTTCCGCAACACCCCTCAGTCAAAGTAAAATGAATGGTATCCAATGACGGATGCTGACGCAACTATGGTGCTTTTCATAGAGAGATGTGTTAATTCAGCGATGTATTCATGATTTCATAATAGGAATGCCGTACACTTAACTTATTTTCGACTTGCAGTAGGCGATGCAGTGTTGCTATTGCAAAATACCTTGCTGTTGTGCTAGCTCACTGGCAAATCATTTATCTGTACTATATAATACATAAATGAAATATCTAATACTATATCTAATACATATCTAATACTATATCTAATACATATCTAATACTATATATCTAATACATACATAAATAAGCTCTTGTGAAATAGTTACCTATAAATAGTAAAAATTATAGCTGCTTCCCAGACTATTAGGCAAAGAATTTTCAAAAAATGTTACAAAAACTTTGCATAATCTTCAATAGAAAAGAGAAAACCTGGATTTTTCTTTCTAAAAAAATCATTAACAATCTGCTTTAAGGAGCTTAGAAAACATTTAACTAATAACATAGGAAAGTTCGTTTAGCAGACAGTCACAAAAATTATAGGTTTAATAAAGAAAAAAGTTTTAAATATAAATTAAATATTCTACATTAAAAATCATTTTTTTTTCTCCGAAAGACAGAGGCATTATAAGAAAATATTTCATGATAACAACATTAAAAAATATATGATTTAATTCTTTTTGGCTGCATACTTCAATATCAAATCTAAATTTTATTGTTCCCCATATCCTGTTCAATCGACCATATTGAAACTAGATCTATTTAGTATTGTGTTTATATAGGTTTTGCGTTAGAGGTATGTTAAAGTATTTTTTTTTTTTATCCACTTCACGACGGGCATCATAGCAAGTACACTTCTTTTAATCTTTGGAGACTACTATCTTCATATCATCTTTTGCCTCACTTAATCCCTAAAATATTATAATTCAATAAAGCGAAAAATTCTGTTCTAAAATAGTGGTGTTGAAATTGAAGAATGTTGTGCACCTTGGACGTGCAGCTCTTCGCGAGGGGGTGTATGGTAGTTGTGATAGTGATGGGGAAAGCGGTGGGTAGTGGTGGTGAAACTTGAAACTTTCTGACATATTATTTAGGATGTTAGAATTTCGAACAGTTTTTTTTTTTTCTTTTTCGAATAACAGCAACTAATCTTTCCGAAAATTATGTCAAATTTGTTTATTTAAGAAGGGGCTACTTCACTCAGGTAAAAACACCCTTTCTCAAGTATTAATACTATGGAATCAATTTTTTAAGGTAACTCGTTTGCATTTCAATATTTTTAAATGATTTTTTTCTTTTTGCATTCAGGAGCTGAGGTCGGTCTGTACAAAAGCCTTTTTTTAATTTTTCGATTTTCTTTTCAGGTATTTTTAATGCGAATACTCTCAATTTCTAAACCGTTTCAGAAAGTAAAAGTACCCTAATAAAAAAAAACTTATAAAAAAATTTAAAAAGTATAAAACGGCCTTTGTACAGATCGATATTATCTAGCCAATGCAGAATCTTCCATAGGATTAGCATTAGAATAGCCTTATTGGAAATCTTTTTTAAAAATCCAGCAAAAACAAAATATGTACAGAAAAACATTCATTTTGTTAAGAAACTTAGAGCTAACATGAGACTAAATTAGTAAGATTTTAACTTTGGACTTTAAAATCAATTGTTATTGAATTCAATCGATTAGACAGTCAACTTAGAATGCTAATCAATGAATATAAGAAGGCCGATGCTTAATCAAGTAAAAAAGAGGGGGAAATGTCCAATTTTATAAAAATTGTTAAAAAAAATATATATATATTACAAATCAACAAATTTTAAATTGCAACTAAAAGTTTTACAATATTTAAAATTTATTTTTAATATTCATACAGTATTTTAAAAAGTCATATGTCTTTTTCAAGACTTTGTTATTAAAATACACGTGTCTCTATAAGACATTTAATTTCTAGACATAGAATAATAATTAACTGTTTCTAAGGAAAATATAGGATCTTAGTTTCTGAAATAAACTGTCAATTACAAGCTTCATTTCCCGTAACCATTTTTAATTTATTAAGATTTAATCTCACATCTTACTCAAAAACATGCCATCTTCACAATTTTTTTTTTAATGAGACGTTTGGAAAAGAAGAAAGAAAATGATTTGGAAATCATTCAGAACCTAAATTAAGAGTTAAATAAATAGCTTACTAATTTCGTTCGTAACTGAAAAGAAGCATCATCTAATTATCCTTAATGACAAACAAAATAAAAATGTACAGTGAAAGTTTTACTCATGAGACAAAACTGTAGTCGTCAAATGAAATAGTTTGATAAGAAAAAATATTTTAGAATGTCCAATGAGTATCAATATGTTTAATAACGAATAAACATACAAACAGAACTGTAATCATGATAAAGAAACAGAAGGTTTTCCCTAAAGGTAGCAAATAGCATACTCTATCGATCAGAGTCGGAAAACCTATGGCACGCGTGCAAGACGTGACACGCGAATGAATATTTTTGGCACGGCGTTGAATGAATTTCTAAATAAAGATACAGTGACATTACACAAAACACACCGATTTAACACTTTATCTACTGACGGTACTTATAAATACCATTAAATTAATATGTTATAAAATTCAATTAATACTTCGATTAGTTGTAATACGGTTTAGAATGAGTTATAGATACATTACTTAATCTTGTTCCAAAAGCATTATGGGTTACACAAAACAAAAATATTTTTAAAAGGATGAATTCTTCTGCCTTTGCACCTTTTCAGCTTTGTTGGCGTTGGGGGGGGGGGGGGGGGGTATTTTCAATTCGGAAATATTTCTATATTTCTTTTGTAAGAACATTATATTTGTACTTTTCCTGTTTCTACAAAATACTTAGAAAAAAGTTTAAAATAAAAGATTTGAGCGGGGTTATAAATATTGCACAAAATCCCTATAAATTCAAATTTAATTAATCCTTCTAAATACTCCAAGCCTTCTAAAATACTTCAATCCTTCTAAAATACTTCAATCGTTCTAAAATCCTTCTAAAATCTATTAAATAATTATGTAAATCTTCTAATGAAGTTTAACACTAAAAAGACGAAGAATTTTACTCAAATTTTATAAAAATATTTCTCACCAGAATTTTTATTTCAAATATTTAACTTATTTATTTAACTAGTTTTTTTCTTTCTTTGTACCTTCAAAATTAGTTCTATTCTGGTTCGAACCAAGATATATTCATGTGGTAGCGGTTAAAAGTGACCGCTCGCCGTTTTTCTAGTGTTAAAGAATTCACGAAAAATGCTTTAGAAGATAAAATTTTCATGAATTCATAATTCAGTACATAAAGGGTTAAATGAGTTGAACTTCGAATAAATTCGAATAATTAGAATTCGAAAAACTTAAATCACAACTTATTAAATTCAAATCTAAGCTCAATATAGGTTAAAAATCTTGTCAAATAAAGACAAGTTATAGATATTACCATAATAAATGATTATTAAGAATTATAAGTAAAAATGCCGATGATAAAACTATACAAACTTTGAATTTAATTCCAGAGCGATTTAAAAAAAGCTGCATTTGCCATTTTAACAATTTTTCGTTATCTATGTTTGCGAATCATTATTTTCGAAAAGAAATACTAATATAAAAAACCAAATAGAAGCAACTTATCAAATAACTCCAGTTCAACTTGCATTTTGTTAAAAATCAGTGAGTATGAATGTGATATTAATTCTCATTTAAGGCCGCACCAGTGCCCGAGAGGTTCTGCTCTCAAAGTTGGTAGACCGGAGATGCTGGGTTCGAACCCAATCGCGCCCATTGGTCTAATCGTTCGGAGTTTTCCGTGGATTTCTTCGAACCTTGGATTTCCTTGCATAAATACGGGTTAGGTTCCCTTAGAAAGACTCCCACGGAGGTTATCCCTTCCTTCCGCCCCATATCCCTAGTGTAGATAATTGGCCGTCATAAACCAAACCAAGCCAAACCATTTCTTATTTAAGACGAAACAACAGAAATTACATTGATTTTTTATTACTTTCTAAAATATATTCGTTTCTGAAATTATTAAAATACAGTATTCACATGTATGTTACACATATCTTTAATTTTTAATAAATAATCTTCAAGAAAATTTGATTCGTGTTTTTCAATCTACATAATTTCTTGTTTAGTTGAATTTGTTTAGATGCACTGTTCCAGCATTTTTGCGGTGCTAAGAATAATAAACATGTTTTCTCACCCTGTTCGTGCCCTTCTTTTCTTGTGTTTTGTGTCGTCACTACCGCACCAGGAAAGCGTTTCCGACCATGCATTGCTATGTGATTTATAATCACCTAGGTGTATTCTATCTCTCCTAAAACATTTTAGCCACTGTGCTGAAATACCCTGTATATATAGCTGTAAAACTTTAACTGCCATACATAATCCTGCAGGTGCTCTCACTAAACGACAGTAATTTTTTACAGATAAACTTTCCGTTTGTATACCAAAAAGTAATTAAATGTTTCTAAGGAAAGCATACAAACATTTGAAAAAGTAAAAACTTACTTTGCAAAATCAGCTGCCAGTTTTAACAGTTATTTATTACGATTTTTCCAGGACTTATTAAGATTTCTTTTCATAGCTCATTGAAGAGCAGCAGTTTCATATTTTTTTCTGAAAATAAAAATTCTCCAACAAAAAAGAAAAAAAAAATGAGTTGAAAATCATTAACAGTCTACGTTCCAAAGTAAAGTAAATAACATCCTCATTAGATGCAATTCTTGCCTTAAAACAGAAACGAAAGTATCCTTTAAAATTGATATTTAAAGAAAAACAAAATACTCTTCCTTTTTTCGAATAAAATAACTCTAACAAGACTAATTGCATTCATAAAACGAAACTTTTAATATAAAAAAAGATATTTTAAAACAAAGTGTGTATAATGATTCGCAGAATTTTTAATGAAGTTTAAAAATTCTAAACATGTTAAACATACATATGCAGCCGATGGAAGGAAAGTTAACTTTTTTTTTGTATAATATTCATCAACTGATATAAATTCCCTTTTGATTTATTATACAGGATGTCCAGAAAAGAATATTCCAGTTATAAATTTTAATAGTATCAATTATAACCGTTGTGGAGTGTTAGTTCAAGATCACAAATAAAGAATAACTTAAACAGTTTTAGATAAGCGCATGCTCGAGTTCTGACTGATTTGTTATTTACTCGCTTGCAATGCCACATACGCAAAATGACGACTCCTGGGTGTAAAGCGTTATTGCTCTGCTGAAGATTTAAAAGCCGTTAGAGTCATGCGATTTTTTTCTTTGGAGTTTTATAAAAGATCGTGTCTACGTTCCACCACTACCTAA
The DNA here is from genome assembly GCA_963932465.1 of Maratus speciosus. Taxonomy (NCBI): domain Eukaryota; kingdom Metazoa; phylum Arthropoda; class Arachnida; order Araneae; family Salticidae; genus Maratus; species Maratus speciosus. The sequence continues at coordinate 416,603,266 of OZ010789.1, read as the reverse complement.
TGAGTTGCCAGAAATGAGACACAGAGTTGAAGAGGCTTTTGCTTTCATTACTCCAGACTTAACCGATGTGTGGGAAGAATTGGTCTTTAGGTTGGATGTGTGCCGTATAACTAACGTGATAACTAAAGTGATAACGCCGTATATCTAAAGGTGCACACATTGAACATTTGTAATAAAAATTAGGATCTTCAATTTGATGTATGATTTGTTGTAAATAGTCTAAATTAAACTTTTGTAATATACCATTGACACTGAGACATTTTTTAAGGACACCTGTATATAAATGGCCATGTAATTTGAATGAATTTTGGAATAAATAGATATATTGAAGAGATATATTAAAAGCTTATTTTTCTTTTAGAGGGGAACCATCCTTAACGGGTCTCAGGACTCTCAAAGCTTTAAAATTTTCGAAATTTATTTTTTTTAGATCTTAAACTCCTATCTTTTTTAACATTTTGAAATAATTGTTTCCTTGAAATTTCCACTAGACCAGAAGTTGTGGCTTTTAGAATTATACCCGCCCAGTAGCTGAAGCGGCGTTTCCGAAACTTTGAAGTCATTTTTCTCCAAATGACGTTTTTGGGCATAACGCACACGATATTTGAAATTCCTCTGAATATTTTTTTTTCTCATAACTAGGGGGCTCGCCCCCCTACGAGCTACGCTCGCCAACCCCCGTCCAGACACCGCAGACTCTAAATGCACGCTAATGTGATCGGCTTTAAAAAGATTTCGAAAGATTGAATTATAATTTTAAAAACAGTGGCGATCTCCCTATAAACGGATTTCTATTCATTTCTTTTGATTGAGGAAATTTTAACGCCAAATCCGCTGCGGTACTACTTGATTATCCCGTCGACTAATTTCGCCAAATTATATAAATCGCCAAACCACTCGCCAAATTATACAAATTGACATAATTTTTATTTTAAATAACGAAAGAACAAATAAATTAGTACAACATTAATAAAAATACAAATAAAACTTCGAAATAAAAATAACTTGATGACGTAGACACGTGTAACAACATTTCAAAATAAGCTAATATGAAAGGAATTAAGTAAACAGAATCTTTGTCTCCCGGTATTTTTTAACAAAGCGAAAAGAAAGTTCTTTTAAATGAGACATTTTAAATTAATCGTTTTTAATCTGGCGTAATTTTGACCAAACTATTCTTTCTCTTTTTAATATTCACGTGAAAATACTTGTGTTAGAAATAAAATATTATTTGCGCTTTCCTAAGAAAAATAGTTGAAAAGTATCCTCTCAAAATATCAAATAAATGATTAGCATAATTTGTAAATTTAAACCGTTTTGCAATATTATTTTGTGTTCATTTTATGTATAACTGTAATGTGACGTAAATATGACGTAATTTCTCCTACTTAAGACTTCTAACGCATGTTAATAAATTTATTATTTTACAAATTCCTTTCTCTCTTAAAATTCCCGTGTAATTATAGTTTTTATGACGTAATTTTTAATAAGTTCCTGCTTTTTGTACATAATTATTTAATTCTAATTTCAAAATTTTTTTTTTGTTTGTTTATAATAGTCACGTGTAAATAAATTTTTAATTTATTACACGTATAAATATTTTTTTTTTAAGCAAACATTATTGTTTCCGCTGTTTATACAATTGGCAACAGTTTAAATTAATATCACTTTCTAAAATCTGTAAAAAATATATCTCGAAATGCTGAAAATTTGAATTTAAAATAGATATAAAACCTCGAAAAATGAGTCAAATTAAAAAAATAAATCAATTCTGCACACCGGGAAATTATAACGTATAAAATGAACTAAAAATGATTAAATTCCGATGTATAGTTTTTGCTACTATAAAACATTTTTAGTGGAACGATTTTGTCCAAATTCAGCATTAAATATCTCTTTAAATAATTCTTCGATTTGAAAACTGTCTGCATCAGCGTGTTTATCAAACATTTCTGTATAACACTACCGATTTTCATATTTTTGTATGCATTATTTTTCTTAATATTAACGAAGAAAGACCTCCAGTCACAAAAAATTCAAAACCGGCGGCGGCGGTGACAGCGGTAGTTACTTTTTTTTAGAATAGAGAGAAATTTTTAAAACATATGTTTCATGTTAGTCAGTATAAATTAAACCTAAAATTTCTTTTTTATTGTACAAAAAATATATTTTTAGTTGATTATACTGTTAAAAATTTCTAAATTTTACACTAGCTGAATATAACTTTGTTTTAAAACTATAAAAATGCTTTAAATACAAATTTATTCAAGTTCAGTGCAATTATTACAACCTGAAGTATAAATAGGCACCAAAATTTTCATTCTAATTGCAAAATTTATTTTGTAATCCTCCGCGTAATCTATTACGCCGATCTTCTTCTCGGCAAATGTCTGACAGTTTGGAGCCTCCTGTAAATGCTAATTCTGCACTTTGCATTTTTTTTTTTTAAATGAAACGAAAGAACATTCTTATATCTTTCATCGCAATAAAAATTGTGTCTTAAAATGAAATGCGTTTACAGAAATTTCCTGATTGTATAAAGTAAAAATTCTTCAAATTTCCGGTATGGTTACGGAATTTAAAAAAAAAAAAAAAAAATTCCTTAAATACATACATTTATGCGCTAAAAATGCAAATCGGGTAAAAAACATTTGGGATTACACTATTATAATTTTATATGTATATTAAATAAACAAGTTGTGGCCAGCAACTACTGAAACTAATATATTTAGATGCTGAATTTAGAATTCTAATAAGTGATTTTAAAAATGTATTTAAGATAAGGGTAACTAAAATTAAGTACAACGCATAAAAACAAATAAAATTGTATTGCAAATAAAAATTTTTACTGTCATTTACGATCGTTAAATAAAATTTCTTACATATTAATTCACATTTATTATAATGACAAGTTTTCCGAAACTTTGAGATTAAATCACATCTATCGCTATCTATATGTAAAAGCATAAAAACAAACATAATCATACTGTAAATAATATTTTACTGTATTTACGATCGCTCAAAATAAAAATTCTTATACGGGGTGTCCAATCTCACCGGTGTCCAATGGCTAATTCCTAAACTTTTAGTCATAGACATATAGTTCCAATTACAAAAATGTTTTAAATGAGGTAAAGAAATAATTTAAAAGCGTTTGGGTCAATAAAAATATTTCTTAAAAAATTACGAAATTTAAATTTTTATACGGTCACCCGGTCCTATAAGTTATATTTACTAAAATTTTCCTGTTGCACTGACAAGTAAGGCAAAAAAAAAAAAAAAAAAAAAAAAAAAAAAAAAGAACAAATACCGTTATTCTACGATTAAAATTGACGGAGTAATAGCTGTTTAAAGTTGGAGCATATTTTTTGCTACAAATTAGAGGTAATTCACAAATTTAGTAGAAATATAATTTCGTCAGATATAATAAAAAAAAAGAGTGAGTAAAATTAACATTGCACATGCATTAAAATGATTATGGAATCATTCCTAATTGGAAAGGAATTTATAGAAAGCAATGATTCAGTGTTTACATTGCATTTATAAACATCACATTTTCATTGTAATTGTTTTTCAAAAGATTATTTATTAATGTTAAAATAAAGTTTTTCTGATGACTGTTTTTATACCCATTCCACCCCATAGGGTGGGGTGGAATGGGTAACCAAGTTTAAAAGGCATTCAAAGCAACAAATAATCCAAATTTCTGTGTATTATATATTTTATTACATCAAATTATTTATTGACAATTATACTGGCCAATTTTTTTCTCATGAAAAACGTAATGTCCCTGATTATTAAGTGTTGGTTGGTTAAGCTTTCTGAAAGTTGTTTACTGTCGATTTCTACCTTGTCATCTTTGCTAGGAAAGGTAGAGAAGTTTCCTATTGATGATTTATACATGAATTTTACAATGTAAGTAAGAGGATCTGATGTTACAATCACTTGGGCATTAAAATATTTTTTAGATTTTTTTTTCCTAAGTATTTTTTCCCTAAGCCTAATCATATACCCATTTCACCCCACTTTACATTTTTAATTATAACTTTTAAAAAATAAAGAATTTTTCTTACATGTCTGTTTCAGTCAATAAAGGACACTGCTATGTACAAACTATGCAGTAAAAAAAATATTTCTGCAATAAAATAAAAAAATACAATAAAGTTAATGTAGCACTAAGTGACGTTGACATTCATCACGTGTCTTTCAAAACTGATTCTAAATGGGCTAAATGTTGCCAATATTTTTTTTCTAAACTTAAAATGGAAGTTGAATGGTTAATAAATTATATATATGATTTACAATTATTTTTTGTACATAGTATGATTTTAACTCAGTCAAAAAACAGTATTACCCATTCCTTCACACATATCCATTCCACCTCACCTGACCCTACTATTAAAATAGATATGATTGTCGTATTTTTAACATTTGATAATTCATTTTTATGTATTTTTTACTGCTGAATCCGAAAATGACCTTCATTTTTAATCATCACGTCAGAATTTTTCGCAAATTGTAAATTTCAAAAAAAAAATTCAAAGTTAAAATTGAACTTCTCCCCACCTCATTGGACTCCTCATCTGTTTAGCTGTAAGAATCCCAGTATAAGTAAAAAATTGAATAAATTATTGAATCAAATAAATTTAAACTAAATAAAAAAAAAGTTTTACATCTGTTTTGTACTATCGGATTTTCGCTATATTTTAATTTTCACATTTACGATTTACAAAAAAAATTTGACGTGATGGTTAAAAATGAAGGTCCTTTTCAGATTCAGCGCTAAAAATTACATAAAAATCTATTATCAAAAGTTAAAAAAACACACACATCTCCTCTATGTTCCAGTATCCGATTTTTGTTATTTTTTAACTTTGACAATTTATGATTTTCGAAAAATTCTGACATGATGGTAAAAAATTAAGATAATTTCCGGATTCAATGCTAAAAAACGCATAAAAGTTAAAAAACACAATCATCGCAATCTTGTGTAATTTAATCTAAAACTTTTCCTTAAATTTCTTGGCGGTAATCTATCCGAAATTGTTTCTGTTATCCTGTAAAATAAGTATAAATGGTAACCACAGAAAATCATAATGATATTGGATTGTCATCGGATTTACGTCAATACGTAAAATTTAATCTCGAACGGATATTTGAAAGTAAGTTAAAGTTCCAGTACAAATTTTGAACTGGCAAAAATGTTACATTCGATCGTTGAAGTTAAATAAAAACTTGAAATATTTTTATTGACCCAAATCGCTTTTAAAATATCTCTTCCTCATTTAAAACATTTTTGTAATTGAACTATATGTCTATGACTTTGGAATTAGCCATTGGACACCGTTGAGAGTAGACACCATTTATATTTATTCTTAGATATTATAAGGAGGAGCTTTCCAAAACTTTCCTGTTAAATAACACATATGTCGATGTAAAAGTTTAACCCTTTATGCCCCGGCGGTAAAAAAAGTGTTATAGAATTAATTTAGTACATCGATTAGCAGTAATACAATTTACAGTGAGTTCTAGATACTTTATTTTGTTCCAACAGCTTTATTTCTTGCACAAAAAAGCAATGTTTTAAAAAGATGATTTCTCTTTCATTTTATCTGTTCAGCTTTCTTGATGTTGGAAGGTTATGGGTGGAAAGTTTCAGTTCTTAAATGTTTTTATATTTCTTTTGTAAGGACATTATATTTGTACATTTCTTAATTCTATAAAATACTTTTAAAGAGATTTTATAAAAAAAAGATTTGAGTGTAGTTGTAAATATTCCACAAAATCCCTATAAATAAATATTTTGTTGATTAATTTTAATTGGCAATATCCTTCTAAAATTTAGTAATTGATTCTTTAAATCTTCTAGTGAATTTTCAAATATTCAGAAAAAATACTTCATTAATTCATAATTTTCATTAATTCATAATTTGGGACATAAACACTGAAAAAAAAATGGATTCTCAAAATTGAGTAAAAAGTGATCAATGTTAAATATGTCCCATACTCAAAATAGCTCCGATCCAAATGTACTCAAAACTGAGAAACGCATGTACTCATTTTTAATTCCATGGATGTGTTCAAATATCAACCGTTATGCACTCATTTTTGATCTTATGAATGCATTCAATTATGAAGTGTTTCTGTATTCATTTTTTAATCCCATGTATATATTCAAATACGAACTGTGAAAGTACGAGCTCTCTGTTAATTTTTTTTCTTATTTTATGTGATCAATTGCACCCTCTTTAGATTATGCACAGTAAATTAAAATAATTTAAAAGTGCTTGAAAATAGTGCTCTTGTCATAAAAACAATTAGAAAAATAAGATGGCGTCCAAGATGACCGATTATAACACGTGCGAAACCAAAATAAGGTAAAAACATGAGCTAAAAGAGACATTTAATAAAACACTTTGAAAATAAAATAAGTTAAAGAGAAAAAAAACTCTTGTCAAAGGGGCTTCACCCCCTGACACTTTACTGTAGGTTACAGTGAAAATGTGCTGATATTTATTTTCCGCTCAAAATTATTAACGAGAAACATTTAATTGATTATTTATTAAGAAGAAATAGCAAAATTATTATCAAAGTACGCTAATCAAATATTTTTATGACAAGAGCATTATTTTCAAGCGCTTTTAAATTATTTTTAAATACTGTGCATAATTTATTTGCATTAATTTAATGTTTACCAAAAGTACAGCTGATTGCACTAAATAAGAAAAAAAAATGCATATTTAACAGAGAGCACTTTCTTTGAAAGTTCCGCGAAATCTTGAAAATCACATTCTTTTATTTTCCATGAAGAAATCCATATCACTTAGTACACAGACCAGACTGACCATGCATGAATAAACGGAGCACTCATAACAACAATCCAATGCATCCTTACGCATCATAAAGGAGACGCAAGATAATTCCATCCGAGGAATAATAATGTAATATTATTCCATGTAATATTATATACTGAATTGTTTTCCTATTAATGAACATCTTTAATTCCACCATGAATGAAATAAACCATAACAAAGTACAAAATTATCGCTTCGCTTGGGTTTGATAACACGTGATGTTTCAAAACTGACAAATCATAGGTTTATTTTTGATTCAAAAGTACTCAATTCGATATTAGTACATTGATTTACTCATTTTTGAGTACTTCATTTTTTTCAGTGAAGGGTTAAGATTGCCATACCAATATTTGAAGCATGTTCATTGACCGACAATAAAATATTTCTTTTTTTACAAATAAGCGTTTCGTTTCAGGTCAAAAAGATTGGCTAAATGACTCTAGGGAAACGTATAAGCTTATTTTATGTAATAAACTGTGGATTTGTCGCTTTTAATGGTTATTTCCCGCAATCTTTTCTAGGCACCAAGCTTAATTTTCATAGCTCACTAGAGAGCTCTAGTTTAGCAATTCCTTTTTTATCGTAAAAAGTTTTTGTCAAAGTTTGTAAAAGAGAAAAAAGGGAAAATACGTTGGAAGCTATTCAGGATCTAAGTTAAGAATAAAGTAAACAACAACCTCATTAGATGCAAATTTTGTCGTAGCCAGGCCACCCACTGGGACTGTTTTTTAAATATCATTTTTTTCAGCGAAAAATCTTCTTTATAGATTTTCCTTATAAAAGTTTCCCGAAACCAACACGAAAGTTTATTTTTGTTCAAAATATTGTAAAACTCTAGCACGAAACATTTTGTTCAGAACTACTTGTATTAAAAAAAGAGGACCAGATGGAACCCTGCGTAAGCGAAAATAAATGTTGACTAAATGACACTTAATGACAACTAAGGTACTTTTTAAATTTTTTTCAACGAAGTTGAAAAGTGTTTATGAATCCGGTTTGTCTGTGCGTCTGGTAGTCTGTCTGTCTGTCTGTCTGCCCACGCTCTAGCTCACATAAATATGCCCGAATTCTCATGCAATTGATATATGTTAATCATACTTACCATGACATGATAGGTATTGTACATGAAGTGCGTGGCACTAATAGTTCATTTACATGGGCATTTAACTAATTTTTTGCATGCTACTAGTTTTATATAAATTCGGTAACTCGCTGCACAAAAGAATTCACGTATCATTCTCCTTATTAGCGGAAATTGTTGAAAGGGAATTTTCAACTGATGTATGTATTTCCTGACTGAACTAAATTTTTACATGCATGTAGTTTATAGATATAAATCTATACATCATACACAGGGCTGCTCAAAGAATTCGGATAATTTTCAGACAGTAGATAGGAATTGTTGAAGTCGGATTTTCAAATGTATTACATATGGTTGAATTAGACATCATATATTGTTTCTAATTGCTAAAAAGGTGTAAGTTTAAAATTTTTAAAACAATAAAATAGTTTTATTTGACTATTGACATGTTTCAACACTTGTCACCTTTTTAGCTATTAGAAATAATATATTATTACAAGGTCTTAATTTGATACATATAGATATCATATTTCATCTTATTAAACGGTGCAGTTTTGTTACATTACTCTGAATGTGTTGGAAAGAGTTTCATAAACTACGCTTGACGAAAGATTCCCCCCCCCCCTTGTTTTTAAGATAGAATTTTACTAATCGGTTAACACTGCATTTATAAAATGATACTTTTAAATAAAAAACGTATTTAAAAAATGGAGCTTGCAATGAATCTCACGTTAAAAATAATCTAGAAAGATAATGCGACAAATAATAAAAATTAAAAAAATTAAATCCCTGACTTTTATTCAACTAAAATACATTACAATTTAGAAAACAAATACCTTTTTCTTTTAGCAACGAAAAGGCAAAATTTTCTATGGAATTAATAACCTCTATATATTTATACTTTATCACACATGTATATTAATGAATGAAAAGTAGGGCAGTGAATGTTTATTACCCACCTGTTATGAGGCACATTTCTTGATAAAAATTCTTTGTTTATCCTTCTGTGAAACGAAAAACTCTAAATATATTTGTTTTGTCGTATATGTATAGCTAACATTTGCTGCCCGATTTTTCATTCTATAATGTATATGTACGATAAAGTATAAATATATA